>JAWDGP010006599.1:1110000-1147500 GCA_033675545.1 Elysia crispata
AACAGCAGAATCTTCACACACCACCACCATCACCAACACAACCATTAGCCTCAACACAATATATCCTTTGCACTAACAGCAGAATCTTCGCACACCACCACCATCACCAACACAACCATTAGCCTCAACACAATATATCCTTTGCACTAACAGCACAATTTTCTCACACCACCACCACAACATTCATACCAGCACCATTATATCCACTAACATCAACCTAACAGCCGTTAACCCCAACATTACCATATTCGCCAGCACCAACACAACTGTTAACCTAACGCCATTTAAATCTTTTCTCTAACACCACCATCGCAACCTTTTACACTAACACCTTTATTACATATGCTAAACCTACCATCTCACTCATCTATACTAACACTACTACATCCGCTACCACCACCACAACCGTTTACACTAACACTTCTATATCCTCTACCACCATCTCAATCGTTTCCACAAAAACTACTATATCCGCTACCACCACCACCACCACTGTTTCCACAAACACTACTATTTCCACTACCACTACCACCACAACTGTTTCCACTAACACCACCATCACAACCCTTTACACTAAAACTGCTTTTTTGGCTAACACCACCATCATAACCGTTTACAATAACACTGCTGTATTGGCTAACATCACCACCAGAACCGTTTACACTAACACTGCTATATCCGCTAACTCCACCGCCACCACCGTTTACACTAACACTGCTATATCCGCTAACTCCACCACCACCACCGTTTACACTAACACTGCTATATCCGCTAACTCCACCACCACCACCGTTTACATTAACACTGCTATATCCGGTAACTCCACCACCACCACCGTTTACATTAACACTGCTATATCCGCTAACTCCACCACCACCACCGTTTACATTAACACTGCTATATCCGCTAACTCCACCACCACCACCGTTTACACTAACACTGCTATATCCGCTAACTCCACCACCACCACCGTTTACATTAACACTGCTATATCCGCTAACTCCACCACCACCACCGTTTACACTAACACTGCTATATCCTCTAACTCCACCACCACCACCACCGTTTACACTAACACTGCTATATCCTCTAACTCCACCACCACCACCACCACCGTTTACACTAACACTGCTATATCCGCTAACTCCACCACCACCACCACCACCGTTTACACTAACACTGCTATATCTTCTAACTCCACCACCACCACCGTTTACACTAACACTGCTATATCCGCTAACCCCACCACCACCACCGTTTACACTAACACTGCTATATCCGCTAACTCCACCACCACCACCACCGTCTACACTAACACAGCTATATCCGCTAACTCCACCACCACCACCACCACCGTCTACACTAACACTGCTGTATTGGCTAACTCCACCACCACCACCGTTTACATTAACACTGTTATATCCGCTAACTCCACCACGACCACCGTCTACATTAACACTGCTATATCCGCTAACTCCACCACCACCATCGTTTACGTTTACACTAACACTGCTATATCCGCTAACTCCACCACCACCACCTCGCCAACCATCATCAAGCTCTTCATGGCATACCGCAACTTACCCAGCATCATAAAGCTGTGCGGTATGATGGCCACCTCACTTGAGGACGCCATGATGTCGTAGGTGGTGGTGATTGTGGCCTGGGAATCTGACTGGGTTACATCAACAGCGACGGTCACGGGGTTTGGGTTGGTCAGGAAAATTCGGTAAGTGAACTGGGCATCTGCAGCATCCACCTCTGGAAACGGAATCAGAAACTTGACGCCGTAGCTGCTTGGCTGGGATCCTAAATGGAAATAATTCAAATGGGAAACCAATGGAGAATAACTTGAAAGTGTTGGAGGTTCAAGGTGTATAATACTCAATGCTTTAGTTTCCAGGGAAATGGAAAGAACGGGTATCCCTTCAATTAAATAACTGCATATTGGGGAATAATTATTATCTAAAGTAAAGAATGGTAATTAATAACAACAGTTAGCTAATTTTGAAGAATCTAAATCTATTTACAGATTTTTTTTCTAAGCATTGATTATCAATATCACTAGCTGAAAACCCCGTTCTACAAACAGAGCGCTGGTGTCCATTTGCCGAGGCTGGAGTGCGTGTGTGTATACAAATAGGCTTATAAATGGTCTTGATATCTCTCCTTTTACTTACGTGATCCAGATAAAATTATATGCCTCCACCTATCGATTTAGACACCTCGATAATTCTAATTCTAAACACAAAATTTATATATAGAGCCTAATTCCTTTATGTTCAAAAATAAAAACAAACGTGTTCAGTTTTGCATTAAAAAACCCCCACAAATTTGTGCAGTGTAGATCTAACTTAGATCTAGATCACTCTAGAGATCTAAATCTAGCTCTATTATTCGAATTGAGAATAAGGCTATCCTCCTAGATCTAGTTTCCATATTCCAACCTAATCCAACCACCGCGGGATGAAACAAATCAAAACTAACGTTGTGTACATGTCGCATTAAAACAAACACAGATTGGTCGGCCTAAGGCTAATTAAAGCGACTGCCTAGCTCAATGAGGTTTAGACTTTGAAAAAATAAAATGTAATAGTAAAAGTGAGAAACACTGAGGAACTTGTGTTAGCTCATCCACTATAGGATGATGAGGAGCTTGTGGTCTATAACGGACCCGTCAAAACAAAAACATTGAAAAAGAGGACTTTTTACTAAACTTTACACACGGACAACTAGAAGAAGAGGCAAAGATTCTGTTGAAACATGGAATGCGTCAGACAAATTTTTCAGAGCTGAGTCAATAATGGATTGTGATGTTTATGGAGAATATCTTTTATTTTCAGCCTCAAACGCAAAGCTGAATACAATTTTTGATCACATAAGCCCTAGTATTCAGCCCATTTCAGCTTTAATATACGGCTCTGTAGGCGAGGCATAATGCTGCTGAGAGAGAGAATTAGAGAGACACACAGAGAAATATATATATATATATATATATATATATATATATATATATATATATATATAGAGAGAGAGAGAGAGAGAGAGAGAGAGAGAGAGAGAGAGTGAGAGAAAAGAGAAGGAGGAAGAAAAAAGTAAAAAGACAATGACATTCACTTTTGGTACACTGAAATCAAAGAAAACGTTTGATATCTTTTTAATGTCGGTTTTTTCATAATCCAGACTTGTCAGCTATTCTCCACTGATAGCAAGCTACAGCATCCCGCCCCGGCGGTATCCCCAGCCTCTGGCTGGTCCCACACCGTCAGATAGCTAGACCAGCAGCCCATCGTGTGGCTGACATTAACCTCATGATTGAATTGTATCAACGGTATCAGCGTGGCAGCCTCAGTGCCTCTTTAGTGTCACGATGTCGCCGTGACCTGTAGCCTTCTGTCGATCGCCTTCATCTCTGTCTGATTATCTGTCTGTCTTTTTATCAATAGCTATCTTGAAACCTATCAATCTCTGTGTCAATATGTATGACTGCTTGTTTCTGTCTGTTTGACTGCCTATCTTTCCCTCTCTAACTCTCTCTCTCTATCTTTCTCTCTCCCACTCTCTCTAACTCTCTCTCTCTATCTTTCTCTCTGTCCCTCTCTCTCTAACTCTCTCTCTCTATCTTTCTCTCTCCCACTCTCTCTAACTCTCTCTCTATATCTTTCTCTCTGTCCCTCTCTCTCTATCTTTCTCTCTCCCCCTCTCTCTCTAACTCTCACTCTATCTTTCTCTCTGTCCCTCTCTCTCTAACTCTCTCTCTCTAACTCTCTCTCTATCTTTCTCTCTCCCCCTCTCTCTCTAACTCTCTCTCTATCTGTCTCTCTGTCCCTCTCTCTCTAACTCTCTCTCTATCTCTCTCTCCCCCTCTCTCTCTAACTCTCTCTCTATCTTTCTCTCTCCCCCTCTCTCTCTAACTCTCTCTCTATCTTTCTCTCTGTCCCTCTCTCTCTAACTCTCTCTCTATCTTTTTCTCTCCCCCTCTCTCTCTAACTCTCTCTCTATCTTTCTCTCTCCCCCTCTCTCTCTAACTCTCTCTCTATCTTTCTCTCTGTCACTCTCTCTCTAACTCTCTCTCTATCTTTCTCTCTGTCCCTCTCTCTCTAACTCTCTCTCTCTCTCTCCCTCTCTCTCTAACTCTCTCTCTATCTTTCTCTCTCCCCCTCTCTCTCTAACTCTCTCTCTATCTTTCTCTCTCCCACTCTCTCTAACTCTCTCTCTCTATCTTTCTCTCTGTCCCTCTCTCTAACTCTCTCTCTATATCTTTCTCTCTGTCCCTCTCTCTCTAACTCTCCCTCCCCCTCTCTCTCTAACTCTCTGTCTCTCTCTGTCTCTCTCCCTAACTCTTTTTCTCCTTCTCTCTCTCTAGCTCCCTCTCTCTCTCTCCCCCCTCCCCCCTCTCTCTCTCGCCTCTTATCCTCTGTGAGATCTACACGGTCTTCGAATCCGGGCTCAATTATGTGCAATGTTGGTGATGAACTTATGTACCTCATCTTTCAAACCCTACCATGTTTATCTATATTTGTTTCCTAAGCAAAAGTGCCTTAATACAATAATATATTAATAAACATAATCATATGCTTCGTTTGTATACGAAATTCTAGTCACACAAATTCCCTGTGAAAATCATTGAACCTCTTCACAACATTTTTTATCCTAACCATGCAAAGACGGTTAGGATCCATTTTAGAAATTATTTGTTTATAAAGAGTAATAAAACGTGGGACTTAAGTTAACATTGTGAATGATAAAATCAGCGAATTGTCGAAAAACGTAGGAAAATGGGAAACAATTAATTAATAAAAGAAACAAACAACTCCCCCCCCCCCCCCTCACACAAAACATTGGTTCAATGGGAAACGCGAAACATTGTAACAGTTTGCCACGCACTCTTGGAATATTGATTATTGAAAAACAAAACAAAAATTATTGATATTAAAGTGCGTTATCTGATAAATCAATTACAAAATTTTTATTTGCATCCTTTCATGGAAGTCATCTTTTCAGTCTCTCTGTCTCTGTCTCTCTGTTTCTGACTCTCTGTCTCTGTCTCTGTCTCTATCTCTGATTGTCTGTCTGTGTGGCTGTCTGTCTGTCTGTCTGTCTGTCTGTCTGTCTGTCTGTCTGTCTGTCTGTCTTTCACTCTTTCCCTATCTCCCGCCCCCACTCACTTTCAACATAGTTTTACACAAAAGATGGATTCAAATTCAGACGATAATCAACAATCACGATCTTTGTGAAGCCTCTCATTGATTTCACATTTACAGACATTTTCTCATAAATATTGAGTAATTCATTTTTGTGGAATTAGATGATTAGTTGATACAGCCCGTCCACTTCAGACTATCCTGATTTGTTTTCTTGTCCCCGGCATCCAGGGTGGGCTGATA
This sequence comes from Elysia crispata, assembly GCA_033675545.1. Taxonomy (NCBI): domain Eukaryota; kingdom Metazoa; phylum Mollusca; class Gastropoda; family Plakobranchidae; genus Elysia; species Elysia crispata. Next base: position 1,115,388 of record JAWDGP010006599.1, read on the forward strand.
AGAACCACCGACGAATGCAGTACGATGTTTCTTCATTCGTTCTCGGTCTTTTTGACGGTTGTTTTTTTCCGCTGCTTTTTACCAAACTTTTCAGTTTCTCAAACATTCTCTGATTTGATTTGAACCAGTTGATTTGTTACCTACTGTCATAATTTGATAATCCTCATTCACTTCCTTCCCATTTTCTGATTTTCACCAACTCAGAGGAGCTCTCTCGAAGTGCCATTTTTCTGCAAATATATCTTGATCTTCTCTGTATGTTCTTGACAGACTAAAGAATGCACCAGTGTTGTCCACCGGATACACAGGTAGTCACTGATCTGGGATCGAGCCAACAAGAGCTAAACTCTGACCAACTACAAGCAAATTTCAAGTTCCAACTTTCTTTATCATTAAGTTGGGCATCGGAAAATATTTTTACGAAAGATTAGTAGGAAGTAAGAAGTTGGGTGCTTGGATCTAGGAAATCCCACACGCACGCACCTAACTAGAGACATGATGTGTCACAGATTTGTTATGAGGCTGAGAGACACGGGCATTACCGCACAATGAGAAGCATTAAGAACAACTCTGATGGGTAGCTTTTCCCCTTTTCCGGGTTTTACAATAATAACAAACATCTCTGAGTGTTACGAGAAGCGTCTGTGGTTTCGATTGATCCCTTCTTGCAAACACAAGTGGTTTCTCACCAGCGAATATTGAAAGCAATGCTCTGAATCCAGTGATCCACTGAAACATCGTGACGTCAGATGTCCTAACAAGGCACCCACGATAAAAATAATCTAGCAGTAGGGCGTGACACTTCCGCATCCGCATTCCATGAACAAGTTTAATAAAGAAGCTCAAAATCTGATGCTCTTTCAACGGTTAAACATTCTGCCAATTTTCGAGAAACTTTCGAAGGGATCAAGTTTATTTCTATTTTCCGACAAGACCCAGAATTAAGATCTAAGAGCGGCTCTTCACCGCCACCATGGCGAAGCGACTAGTTTTTACCGACAGGTGCGCAGAGAATGCGGCAGAAAAATATTATTGGATAATATTTAGAGTTTGGATCAGTTATTAATTATTCTTGGTGAAATCGCTTTACATGTGATTGAAATAAGAGGCGAAACAACCGTTACTAATATTGAAAAAAAAAAAAATGAAGAGGACGAAACAATTAATGTTGAAGAAAGAAAAGAAACAAAACAACAACAAACAACCTAGTTAATTTATAGAAAATAAAAGGGTACATGGACATTATATATTCAAATATTTGAAAGCCCTGCAATTGATAACAATAGAAAAGCTAATATTCATTTTCACGGCAGTTCATGTTCTTTTTTGTTAGATTTATCAAGCTATGTTAAGTCATATAAAGTATTAATAATAATAATAATAATAATAATAATAATAATAATAATAATAATAATAATAATAATAATAATAATAATGATAATAATAATAATGATAATAATAAAAATAATAATAATAATAATTATAATAATAATAATAATAATTATAATAATAATAATAATAATAATAATAATAATAATAATAATAATAATAATAAAAATAATAATGATAATAATAAAAATAATAATGATAATAATAATAATAATAATAATAATAATAATAATAATAATAATAATAATAATAATAATAATAATAATAATAAAACAATACAAACTACTCGAGCTAAACAAATGAAAAAATTATACGGTACACTTTTGACAGAAAATCTGCATAGTCGTTAGTTGTTGATTTACACTCTGCCTAATTTGTTTTGTAACGATTGAGGCGGAAAGAACAAAGCCAAGCTTACAGAATTGGATTTATTTGAACCACAAATTTGAATAAAACTATATATCTGAGAAACTACATCGTGGACACTGTTACGTCTTTCATTAAACAAAACGTTGATGATACTTTAAAGTTTAAATAATTTCTATGAACCGAAAAATTGTTCTAGAGTGAAACTGTTGAGTGAAAGTTTTACATTGATTTCTTGGTTTCGGAACCTTTGATAGAAAGTGTGTCGAACAGTACGGCTTTCCAATCTAAAACTACTTGACAAAATGTGTGTCAAACAGTATGGCTTTCCGATCTTAAACTACTTGATAGAAAGTGTGTCAAACAATATGGCTTTCCAATCTAAAGCTACTTGATTTAGGAGCGAATATTCAATAAGGTGTTGAGCATTGGAAAGTTTCATGCGAAAATACTTTGGACTAATATTTCGGTGATTTAACTACAGTTGCTAGATTTAGCTGTATTGCGTAGTCGAGTTTGTATGAGAGCCTAGCACTAGTAGTCAAGGTACCTTATCACCATTTGACCAAGGCCAAGTGGAAGTTTTGTTTAATCAAATCACGCTCTGATTGTACCATTCTTGACCCTTTACAACATCGTCAAGGGGGAGAACTATGAGCAATTAGCAAAACAATAGGGGAGTCTATAAGGGAAACTACTCTTACCTCACAAGTTTTAATGAAACATTAGTTTCGCATGCAACACAATTAATTATAGTTATTGTAAAAAATAGTTAATGACAAGTAGACTATGCTCTAGCTCAATTCATTATTTAACGAATAAAAAATCTAAATAACAAAGTTATGTATATGAAATAATTTATGAGATGGATTTTCAATAAGTTTTGAGCAATGATAACGGAATAAATCTTATTTTGTTTAAAAAACATTTTGGGTTTTCCCCTCGGGAAATCTGTGGCCAACCATGAGCGGTGCAGTTCTCAAAACTTGAAGGATTTCTTTTTTTTTTTTAATTGACCAACCACAATCAAGGGACCCTAATCGATAGGCCCTATCGCGTCGGAACTAGATTTATGCCCCTTTCTCTAACAGTGCATAAAAGTGGAGCTCTTGAGCTGCTTACGTCAAGCCAAACTGTGACCCAAACCTGTTTAGGGGAGACTCGAAGCCACCCCTGTAACAGGGAGGTAATAAGTCATCAGGTCGCACAAAGTCGACAAGAGATCGATGTCTAAAATACTATTGTATAAACGAGTTAAAAGGCCCCAGCTTTGATTGTTTGAGAATCCCTGTGGCGAAAAAGCTGCGGCTCACTTTAAAGTTGAGATTTTCTCTCAAAGACTAATCCTATAGGGATAAACTTGATTATCTGATTTCAGCGTTTCAGTTTGAAATACAGCGATAAAAACATCTCTTGGCATGAAATAGAAGGCCAACTGAAGAAGGAAACGTTTTTTACTTTTTACGCCTCTCCTCAGTCTTTGTATGAGTCTTTTCCACGAGAAAATGAGCTCTTTAACAGAAAGTGGCGGGGAAGGTTCCAGAATAACTAAAGGAACCCCGGTACACATTTAGCTAAGTCTGTCTCAGATGTCTGGGATTGTGCCCCAGCCGAGACAGCAGCAAGTTAGAATTGACGATTGTGTGCAAGTTGCGACTCGGCCACTAGATGCTCCGTGCGATAACAACAAACAGCAATGTTCACGGGGCGTTCTTTACTGCCCTAAGGATACCCTGCAGGTTTGGCCTGGCGGTCCTGTGTCCCCTGTGATCAAGTGAAATGGACAATCCACCGTCACTCTTAGCGTACGGTAGTACAAACAGACCACTTTGCCATTTTTCTCATCCAATGATCAGTCTGTACAAGTTGAAGCCCAGAGCGCGTCATAGTAGAAATAAGGGAAATGATAATCTAAGAATTAACCAAATCTAGCGGTTCTAAACAACACCGAAAACAATTTATACAAATCATTACCGAAACAAGACAAGAGTTAGTTGTTGATAAAATCAAGCGATTGTGAGTTATTACTCAATTTATCTATTCTAGTTTTATCCAAATCATTGCTTTTCATTATTATCGAAAATAGTCAGTTCTAGTTATTACCTCTATCTATCTGTTCTAGTTGTATCTAAACCATTCATTTCTGTTCTAATATAATCAAAATTTAGTTATTACCTCTATCTATCTGTTCTAGTTGTATCTAAACCATTCATTTCTGTTCTAATATAATCAAAATCTAGTTATTACCTCTATCTATCTGTTCTAGTTGTATCTAAACCATTCATTTCTGTTCTAATATAATCAAAATCTAGTTATTACCTCTATCTATCTGTTCTAGTTGTATCTAAACCATTCATTTCTGTTCTCAGATAATCAAAATCTAGTTATTACCTCTATCTATCTGTTCTAGTTGTATCTAGACCATTCATTTCTGTTCTAATATAATCAAAATCTAGTTATTACCTCTATCTATCTGTTCTAGTTGTATCTAGACCATTCATTTCTGTTCTAATATAATCAAAATCTAGTTATTACCTCTATCTATCTGTTCTAGTTGTATCTAAACCATTCATTTCTGCTCTAATATAATCAAAATCTAGTCATTACTTCTATCTATCTGTTCTAGGTATACCTAAACCATTCAGTTCTAATATTATCAAAATCTAGTTATTACCTCCATCTATCTGTCTCGTTATACCTAAAACATTAAGTTCTAATATTACAAAGTCAATTCAATACCTCAATCTATTTATAATAATTATGCACAAATCATTCAGTTTTGATTTTTCTCCAAACCAGTCATTCCTGACGATTACATTAAATCAATCTGTTCGAGCTATATGAATATTTCATTAATCAAATCTAGCGGTTCTATTTATTATCCAAACTATTTAAAAAAAAATCAAACCAATTTGTCAATACCCAAACCAATCAGTCCAAGATCTTACAAAGTTCAATGTTATATGAATCAAATCAATCTTTTCTAGCTATTTTCTAGATCTAATTGTTCCAATACTGTTAAAACCCAAATCAACCTGTCCTACCTATAAGATAAATCAATATATTCTTACTATAAATAAAATCAATCTTTTTGGATTGTTTCTTAACCAACTATGTTTTTGATGTAACGGACACGAGTCTTTATTTTCTCACAGCGTAGCACATCAACAAAACATTTAATATTATCCGAATTTGGTTGGCCTATGCAGATTTTCAAGCATCAAATGATACAATGCAGAGAAGACGACCAGAACAATCGATATATTTATAACGTAAATCGATCATATAAATTAAAAGAAGAAAGGGTCGAATTTAATGGTCTTGAGGTATCAGGTTGAAACTCTTTTATATCAAGAAAAACCCCCTAAAAGATTCGGATTAATTATTTATCCAACATGGCCACCTTGCAGCAAAATAAAGCAAGAAAAGAAAAGGGAAGAAAAAAGGATATTAAAAAAATGGATGATGTTTAGTCCACCTGCAATTCAAAACTTAGCAATTTATTGGTAAAACATTCTCCATGATTCCAAAATCTAAGATATGTCATTGGTGATATAATCCCCCATTCATGATGGATGCTAAATCGTGTACAAGAGAAAACCGTGTACTGGAAAACCTATACAAGAAGGACTAAAAGTTTGTCAGATTTTTTTTAACATGATGGAAAGTTAGTTCCGAAATAATGCGCTCTCCCCTCCCAAATGTTACTGATGGCGAAAATAGTAATCCAAGAAGATATACACATCGTATAATGAGAATCAATTATTTAATCTAAAGTATTGAACGCTCCACAGTCTGCATATAGAAACGAGCAGAACATCCCCAGCAATCCATATTACTAAAGCTCCAAGCTTTACTTGGGGCTTGACGTCATAAAGGATCTAAAAGATACTCGGGGATTTAATGGGTGTTTGGAGCCACAATGATAGTTATTGAGCCTTTTAGATAAAAAAAAAAAAGAGCTCGTGGTGAATCGATCCGCCATTGACCAGGTTTTAGGGACAATCGCCGAACTCGAGCGGACACGATGCAATCCTGGATGTCTTTGTACTCTGCCATGTCGCGGGGATTATGCAAACACAAGAAGATCGGATAAACATCGGAGAGTGAGGCACAGAGACGGATTGAGGAGCATATGACACGAGAATCAGGGTGAATTATTGATAAAATCTCCTCTACCCCATGTGGAGCCTTATGGAATTACGGTAAGAATTTTGGAAGGGTCTAATATAATGCAGATTAAGCGGACATAGTTGATTGATTGACTGGCTGATTCTTTGTATGGTTGCTACTGTGTGTGATGAAGAGTCTAATTGATTCACAACATACTTTAAGAAATCAAGGCCTCCAAAAAAGGTGATTCCATGATATCACAATGCACTAGATTCATCGTGGAGCCAAGTCAGACGGTTTTGCAGCCTTACAAGTGAGCCGCATGCTTTTCTTCCGTTGTGATCATTCAATTGATCATTTCCACAAGTAACAGTAAATCGAAAATATCCCTCAGTGTTTCAGTATATATAATGTAAATTAGTCAGACATTTCAGAAGCGTAACCATGTATAGTTACTGGAAGCAACCATCAAGGAAACGGAAGCTGGTGATTCAATCACCATAATTTGTTTAGATCACTTTGACTCTGCTTTTTAATGGAATCGATAGTCCAATCATAATGATATGGTATCTGTTCTATTTTGACAGAGGGACATGTTCACTCAACCATCTTGAAATCTCTGAGCTCTGAAACCAGAAACAACAAGCACTCTAATAATCGCTAACATTTTTGCCTGAATGATGTGGTGTGAAAAACTGATAGTACATTCAATTTTATCTCGCTTTACAATACATTATTAAGTTTTTATTTGCTCATTACCCCAGTCCTTACCTTAGGCTTTTATATATTACCCTCTTTGACCGAAATATTGTATTTGAGTTACAGCTTGTAGTTAGCTCCACAATGTTTGCGCCAAGAAATTAGAGATTTATGTCAGCGCAGTAACGTCTTGAAAATCAATTTTTTTACTATTTGCATTTGTGGAATTTTCCCCAGGCCCTGAGTAGCAGAGAGAAATGATTTCCTACTGCTAGTTTTTTTTGTTATAACTTCTTTTTCAGTTCAAGTAATATGTCGAGTTTGGAGTAACCTATCTCCATCTTTCATCTCTCTTTATTTCTTTTCGCATCTTTCCTTGCTTGTCTTTCTATGTATCTGCGTGTATATGTATTTTTTTCTTTTCTTTTTTTTTTCTCCTTGTATGTGATTAGCCCTTTACAATTTGTTCAAAATACATCTTAAGAATGATATCCACATTATTAAAAAAAAAAAATATATACATATATATATATATATATATATATATATATATATATATATATATAAATGTGTTATTAATATCATTCTCAATTAACAATTTTTCACCTTCTTTCAACAATCAGTTATTTAACTTTCAGCACCCACATCATGGGGCTGAGTCTGCCTCAACAATCTACCGCTGAAAAACTACAAGCTCAGCTTTTAACTTTACCTGAAATAGGTTTTCACCAATCATCAGATTTATGACAGATCGATTTGTCCTGTCAAAATCGCGGTGCCAGGTTTTAGGGCTAAGAGGGGTTCTCGGTTTTTAGATCAATTAGAATAAAGGATGCATTTCTTGCGAAATTGCTGAGCATTTCAACACGTCGGGGTTCCTAGTCTAAGCTTCTATTCATGCAAGAAAAAACTGGATACTTTCAGTCCTGCTTTTAAGTTTCTGCTTTGACTTTGCTAATAGCCTTATCGCGTTTGATCTACTTTGTAATCCAGGTTCAGCGATAATTATTGATTTGCCAAAAAACCGATTTCCAATAATCAGGCTCTTGAGACATCATTTAAGACAGGCACTGCGCACGATGGGAGCAAAACACTCTCACAGCACTTCCACGCTAGCCATCCGCGTTCGGTCTCCTTCCTCCATCTTTATCCACTGAACCCACGTGACGTAAGCTGCCGTCACTAGCCATCCACGTTCGGTCTCCTTCCTCCATCTTTATCCACTGAACCCACGTGACGTAAGATGCCGTGACTAGGCATCCATGATGAAAGTAATTTAGCAGTTGAGCCTAGCACTTCCACATTTGCATTTCTCAATAAATTTCGACAAAAGAGAACAAACTCTTTTTTTTTTAATTGAAAAGACATGTCAATATTCTGGCAAATTTGCGTAAGTATCAACAACTATAAGTTCAACTTGATAGGGTTATTTCTATTGTGAGACAAAATCCAGAGTGTAGATCTGAAATTAACTAAGAATCAGGTATTGCTCTGCACCGTCATCATGGCGTTGCGTCTAGCTATCAGCACGTGTGTGCTAAGGATGAGACGGAAATGTATTGCTGGATGAAGTGAAGAGATTGGTTCAGTCATTTCAGAAGAAACAAAAAAAAAAAAAAAAAAAAAAAAAAAAACAACAAAAAAACAAAACAAACTAGAACGTGGACAGTGTCAAGTATATTAAAATCAACTTAAAGGAACTAAAAAAAATCTATTGTCTGAATCATCCTGTTATGAAGTCAATATATGGTAAGCATTTCAATAAACTCTTAATTCTAGTTCATTTAATGGGAAAAAGAGAAAAAAAAAAAGAAAGTGAGAAAATAACAAGTAGTGCTGATAAAAAAAAATCACTAAATATTAGATGGTGAAAAACTAATGTTCGGTTTGGAATTTAAAATGTGTTCTATTACCATGGATGTGGCAAGCAAAGAGTCTTTTGCATTGTTTACAGCAATACTCAAAGTGAATATCATAATGTATGGTAGAGTCCTATAGACTCTCATTCTCCTTTTTTTCCATTTCTATCGGCAATAGGAGATAATATCTAGAGAAGAAAGCAACTTTAAAGACGAAAACCTAACATAATCCACACCAAAACTAAAGCAACCCCACCCTTTTATTGACTGAACTGATCTTTGCATTCTTACCTTTCCCACAATTTGGTTATTTAAGGAAAGGCAGCAGTTAAATAATCTCATAATTAAGACAAAATTATATAACACAGGAAGAATGAACTGACCTTGAGGTACACTGCAGTAACCTCTCACACAAGTGAGCAACGCGGCAGCCATGATGGCCGTAACCAAAGCTGTTCTCTCAGAAAGAAGAGTTCCCATCCTCAGCTTTGTTGCCGCTCTTCTTTCAGAGAATCTGTCTTGGTCTTTGTCTATATACACCGAGCTCGCCGTCCAAACAAGGCTGTGTTCTTGTCTGACCCACTGCTTCACACGTCATGACCAAGGTTGTATTATAACAGTCATAACCGCCTTTTGCAGACAGATATAAACTGTTTTTTAAAAATAAATCGATTGCATAGTAAGGAATGGGACACCACTTTTGACTACTAGAATCCAAGTTTCTTGAAATGTTTATGCTTCATATCTTAGATTGTCCGAATATGGTCTCTGTTATGGATCTATACATGTAAGCAACTCATTTATTATGAGTTTGTCTTTTACTCCGGTGAAATGGGGATTCCCATGAAACTGAAAGAGCGCGATGGTGAAAACAAGTTCATTTGAGCTGGAGTATGTTTTGAAGAGTTAAACAATTACCTAGCTTCTCCTTCTGGGGATAGTCAATGACAACAGTAATAACTGACGAGTGTATGAGCTCCAAGTAAAATAATAATTAATATTTTCTAAAGAGAAAGACAGATGAACAAATTTTTACCATTAAGTTTTGTCTAAGTCTATAGGGCGAGTGAATAAGTGAGAGGAAAGACAGAAAAATTAACCGATAGGGAGAAGTAAAAAAAACAAAAAACAATTAGAAAAAAATATCATTGAAATATCAGAGCGATCTGTTTTTCGAAACATCCCTCGATTAAATTTGTTGAAAGAGCAAAATGTGAGATAACATTAAAACGATTACTCACACAAAAAATCTAGTTAAAAGACTTAAAACTGATCATCCTTTCCCATAAAAAAGATTGAAATACCTGCTGTCTTTTACATTTATTATTGGTTCTATGGTGCTTTAAAAACCGAAGATATTTTGCATCGCGTCAAATTTTTCCTCTTTTACTTTGTTTTCGATCACTATTATAATGTCATGCTCTCATCCATGGACCAACTTGTCTTTGGAAATCAACAGGATCCTATATGTTTGCAAGGTCACTGTAAACCCTGGGATTTTCTATAACTTTATTTGCAAAAAGCATTGCAGAATTCAATTAATGATTACAGCAAGCTTTGCTTTTTAAAGAATAGCAACATTTGTGTGGCACACATAAAAGAAGAGTCAAAGATCGCATTGAGTCGCTAACTTTACCACTGCTGTCTGCTCGGATTAGAAAGGAGTGAAACTAATCCCATAAAAACACCATAATGAGAGGGAAACTGAGAGAGAGAGAGAGAGAGAGAGAGAGAGAGAGAGAGAGAGAGAGAGAGAGAGAGAGAGAGAGAGAGAGATAGATAACGAGAAAGGGAGAGAAAGGAGCAGAAGAAAGAGACACACAGTTTTAAAGGCAAGTAAACCATATCAAAGGACTCATTAAAAATAAAACAACAAAATATACAAGATCGGCAATATTTCCAGAAAGTTAATGTGGTCTCCACATGAATCAATGCGATCTGAACAGTGAACTGCTCACTCCATCATACTGCACGTGGAAAGCGCAAGGCCTTAGACCTGAGCTAAACAATACAGCAGCACACTAGTTAGCAATTAGTTATTGATGCTGTTGACACCAGAACGTGATAAAGCTGCAATTTACGGCGCTTGAGCTCCGCCACCTCACTTCGTTTCTTCTTATCCCTCTGGAATACAGCAGCTGGAAGAAAAAACAGGATCATGATCCCCAGGGCAGTGATTCTAGGGCCTTTTGCCTCTTTAGAAAACCTTGTTCCCTAGTCATGGAAATACGTAATTTGAAATGCAGAAAGTGAAACCTGATTGGTTTCAATTCATTATTTTTGTTGATCATAAGTAGGTCAACCACAGGTTGGTTTTAGAACCTTTCAATGCTCGACATCAAACAAGCATATCTTTTCACCATGACAACCATGACAAGGTGAGACCCCAGCCGCACTATTCGGAATTGCAGTGAGATCCATGTAAGTGAGAGTAAGTTACTAGACATATACCGTGAGATCTATGTAAGTGAGAATAACTTACTAGATATATATCGTGAGATCTATGTAAGTGAGAGTAGTATACTTGGCGTCAATCGTGAGATCTATGTAAGTGAGAATAACTTACTAGACATATATCGTGAGATCTATGTAAGTGAGAGTAACTTACTAGACATCAATCGTGAGATCTATGTAAGTGAGAATAACTTACTAGGCATATATCGTGAGATCTATGTAAGTGAGAGTAATATACTTGGCATCAATCGTGAGATCTATGTAAGTGAGAATAACTTACTAGACATATATCGTGAGATCTTTGTAAGTGAGAGTAATATACTTGGAATCAATCGTAAGATCTATGTAAGTGAGAGAAACATACTAGACATCAGTCGTGAGATCTATGTAAGTGAGAGAAACATACTTGACATCAATCGTAAGATCTATGTAAATGAGAGAAACATACTTGACATCAGTCGTGAGATCTATGTAAGTGAGAGAAACATACTTGGCATCAAATGTAAGATCTATGTAAATGAGAAAAACATACTTGACATCAATCGTGAGATCTATGTAAGTGAGAGAAACATACTTGACATCAATCGTAAGATCTATTTAAATGAGAAAAACATACTTGACATCAATCGTGAGATCTATGTAAGTGAGAGAAACATACTTGGCATCAAATGTAAGATCTATGTAAGTGAGAGAAACATACTTGACATCAATCGTAAGATCTATGTAAATGAGAAAAACATACTTGACATCAATCGTGAGATCTATGTAAGTGAGAGAAACATACTTGGCATCAAATGTAAGATCTATATAAGTGAGAGAAACATACTTGACATCAATCGTGAGATCTATGTAAGTGAGAGAAACATACTTGACATCAATCGTGAGATCTATGTAAGTGAGAGGAATATACTTGACATCAATCGTGAGATCTATGTAAGTGAGGGAAATATACTCGACATCAATCGTGAGATCTATGTAAGTGAGAGTAACATACAAGAAATTAATAGTGGGGTCTATGTAAGTGAAATGAGAGTAACATTACTAGTTATTACTCGTGGAATCGCTATAAATAAGAGTATAATACATTGTACTGGGCATCATTGGTGTGATCCATGTAAGTGACGGTAAGATACTAAATACTATTGGTGTGATCCATGTAAGTGACGGTAAGATACTAAATACTATTGGTGTGATCCATGTAAGTGACGGTAAGATACTAAATATTATTGGTGTGATCCATGTAAGTGACGGTAAGATACTAAGCATTATTGGTGTGATCCATGTATGTGACGGTAAGATACTAAATATTATTGGTGTGATCTATGTAAGTGACGGTAAGATACTAAATATTATTGGTGTGATCCATGTAAGTGACGGTAAGATACTAAGCATTATTGGTGTGATCCATGTAAGTGACGGTAAGATACTAATCATTACTGGTGTGATCCATGTAAGTGACGGTAAGATACTAATCATTACTGGTGTGATCCATGTAAGTGACGGTAAGATACTAAGCATTACTAATGTGATCCATGTAAGTGCTTTAATGTAACATACTAGACATTAATCGTGAGATCCATGTAAATAAGAGTAACATACTACACACTAATGGAGGGATACATATAAGTGACAGTAACAAACTAGACATTATTGATGGGATCCATGAACGTGAGAGTAACATACTCGACACTAATGGGTGGACCCATGTAAGTGTTAATAATAAACTAGACATTTATAATGAGATCCGTGAAAATGACAATAACAAACTAGATCTCAATGGTGGGATTCATGTTAGTGAGAGTAACATACGAGACATGATTGGTGAGATCCATGTAAGTGAGAACGACGTTCTAGACATTACTGGTGGAAAGTTTCTCCAGATACCAGCAGGTAACCGCGCGATGAAGGCAGGTGTAGATCGTTTCAGAGTGAAACTATTTTATGTTATTGAGTGTCACTGACATTTATCGATGCAATAGTGGATCAGGCGATGTGGTTCGGTCTCTAATGGATGGAGCGATCCGGATAAGGCTATTTATAAACACCCATGATATTTTTTTATTATCTAAAGAGATGGTCCACTAGGAGAATCCACCTAGTTCATTGAGTCCCCAATTTTGTATCTAGAGATACTATCACAAAACTACTCATGCACATTGCATTTGTGCAGTAGTATGGCTTGTTGATCGGCATCTCTGCCTTTGATTTCTTGATCAAGAAAGAACTTATTGCTTCGAAGAGATCGGAAAAAAAGATGGAGAGAAAATAAATGTGTCTCCAGCACAAAAAGATAACGCAAGTAAACTAAATGAGAAAAGTTTCTGTTTCACATGAGGTGAAGACTAGACAAAGACGTTGCGAAACTCACTCTTAATGTTATAGATACCACGCTTAACTGCTCATCACTCATAGAACTTTATTGCCTCAACATTCACGATAGAGAGCTCATGTAATATGTCGCCAACAGAATGAGTTTAGAGGATTACAGGGCTGGTTGATTCCCAAAGAGCTATGGATGTATCGCTAGAAGTAAAGCTGATTGGGCCCCAGCGATACCCGCTATACCTTGAAAGCGATTACAATTATCAAGCAGGAAGTTCGCGGCTGGTGCCCGTGCAGCAGAGACTGGACGCAGCACAGAGGCTCAGAGAAAGCGAGCCTTGCGCCAGGACCAAGCCACCTCCGCGTCAACTACTGCTACCCTCTTGTGCCCTACTTGCGGACGACCTTTCAGGGCCCGGATTGGACATGTCAATCATCTCCGGACCAACAGTCACCGTTCATCAATCTAGAATGAAGTTATGGTCATCTTCGACTCCGAAGGACGAACAACAACAAGTAAAGTATCATGCAGCTGATTGTGTATCCAGTATATCTGATTTTGTCCAAAGACTATGGTCTAAATGATATACCCTGTTCTTCGTCGGAAGCTCTTAGGGAAAAATTGGAGAGTAAAAACTTTGGATATTGGTTGTTACGTATATTTGTGGCCTCTTCTATGTCTATGAGATGCGATGAGTTGCTTAAAAACTTAAGCTCTTTTAGAACGCTTGTATCTATGGGTTCTTATATCTTTTTTTTTATTTCCGATTGAATGGCTTCTATACTGTTAGTATTACAGGCGTTTTAGTCAAGAGCAGTTACAATTATCTTTTAGAAGAAGAGAAAGAAATCGATAACAGATACTCATCGCAGAACTCATCTACCCAGTTAAAATTAACAAGGATTTATTGGGTTTCACACTTAGATAAAACTAGAAACAGGCTTTGAACAGAACGATATGAATGCAAATCTTTTCTTCATTTATGATACAAAAGTCTTTTCATTTTATTGCTTAAATTGGGTTCGAAATCAAAATACTTGACCCTTCATAATATCTAGTGAGAAGACTATATCAAACAATCTGTCTATAATATCTAGTGAGAAGACTATATCGAACAATCTGTCTATAATATCTAGTGAGAAGACTATATCGACCAATCTGTCTATAATATCTAGTAAGAAGACTATATCGAACAATCTGTCTATAATATCTAGTGAGAAGACTATATCAAACAATCTGTCTATAATATCTAGTGAGAAGACTATATCAAACAATCTGTCTATAATATCTAGTGAGAAGACTATATCAAACAATCTGTCTATAATATCTAGTGAGAAGACTATATCGAACAATCTGTCTATAATATCTAGTGAGAAGACTATATCGAACAATCTGTCGATCTGCCATACGTTCCTTGCGGGGAATCCCGAAGCTGCCACCAGTTTGGCGGAATCAATGAAAAACCCGTCCATCACGAAATCTTTACGATCATTGGTTCTGCTCGCCAAACCGCCATGACACAATCAGAGCTCAGCAGAGTGAACCAAGCGTTACAGGAACGAATTTAATTCTCATTTTCAAGGGAGGTCCGGCTAAGGTTAAAAGACGTTCCATCTCACTAGAAGGGTATCTTAATGGCACCTGGAAAATGCCTTGCGCCTATTCTCTGATAGGTGTGATCCTGTCACATTAGTTTTTTCATAACTTTGAGGCTTGGAAAGATTTCTTTCTGAAATTTTCTTTGCTGAACAAAAAAATAATTAAAAAAAGAAAAAGAAAGAAAATTGAAAGAAAAGGATGATAATTGATGCTGCATCATTTCTGAAGAACTTTATAATTTTTCTTTTGCAAATACTTTTCAGAGAAATTTCGAAACTGCCATTTTGAGGGACAAAATTTGCTAAAACTTTGCTGTTTACCATAGGATTGCCTTCATATGCTGCACAGAAATCTGTTAAAAGGTCTGGAAACTATCAGAAAAATTTTTAATGATTTTTTTTTGTTTAGAAAATATTTGTTGGATAAAAACTGGAATAATTTTTCTCATTTCTCGCCAGTTTTCAAATAATCATCTTTTTCATTTTTTCCAAGAAGAGCATTGAAATTATCAAAAAGATCGCTCTAACAAAGGTCTCTAGAGTTTGTTTAATGATCTTGGGAGACCTATTTTGGTAACTGTCTGAGCCTTCGTGATGTTAAGAAAAATATCCTTAATTCCAAATTAGCCGCCCTTTCCATCGCAACCAAATGTTAAATGATGAAAAATAAATGATAGCCATTCAAATCAAGTCATACACTTCGTGTGTGTAAATTTTCAACTTCCTAGTATCAACACTTTCTTATTTAGGTCTCTTGTGCTATTTCTCCACTAATTTACAACGTCCGTTCTTCTATTTCACAATATTTTAAAGAAACAAATCGATGAAGACAAATTTTCCGTAAAGAAATGTCTTGCTTTGATCATCATGAATTGCAGAAAACGATATTGCGGGTCGTGGGCTAAAGATAAATTGTGTCAAAAAAAACTAAAGATTGCAAAGTCCTCTTCTAACACAAACTGGGCTGTGGCATCTACTGTTAAAAAAATGGATTTGAAAACTTTTCGCCTGGACATTCATGAAATAAAAAAGCACGAAATTTTCTAGATAATTTACTTCTGGTTTGACTAATCATACAGGTATTTAAAAAAATGCTTTTAGGCAAAACGTTGTATAAAAAAACAACCTCCCCACCTCCCCCCCAAAAAAAACCCAAAAAAAAAAAAACAACAACAAAAAAAAAACAAAAACAAAAAAACAACAACAAAAAAAATACAAAAAACCAGCCTCTTTTTAAAGAACCTTATTGCGAAACTAGGTCAAGCCATTGTGCGCGTTTTGCTCGTCTCTGAGGCTCATTGGCGCAGCTCTATGGTGCGGCGCAGGAGAAACATAACCTACCAAGGTGTGCGTTACAAACATCAGACTCGAACGTCACTTCTCGCTTAAAGACAGAGCTGCATCTATATTTCGATTAATTTCTTAGCCCAGAAAAGTAAGCCTTGTAGTGAAGCACTCTCGAGATCTATAAGATACAATCTGCTTCTCCCCCTTTCATTTCTCGCAGAAGAGATTAAAAAAATATCTTGCCATTTAATCTTTCACCCTCGTCTTAATTAAATCGAAGTTAAATGAGAACTTAAACAACTATCACACTGAAGACCAGTTCTAAATCTACATCTACATCATTATAGACTTCGAATTGAAACTGCAGAATAATACAAGATATCAAGGGCGGCTGCAAAAAAACAAAAAAAAAAAAAAAAAAAAACCCCCCCCCCCCCAAAAAAAAAAAAAAAAAAATACAAAAACAAAACAAAACAACCCCCCCCCCCCAACAAAAACAACAACAAAAAAAAACCAACAACAACACAATACCAAGATATCAAGAACTGCTAACAAAGAATATAATAACATTGATTTTGTCCTATCGGCGCCATTCAATCAGCTGGTTAAGCTAAATATTTCAAAGCAGATCTAGCAATCTCTTTTTTCTTAAAAAAAAGTAGTAAAAAAAAACCAAATGAATTTCATTATCCATTGCAATTCAAGTATAAGGTAAAGTTTGTAAAATCTTTTGTGAATATAATCATGTGCTCGCTAAAGTCAATTTTAAAACTGTGTGGATGGTGCACGCAAATTCCAGACATAGTGGAAGACACGAGATAGAAGGACACAAAATTTCAAGAAAAAGAGTAAAGCAAAAACCAAGCAAAAAAACAAACAAACTTGCCACCAGTTTGTGAAGCAAAAATAAACAAAACAAAAACTCACAAAAATATTAATCTAGACGGTCTTTATGTAAATAATGTATGAAATTTTAATATCATTATCTGATGAAGTCAAGTCCAGATATTTAGAGACTAAGGTTTTCCCCCAACAAATGCTCTATTTCTAAATATCGGTTTTAAAGTAGCTCTTCAACTTATTGAGAAAAAAATACTGCAATTTTATTGACAAACTTTTCATTCCTACCTTAAAAGCCATAGAATATAAAAAAAATAAATATTGAAATACTTTTAACTTGTTTAAAAAGAAGCCAGGAACGGAGAGTGTTTTCAAGATAGTACATTTTAGACTGAAGGTGATTTCCTCTCTAGTCTGTGTACATGACAGATGACTCTCCGATCTGTGAGCAAGGCGTAACACTGAATTGATTGTTCTACAGCATCAGGAAGAGTAAAATGTTTCCGCTACGATACTCACTTCTTAATGACTGCTGACGTTAAGAAAAGTTCAGAGGTCATTTTTGGCAAGAATCATAACTCTCAATTTTTACAATGGGCAAAACATACTTTGTTACTGAGCTCTTGCGAGTAGCAAAGGAAAAGTTTCATGTTATTATTATAGAAGTCTTTAGCGACTTTGAACATATCGCAGTATAATTTCATTTAAGCCAAAGAAAGATTGATATAACCCACTTCATGAGGTTGTTTCAGACTGCAGGAAACTTTCAATAAAAAAAAAGAAGAAAAATGTACGAAAAAATTATACTGCTCAATAAGGAAAAATGCCAAGTTTATGAACACTAATAAAAAGAGCGAAGAGTAGTTTTAAAAGGTGGGACCGGAGGCTCATTAAAACTGTCCTGATTTACAATAAAAAATACAAAATTGAGCTTTTCTTCACTGTCAAGACATAAAAAGGTTCTAAATCTACCTTCATCAAGGCCCGCTTGTGTTAATCATACACAAAGGAATACGCTTCAACTCTTAAACTCATTCTAGCTGAAAACAAAACACTGGATTTTAAAACATAGATTTAGAAAGCTGCAAGAATGATGAGGGCTTAAGAGCATCTTTGGTCATTCTGGGTGTCCAAGTCCTCAGTTTGTTCTCGGTTACTAAACCTGTCTTCAGAGCACCACTTTAACGATCCAGAATCTAAGGAAACTTGGAACAATAGGGCACAGACGGACAGAAGCTGAAAGGTGGAGAGTGAAAGAACGGAGAGCTATAGAGAAAGAAATTGAGATATTCATCGGGTTTATAGGTAAGTTCCCCTAGAGACAGGGGTCTCTTCTATCAGAGTTGCTGGTGTCGACACTTTCTCCTGGTCTCATGCCCGCCGGCTCTCAGGCAAGGAGGAGATGTGCTGGTTGAATTCTTAACATCGACAGATTCAAGACTGAAAACATTTCCCTTGAGCCTTGATTTTATTTCAAAGATTAAATTTCTCAAAATAAGGACGTTCTGCCCAGAATAGAACCCAAACGATCAGTATAAACTGCCGTGAATCGTACAGCAGACGCCATTTTCTAGGACTATGTGGGGAGTCGTCACAGCATAAACACTATAGAATCGTCACTAGAGCTAAACTTTCATGTGAAGATATAATTATCGTTTAATTGATTTGTCTGCTAATTTACAACCGCGAGTGAAACTCATGAGTTTTAAGTTTGTCAGCTTTAACTAAATAAATAGCCATGTCTATGCCAGTATGACAAGGGTTTAAAGTGCCCAGTTTAAAAAAAATAGCTAAGCTCATCCTATTTTCCTTACCAAGTAAGTCACCAGTAAATTGCATATCACCAGTAAAGAGAATATTAGGCTACCAGTAAAGAGTATATCAACATGGAAGAGTAAATTACCAGTAAAGAGTATATCACCAATAAAGTGTATATAACCAGTACCGAGTATATCAAAGTAAAGAGAGTATAAAAAGTAAAGAGTATACCACCATTAAAAGTATATCAAAGTAAAGAGTATATCACCAGTAAAGAGCATATAACCAGTACCGAGTATATAAAAATTAAATAGTACATAAAAAATAAAGAGTATGTAAAAAACAAAGAGTATATCACCAGTAAAGAGCATATATATATATATATATATATATATATCAACCGTATTAACGGCTATTGCGTTCATAACTTAAAAAAGGTCCTCAAATAAAAAATTTAAATGAAATCAGAATTTTTCGTTGAAAATCAATATCAAGATGTTAGAAAGCTGGATCTTAGGAGAATGAAAGATAGAGAAAAAGTGAGCCAGTGAGAAAGTCAGAGATAGTGAAGAGAATGAGAGATGAGCCGAAGACATATGGAGATCGACAGAGAGATTAGCTAGAGAAGTAAAGAGAGAGATAGAGAGAGTGAGAAGAGAAAGAGAGGTAAAGGAAAAACACAACTCAAATTTGAATCTATAGAAACTTTTTTGTCTCAGAGCGAAGAAGTCGGCAGAACTTCCGATTGGATACTTTGGTTTAGAATATTAAGATATGGCATGGAATATATGATGCCCATGTATTTTTGTTTATTTATAATTCATTGTTAAAAAATAATTTACACTTACTTGAGGCATTAATATGTTCTATATATGGCCCGATCAAACAAAGTCCTCTTTAGTATGATAGAGGTAACGTACCCATTCGGAAGTCGTTTGGTGGAGATACGTTTTCTCTGGCAAACAAAATAATTATTGGAACGGTGTATTGGGTCCGAGACGTATTATAAAAACTTGTTGAAAATATTTTTTTTTATTAGCTCTCACTAAAAGAAAACGAAAACACATTTGACATTATCTCTAGCCCCACTAATACAGCAGCTTTTATCTTGGGGATCTCAAACTCAACACGCGATACTTTTTTATTTCGATACAGAGCCAAACCTAGCTGCTTAATAAAAAGAATTTCATCCATATAGACTCGCTCTATCACAGTAACATTTATTAAAAAAAAAAAAAAAAGGCGGAACGAAACAAAAGCCATGCTGTTAAATCGAATGCTTTTTCACAAAATAAGAGATGAAAGTTTAATGAAGCCAACTGAAACAGTGAGGATTAATTATACACTGTTTTGAGAATAACATCGAATTCACAATACCGAGGCTCTTTGATTTCAATAATCTTATGGAATTCTTTATTCTATCTGATCAAAAAAAAAAAAAATGGCACGAAAAAAAGATAAAGAATAAAACGAACACCTTGAACCACAGATTCTAGCACTTGCAGTTTTACATGGTTTGACAAACAACGAAGATTTTCAATCTGTAAAACAAAGGCAATTTCAGCGAAACTATTTGTAGAAGAATTAGTTTGAAAAAAATCCAAAGCGCTGGCCACAGATATCCTCTATACCAAGTTAATTCTGGTCAGCCCGTGATGAAAAACTCATATCAAAGAATTCCTCAGACCAGGTGACATGGTGTCTGGATTCTGACAGAGACGTGAGGCACACAGTGCCAGGTACTAGATCTAGGTACAGCACCTCGCTCACTCGACGCAGGACAGCGTCAGGAAGGGGTGGGGGAGAGAGAGAGAGAGAGAGAGAGAGAGAGAGAGAGAGAGAGAGAGAGAGAGAGAGAGAGAGAGAGAGAGAGAGAGAGAGAGAGAGAGAGAGAGAGAGAGAGAGAGAGAGAGAGAGAGAGAGAGAGAGAGAGAGAGAGAGAGAGAGAGAGAGAGAGAGAGAGAGAGAGAGAGAGAGAGAGAGAGAGAGAGAAAGAGAGAGAGAGAGAGAGAGAGAGAGAGAGAGAGAGAGAGAGAAGCGAGAGAAGGAAGGGAAAGAAAGAGAAAGAGAAGAGAGTGGACAGAAGGGAGAAAGGGATGGGTGGGTGAAGAGTAATGATTTGGAAGGGGAGAGCGGGGAAAAAGACAAGGAGGGAAGGGAAAAGGTTTGGGGCGGGGGGGAGGGTGGGAGATGACCGGAAGCAGTAAGGAAGAGACTGTGGATGAGACAGCTCACCTGTCTGCGAGACATCGGTGTGAGCACTGTCTCGGAGTGCGCGGCTAGAACGATGTTGAGCAAGACGATAACGTGGCACTGGGTGTCAGGATGTGTCACCAGCATCGCTCTAGTCATCTAGGGAACCATTAATTCACGTCCGTCTAGTTTAACTCTTGCTCCTCCCAATAGCAAGATTTACTGAGAATTTTAAGAATTAAGACGCTAGTCGTGAATTGAAAAAGAAATTCACTTTTTTTATAACTTTTGTGGCTGATCAGAGGTAATACTATCTGGGTTCTATTGTTCGCAGATTGTTTGGAACCATGAATGACGTCACATTTTCTTCTTAATCTATATTGCACTTCATATACATCACTGAACATTACTGTATTACTTTACGATAAAATTTTCACCTAATTATTTATTCTGAGAATTTCTTAGAAATACATTTTCCTGGAATTACGGAAAGTAGTAGAGCGTCATTTTTAACTTACTTTGAACCTGAGCCTTTCTATCACCAACTTCCATGTAAAAGAATATTTAGGGTTTCAAATCCAATTTGATAAAATAACTTTTGTCATATCGCTGTATGAGCTGAACTGATGCTTAAAAAGATTTAGACTTGCAAACTTGAGGTACTTGTAGCTCGAGTTTATATAAAGTCGTATTATACGCGTGTACAAATACCGATTTGTTTAAAATAAAGACAGACTAAGCCTATAATACTACGTTTGTCGGGCTTTGCGACGCTCTGTGCTGGGTGCAGTCACTATGCCGATGCTACAACTGAAAAATAATAAAAAAAACAGAAACAAAGTAGATAAACCATTTATAGATAACAATGAACAGCACTAATCCTTCTTAGAAAAGATGCTATTATCTCATCTCTCTCTCTCTCTCTCTCTCTCTCTCTCTCTCTCTCTCTCTCTCTCTCTCTCTCTCTCTCTCTCTCTCTCTCTCTCTCTCCTTCCTCTATGTACCCATCGATAAGGACTAGATTTATTGGTAACAATAACTGTATCACTATCTGAGGTAAAGCTGAGTGTTGGTCCCAGAGATCAGAAACTGCGCCGACACTGTAACAGAAAGCTCTACACCACAGGTTTTTTTTTTATAACTATCAGATACTACCCTGACCAGGCTGAATATGCCAATTGATCTATCAATCTTTCAATCAATCAATCAATCAATTTATCAACCAATCATCGATGAAAAAAATTATTCAAAAACGATTTGTAACGCTTCCTCTCTAATTAAAAAAAAACAACCCAACAACCCATTGGACTGATAAAAAACCCCAGCTAATTAATAAAAAATAATTAAATACTGCTGAAAAAACCCCCCCCATCGAATCGAGTTATCATCTAGGCGGTGACAAAAAAAAATCAATCAATCAATCAAACAATCATGAAAATAAACGATCACATGACCCAACCAACCAATCTTTCAATCAATATTTGATCCATCAGTTTAACTATCCAACCAACTAATCAAACTGTCAATGATTTGTGAATCTCTCAATCAATCAATACCAATCTTCTCAACAACCAATCAATCAGACGATCAAGAAACCAATCAATAAACCCACCAATCGACCAGTTAGTTCCTAGACCAATCTATCACGTAACAAAGCAACATAGGACACGAGAAAAGAAAAAATACAGCTGCCAGTGAAAGTGCAGTTTTAGCCAAAGCAAGTTCGACTGTTATTAGTGTTTTCCCGGCTCCAAGATTTCCTAGATCCAGACCAAGGCCTCTCTTAGTTCAATAATTTAAATTTTACCGAAAAGTGCACCCGCAGAGGGGCGTTAAAAGAATAAGAACAATGATTATATTCCATGTTTATTTTATGATATCAAGTATGGTGTACGAATAGAAACAGTCCAGCATTCCGAATAGGGACAAGCGAGGAATTACAAAGATCATCGTGTGGTGGACTGGCTATATCAACCATTAAAGAAGCCAATCAGTCGACGTAGTGTCCCCAACAGCTGTAACTGATCCAACCCTGATCTTGTTTAACGCCAGCCTGAGAGAAATCCCCACGGGAACAGCCACACTGGAGATGTTGCTCTTTTGCTGCCACACTGGATATGTTGCTCTCTTGCTGCCACACTGGAGATGTTGCTCTCTTGCTGCCACACTGGAGATGTTGCTCTCTTGCTGCCACACTGGAGATGTTGTTCTCTTGCTGCCACACTGGAGATGTTGCTCTCTTGCTGCCACACTGGAGATGTTGCTCTCTTTCTGCCACACTGGAGATGTTGCTCTCTTGCTGCCACACTGGAGATGTTGCTCTCTTGCTGCCACACTGGAGATGTTACTCTCTTTCTGCCACACTGGAGATGTTGCTCTTTTGCTGCCACACTGGATATGTTGCTCTCTTTCTGCCACACTGGAGATGTTACTCTCTTTCTGCCACACTGGAGATGTTGCTCTTTTGCTGCCACACTGGAGATGTTGCTCTCTTTCTGCCACACTGGAGATGTTGCTCTCTTGCTGCCACACTGGAGATGTTGCTCTCTTGCTGCCACACTGGAGATGTTGCTCTCTTTCTGCCACACTGGAGATGTTGCTCTCTTTCTGCCACACTGGAGATGTTGCTCTCTTGCTGCCACACTGGAGATGTTGCTCTCTTGCTGCCACACTGGAGATGTTGCTCTCTTGCTGCCACACTGGAGATGTTGCTCTCTTTCTGCCACACTGGAGATGTTGCTCTCTTGCTGCCACACTGGAGATGTTGCTCTCTTGCTGCCACACTGGAGATGTTGCTCTCTTGCTGCCACACTGGAGATGTTGCTCTGTTGCTGCCACACTGGAGATGTTGCTCTCTTGCTGCCACACTGGAGATGTTGCTCTCTTGCTGCCACACTGGAGATGTTGCTCTCTTGCTGCCACACTGGAGATGTTGCTCTCTTGCTGCCACACTGGAGATGTTGCTCTCTTGCTGCCACACTGGAGATGTTGCTCTGTTGCTGCCACACTGGAGATGTTGCTCTCTTGCTGCCACACTGGAGATGTTGCTCTCTTGCTGCCACACTGGAGATGTTGTTCTCTTGCTGCCACACTGGAGATGTTGCTCTCTTGCTGCCACACTGGAGATGTTGCTCTCTTGCTGCCACACTGGAGATGTTGCTCTCTTGCTGCCACACTGGAGATGTTGCTCTCTTTCTGCCACACTGGAGATGTTGCTCTCTTGCTGCCACACTGGAGATGTTGCTCTCTTGCTGCCACACTGGAGATGTTGTTCTCTTGCTGCCACACTGGAGATGTTGTTCTCTTGCTGCCACACTGGAGATGTTGCTCTCTTGCTGCCACACTGGAGATGTTGCTCTCTTGCTGCCACACTGGAGATGTTGCTCTCTTGCTGCCACACTGGAGATGTTGCTCTCTTGCTGCCACACTGGAGATGTTGCTCTCTTGCTGCCACACTGGAGATGTTGCTCTCTTGCTGCCACACTGGAGATGTTGCTCTCTTGCTGCCACACTGGAGATGTTGCTCTCTTGCTGCCACACTGGAGATGTTGCTCTCTTGCTGCCACACTGGAGATGTTGCTCTCTTGCTGCCACACTGGAGATGTTGCTTTCTTGCTGCCACACTGGAGATGTTGCTCTCTTGCTGCCACACTAGAGATGTCACTCTCTTTCTGCCACACTGAAGATGTTGCTCTCTTGCTGCCACACTGGAGATGTTGCTCTGTTGCTGCCACACTGGAGATGTTGCTCTCTTGCTGCCACACTGGAGATGTTGCTCTGTTGCTGCCACACTGGAGATGTTGCTCTTTTGCTGCCACACTGGAGATGTTGCTCTCTTGCTGCCACACTGGAGATGTTGCTCTCTTGCTGCCACACTGGAGATGTTGCTCTCTTGCTGCCACACTGGAGATGTTGCTCTCTTGCTGCCACACTGGGGATGTTGCTCTCTTGCTGAATCAACGATTTTTCTCTAACAATGGAACGGCACAGCATCATACCCAGCGCAAATAATAAAAAACCGGCCTAAATGGAGCTTGAAATGAGATTGCATAATTATGGCTTGCGACTTAAAGAAAAGAAAGTCATAATACTTGGCTCAAAAGTTGCTTGATTTTACCAAGAGCCGTGTTTACGTAATTATAAAAAACACGATAAAACTGTGAAAAAGCGGTTTGATGAAAACCCAGCTAGCGATTTGAATAAACCAATTGACCTAAGAGGAATTGACGTGTGTTAGGAGAAAACGCTCAGTTTCAATTAGCCGTCTGGAGGGAAAGTTGAAGTAAAATAAATCATTCAATGGGGTTTATTGTTCTTGTAAAACCGTGCACAAAGCAAGCCGAAATGAGAGTAACATGCAGACAGACGCCTTTGTGATTCAAAAGCTAGCAACATGAGACGCTGAAAACCTTGAGGGGTAAAAGGAGAGAGGGGTGATGAGAGGGGGGAATGGAAGCCCTTTTCATTTTGCTTGTAAAATAACCAACTATGTGGCCATATTTTATCCCGAGCCTTGATAATCCATCGACAAATTAGAGGCTGGTTCAGTTGTACAGGAAACCTATTGAGCTATGTTGAATACTGGTAGAAACTAGAAACGATTCTAGATTAATGACAAACTTGCAGGCAAGCGTAACCGGTTGATCAGCACTAAAACAGCAACAGATTTAGACTCGTTAAAATGTTTTCGACCTTCTATGTAACACAGATTAGAGAATTATGCTGTAATTCAATTAGTGATTGGACTGTTTTTTTCTCCAAATACACTGAAAGAATTCCTGCAAGTGAAATAGCAAATCCTCACCGCTCCTGAATCACGAATAAACTAAGCTCATGATTACTTGAAACGTAATAATAGGTTTTGTTTTCTGTTCAGAGGGAAGTCGTGCTAAAACATTGTCTTTCTTTGCTTAGTATCAGACACCAAAACCTAGCAGCAGCTCAAGCCGTTGGCTCTTAAAAAATATTTACATTATCACAATAATCCACAAATCTCATGGAAACGATGGGTTATCTTTCTGACTGTTTAACTAAACTGTCCTACCAGTATTTTTTATAACCTCCTCACGAAGACCAAGGATAAATTGTCCTACCAATATTGTTTATAACCTTCTCACGGAGACCATGGATAAACTGTCCTACCAGTATTGTTTATAACCTCCTCACGGACACCATGAATAAACTGTCCTACCAGTATTGTTAATAACCTTCTCATGGAGACCATGAATAAACTGTCCTACCAATATTGTTTATAACCTTCTCACGGAGACCATGGGTAAACTGTCCTACCAGTATTGTTTATAACCTCCTCACGGAGACCATAAATAAACTGTCTTACCAGTATTGTTTATAACCTCCTCACGGAGACCATAAATAAACTGTCCTACCAGTATTGTTTATAACCTCCTCACGGAGACCATAAATAAACTGTCCTACCAGTATTGTTTATAACCTCCTCACGGACACCATGAATAAACTGTCCTACCAGTATTGTTAATAACCTCCTCACGGACACCATGAATAAACTGTCCTACCAGTATTGTTAATAACCTTCTCACAGAGACCATAGATAAACTGTACTCATGGAGACCATGGATAAACTGTCCTACCAATATTGTTTATAACCTCCTCACGGAGACCATGGGTAAACTGTCCTACCAATATTGTTTATAACCTCCTCAAGGAGACCATAAATAAACTGTCTTACCAGTATTGTTTATAACCTCCTCACGGAGACCATGAATAAACTGTCCTACCAGTATTGTTTATAACCTCCTCACGGACACCATGAATAAACTGTCCTACCAGTATTGTTAATAACCTCCTCACGGACACCATGAATAAACTGTCCTACCAGTATTGTTAATAACCTCCTCACGGACACCATGAATAAACTGTCCTACCAGTATTGTTAATAACCTTCTCACAGAGACCATAGATAAACTGTACTCATGGAGACCATGGATAAACTGTCCTACCAGTATTGTTTATAACCTCCTCACGGAGACCATGAATAAACTGTCCTACCAGTATTGTTAATAACCTTCTCACGGAGACCATGAATAAACTGTACTCATGGAGACCATGGATAAACTGTCCTACCAGTATTGTTAATAACCTTCTCACGGAGACCATGAATAAACTGTCCTACCAGTATTGTTAATAACCTTCTCACAGAGACCATAGATAAACTTTACTCATGGAGACCATGGATAAACTGTCCTACCAGTATTGTTAATAACCTTCTCACGGAGACCATGGATAAACTGTCCTACCAGTATTGTTTATAACCTTCTCACGGAGACCATGGATAAACTGTCCTACCAGTATTGTTAATAACCTTCTCACGGAGACCATGGATAAACTGTCCTACCAGTATTGTTAATAACCTTCTCACGGAGACCATGGATAAACTGTCCTACCAGTATTGTTAATAACCTTCTCACGGAGACCATGGATAAACTGTCCTACCAGTATTGTTTATAACCTTCTCACGGAGACCATGGATAAACTGTCCTACCAGTATTGTTTATAACCTCCTCACGGAGACCATGGATAAACTGTCCTACCAGTATTGTTTATAACCTCCTCACGGAGACCATAAATAAACTGTCCTACCAGTATTGTTTATAACCTCCTCACGGAGACCATAAATAAACTGTCCTACCAGTATTGTTAATAACCTCCTCACGGACACCATGAATAAACTGTCCTACCAGTATTGTTAATAACCTCCTCACGGACACCATGAATAAACTGTCCTACCAGTATTGTTTATCACCTTCTCACGGAGACCATAGATAAACTGTACTCATGGAGACCATGGATAAACTGTCCTACCAGTATTGTTTATAACCTCCTCACGGAGACCATGAATAAACTGTCCTACCAGTATTGTTAATAACCTTCTCACAGAGACCATAGATAAACTATCCTACCAGTATTGTTTATAACCTCCTCACGGAGACCATAGATAAACTGTCCTACCAGTATTGTTAATAACCTCCTCACGGAGACCATAGATAAACTATCCTACCAGTATTGTTTATAACCTTCTCACGGAGACCATGGATAAACTGTCCTACCAGTATTGTTAATAACCTCCTCACGGAGACCATAGATAAACTGTCCTACCAGTATTGTTTATAACCTCCTCACGGACACCATGAATAAACTGTCCTACCAGTATTGTTAATAACCTTCTCACAGAGACCATAGATAAACTATCCTACCAGTATTGTTTATAACCTTCTCACGGAGACCATGGATAAACTGTCCTACCAGTATTGTTTATAACCTTCTCACGGAGACCATGGATAAACTGTCCTACCAGTATTGTTTATAACCTTCTCACGGAGACCATGGATAAACTGTCCTACCAGTATTGTTTATAACCTTCTCACGGAGACCATGGATAAACTGTCCTACCAGTATTGTTTATAACCTTCTCACGGAGACCATGGATAAACTGTCCTACCAGTATTGTTAATAACCTCCTCACGGAGACCATAAATAAACTGTCCTCAGGGAGACCATGGATAAACTGTCCTCAGGGAGATCATGGATAAACTGACCTTACGGAGAACAAAGATAAACTGTCCTCACGGAGAACATGGATAAACTGTCCTCACGGAGACCATGGATAAACTGTCCTCACGGAGACCATGGATAAACTGTCCTACCAGTATTGTTTATAACCTTCTCACGGAGACCATGGATAAACTGTCCTACCAGTATTGTTAATAACCTCCTCACGGAGACCATGAATAAACTGTCCTACCAATATTGTTTATAACCTCCTCACGGAGACCATAAATAAACTATCCTACCAGTATTGTTTATAACCTCCTCACGGAGACCATAAATAAACTGTACTCATGGAGACCATGGATAAACTGTCCTACCAGTATTGTTAATAACCTCCTCACGGAGACCATGAATAAACTGTCCTACCAATATTGTTTATAACCTCCTCACGGAGACCATAAATAAACTGTCCTACCAATATTGTTTATAACCTCACGGAAACCATGCATGAACGCTCCTACCAGTATTTATAATCGCCTCATAGAGACGATGGCGAAGCTCTCCTAACGGTATTTTATATTTTCTTTATGAAGACGACGGTTATAATACTTTATTCCACAATGTGTTTTCGTAGTAGCTTTATGTTCCTCAAGCATCGGGGTTTTCGCTATGTGCACCGAAAACTCTGAATGTTAACATGACAATGCGTACTCAAATGAAAAGAAGCTATGTTATTTTCAACACAATATTCTTGCGCAGACGCAGACAAAGCCCTGGTAATTGGTCACAGTTCCTGTTTGGTACTTAGATTCCCGGCAAGCCTTTTGTTTCATGACTGGCCTCGGGAAGTTTTAAGCTGTTGGTCAGCATCGGGATTTCCCTGACAGCTTTTACCCGCTTAAGTGGCGCACACTGAACCTAGGAGTTTTGAAACATTGGGGAGGCTATTCTTAGAGTCAAGGTCATCTATGTCTACTAGAAAAAACAGTTTTCTAGATTTTCGTTTTCAAAACTGAAATATGAGGAAATACGTGTCATTCACAGAATATAATTGAAAGGTGGGATTGAAGCAGCTCGATGTGCCATTGTTGATAATAGATTTGAACTTTAACCTTTTGGTACTCGATGGTCAAGGATCAGGTGGGAGGGAGGGAAAGCGATGGAAAAGTCAGGGTTCAGTGACCCATTGATTGATTGATTCTTTGATTGGCTGTAAATTTACCTGATGACCATCACACACTTGGGGATGGGGGAATTTAGAAAGATGGAGGGTTGGGGGAATGGGGAATTGGGGCATGGTTGAGGGTGG
Source organism: Elysia crispata (assembly GCA_033675545.1). NCBI lineage: Eukaryota > Metazoa > Mollusca > Gastropoda > Plakobranchidae > Elysia > Elysia crispata. The sequence goes on from JAWDGP010006599.1 coordinate 1,145,103, forward strand.
TCACTGTCAAACAGTATCAGTACAAAGGAACATTACTGGATTGGGGCGTGCCGGGAGAACGATGGTAAATTAGAAAAAGAGTAAATCTAAGGGATCAGAAAAGTGAGCAACGAGCTGGACTGAGGAAGGAGAACTTTGCTCAACAGTAAAATATTTAATAACAAATCAGGATGTTTCTTCATTCATTCAAATGTTTTTTTTTTTGTTGTATTTACGTTTGACTTTGTCACTGAGGCTTTGCTAGGAGGTGTTTAGTTTTCAGCGCGATATTCTGCGATATTCGCAGAAAAAGTTAAATAAACATGAAGAAACATTTTTTAAATCTTTATCCAAAATATCTTTTCCTTGAATTGATATTGTTGATGGTAAAAGGTATTTTGCAAAAAGCACAACTGTACCATCTCTTCGGTGATTGTTGTCGGGCCCTTGCAACTATTGTCAGAAATCCAGTGGCTGTTGGACTAGACGGTGTTTTAGATGTAAATGTTGTACGAGGTCTGTTCGAAATAATGGTAGTTCCCGTTCATCACACCCTTTATCTCTCGGAGAAAATCATCTAAATATATTCCTAGAACGGTTGCTTGACGCCGCTTTACGGGACAGACTTTTTTTTTAATAAAAGTTCAAGTGTGACATGATGCAACATTTCATAATCACTTTCTCCAAAAATTATATCCCGGTACAAAACTTATTGATGATAGACATGTTGAAAAAATATCTGTTAGTCTGTAAGAATAATATATTTGTCGGGACAATGCTAAAGTTGACCTTTTAACTTGAAACTTCTTGATATGAGGTGGACCATTCATTTAGAAATCGAAAGAAGGCGCGATTAATACAGTTTACTTTGACCTCAGTCTTGTTACCATCTCGTTGTCTCAGTATAAGATTCCTCTGGAAACCTAGAGAACGTTCATCTTCTCAAAAAATATGTTCGGCTGCTTTATAGAAGCCATGCGAGACAATATAGGCGAAATCGGCTAAATCTGTATACAATCTTCCAAATCTATTATAAGATCTTTTCAAGCACATTCTAAGAAGACTTGCGATTCCCGCAAAAAGTGCATAATGGTGCCCTGTCTTACGGGAACTCATAGCTTCGCATTTATCTAAACCTATTGAATAATGAACTTTAAATAATTTGTATAAGTAGGTACAGATCTACGAAATTAGCCGACTATTCATTTTACGACACAAGTGGGCATGAACTGAAGAATTGACCTTTTCCTCAAGAAGAGGCGACCGAGGTGGTTGGTTGTCTCGGCCCTGACCCTCTCCATTCCCCACATAACAGTTTGCACGTCCTTCATGCTACTACCAGGACCCAAAGGTCAACCTTTAACCTGGGACTTGATGGTTCGCCGGATCGATTCTCTGTCTTTTTATTTCATACAGTGCACGTAAACAATTAAGTTGATGGCTCATGTCGAATCAATACGCATTTTAAGTTTTTCTATATTTCCATAAAATACCTTAGCTGCATCAATTAAGTTGTTACTCAACGGTCACTCCTGTGTTGTAAAGGCCCCCCCCCCCCTCCCCCTGAAAAACATACACGCACTTCTCTTCTCTTCTCTTCACGCTTTCCAAAGAAAAATACTTGTACAGTGGTGGGCGAAGCACTACTCCAGCTGAATTGTGATACCGTACAAATCTTCATCTCACTATCTCCGTAGAATCTATCAGCAATTAATTTGTTTCTCATACTTTACAGCTCATCTACTATTTAACTTTATATAAAATGAGAAACATGAGATTTATTTTATTTATCTTTTCTAAAATAAAAGCACACCAATAAATTTGCCGTAGATTTCCTTCCACCTAAAATTTCACAAAAATCTAAGAAATGGACAAAAATGATGGAAACTTACACATTCCATAAAAACTAAAAAAAAAACTTCTATTCTAGAAAACAAAAGACAGACTAAGCGTTCAGCTTTGTTTAGTCAAGAAATCAAGAGTTAAACGGTTATTGAATTGTTGACAAACTGCTTTGATAGCCAGTCATGATCTACACGCCAAGCATGCAGGTGGCCCACTGAGCTTTCGATTCGTTGTTATGGAGGGCGGTTGCTAGGAGACGGTGACGTGTGATGCGCAATCTCCATAACCAGGCCTAGAACTTTCAAGAAAGAAAGTCATTGATGAAAAAAAAAAAAAGGATAAAATGGTCGAAAGTTAAAAACGTGGTCAAACGTGGGCAACAACTGTGAATAGAGCATGATGGGAGATTTGAGGTCGAACGGGGTCCACAACTGTAAACAGTACGAAAAGGGAGATTTGTGATCAAATGGCGGCCGCAATTGTGAACAGAGCATGATGGAAGATGTAAGGTCAAAGACGGGTCACAACTGTGATAAGAGCAAAATGAGAGATTGTGGTCAAACGGAGTCCTCAA
>JAWDGP010006599.1:1152500-1155000 GCA_033675545.1 Elysia crispata
CCCTACCCTGTAACTCCATACCTTGTAACTCCCTTCCCTGTGGCTCCCTATCATGTAACTCCCTACCCTGTAACTCCATACCTTGTAACTCCCTTCCCTGTGGCTCCCTATCATATAACTCCCTACCCTGTAACTCCATACCCTGTAACTCCCTTCCCTGTGGCTCCCTATCATATAACTCCCTACCCTGTAACTCCATACCTTGTAACTCCCTTCCCTGTGGCTCCCTATCATGTAACTCCCTACCCTGTAACTCCCTTCCCTGTGGCTCCCTATCATGTAACTCCCTACCCTGTAACTCCATACCTTGTAACTCCCTTCCCTGTGGCTCCCTATCATGTAACTCCCTACCCTGTAACTCCATACCTTGTAACTCCCTTCCCTGTGGCTCCCTATCATATAACTCCCTACCCTGTAACTCCATACCTTGTAACTCCCTTCCCTGTGGCTCCCTATCATATAACTCCCTACCCTGTAACTCCATACCTTGTAACTCCCTTCCCTGTGGCTCCCTATCATGTAACTCCCTACCCTGTAACTCCATACCTTGTAACTCCCTTCCCTGTGGCTCCCTATCATGTAACTCCCTACCCTGTAACTCCATACCTTGTAACTCCCTTCCCTGTGGCTCCCTATCATGTAACTCCCTACCCTGTAACTCCATACCTTGTAACTCCCTTCCCTGTGGCTCCCTATCATGTAACTCCCTACCCTGTAACTCCATACCTTGTAACTCCCTTCCCTGTGGCTCCCTATCATGTAACTCCCTACCCTGTAACTCCATACCTTGTAACTCCCTTCCCTGTGGCTCCCTACCCTGTGACTCCCTACCCTGCGACTACCTACCTTGGTACTCCCTACCCTGTGACCATCTTAGGTGAGCCTACCGACTTTTCTGTTTGCAGTGCCGGTGGTCGTTAGGATACGTCTTGCCCTATGATAGAGAGGAAAATTGTTGTTGCTCTTTCGACCCTTTGTCTGCTATCAATGAGTCTAAAATCTTCTTGAGCTCCGTCTGATATTCTTTGGGAATGATGTGCAAAACAAACTTTTGTTTTTCCTGCGGGTGGGCCATATCAAAAGTCTGATCAGACTATAAACATCTTTTGTTTTTCCTGCGGGTGGGCTATATCAAATCTCTGATCAGACTATAAAAATTTTTTGTCTTTCCTGTGGGTGGGCTCTATTAAAACTCTAACAGGCTATAAAAATCTAGCAATGTATGTAAAGCTGTTTATGATGGTAGAGTTACCCGAAACTCTATATCTGCAAGTTCTGTCACAACCGCGGAACCCTTACATGATAAAGAAATTGGAAGAAAATTATGGTAGCTCGGGTATTGCAGTTATCTCTAGCCGTAACCCGCACTGTATTTCTCCCACACTGTGACGTCAAGCCGCTAACACCTACTTCTTCATTGTCGCCGGATTGTGAAACCCTTTGGTGAAGCTCTGGGTCTAATGCCAGAGAGAAGGACAACTTCCGGGCTTGGGGCTGCCTGAAAGCCAAAGCCTGACTGTTCCCGCCCGCAGAGCGGTAAAAGCTTCTCCCTGGTTCCCACTTCTATTGTTCCCGCGACGAGCTAGCGTGAGCAGCTCTCCATGTTGAATGCATCCCAGGCTGAAACTACAAAAGAAAGGAAACAAAGGAGGGTAAAATGTTAGCACTTGGGGCTTGAAGCAAAGTAAAGGTAAACAATGCATGCACAGACTCTGTGCTTTACGGACACAGGTATAGTTTTAGAGAACTGTTAAATGTTTGAGAAAGGTTGTTTTAATACAGGATAGACTTAATCTTTTTCTAGTCCACCCTTCAGACAAAACAAGATAGATATGTCCAGGAAATGGACAAAAAGTCTCTATAGGTTTCTATTATATTTATAATGTACACAATCATGTATTTAGTGATTCTTGAGATATCCAGTAACAAAGCCTTCGTGTTGATTATATCCATCATGACCTGGCCTCAGAGGGAAATGCAGTTGGGGCCCCACACTTTAAGCTGTGCCGTGCCTGACATCAGTCAGTTTGATATGTTGAAACCCTAAACATCATAAAATTAAGGCAGTGGCTGATCTATGTAAATAAAATAACCATTCTAAACAGAGAATTAGTCACAGAAGGGGACAATCTCACCACTTGCTTGAGTAGGGAGCTATCCTGAGGTGCCACGGACAACCCTCTCGCACCTCCTCTCGTGCTAAGTAAGGCAAAAGCGATGGAACCGATTTTCGGTTCGACTTATCTCAAAACTGTGTCTCCTAAGTCCTTTCTCTCTGCACGCCCTTGCACTGTGTACTGAGCGGCACGAAATGTGCAAGAGACCCAAAAAAGTCGCCAAGTGACCCACAACTTTCGGCTTCGGTCGGCTTCTTATGTTTCTTCGTCGCCTAAGTCTTAAACAAAAGTTTATTTTAGCCTAACACAAGCAAGGTCAGACCGACGTTTCGAAGTCGACCCAGCACTAGTAGCAGAAATGAAATCGAGGTTGCACCGACAAG
>JAWDGP010006599.1:1160000-1177500 GCA_033675545.1 Elysia crispata
TTATTGTTATTATTATTGTTATTATTATTATTATTATTATTATTATTATTATTATTATTATTATTATTATTATTATTATTATTATTACTATTGCTACTATCATTATTACTGCAATTATCTGAATTTTAATGATTTATATCATTATCCATTTCCTATGAAAGTTAACTGCACCGAAAGGTTTCTTCTAGGATTATAATTTCCTCCTATCAGTTGTTGGAAGTAACTTAAAAATAATACCCATTTGGTGCAGATACCCACTTATAGACAAATTGAACAAACGAACGAAGAACCAGGGAGCACACGAACAAACAGACCGCTGCCTAGGGCAGGTGCGAGCATTCTGTCACCAACAGGAATATGGCATCAATGTCAAGAATCGGGAAGCATAAATATCCTCACAACAATACATTAGAAATACATGTATTCCCCAACTTTAACATTCACAGCTGCACAGATTTCTAGCCAACATGGTTCAGATACGTCAAGTACAAGCCTGCTGCGAGAAGAGAAATGGGGGGGGGGGGGGGAGTTGGGGGAAGGAGGGTGGGGGGGAGAGAGGGGTGGCTGAACAGAAGATTTATGTGTCAGAGACTCCAACTCCCACATCCCATTTCAGACATTTGACATTTTGTTCGTACTGTACAATTTACCTTGTAAATACTCACTCATCAATTCTTGCTCCCTTACCTCTCAGCCAAAACTTAACATCATTTTAATCGCATCTATAGACATCCCTAGGTTATGTAAAACATGTTTCTGAACAGGTTATTGTTTTGTGCAGGAAAATTATATATCTATATATCGTTCGCTAGCAGAGGTATACGTAACCTGGCGGCAATCTAGAGGATCTAGAGATGCGGTTTGTAACTGGATACCTCACCGCTGGGCGGATCGATTCTCGATACTTCATTTCGCCATCCTCCTTTAATCAAATTTGTCAATAGATTTGATCAAATGTGCAGCGGGACACATTCTTGTAATCTAGCATTCAGAACTATGCCTGAAAAGTTGGCGCTAATTTCTTTTTTTTTTCTATGTTGGACAATAGTGAGGTTAGCGTAGGTATGACATACACCTGGTCCAATGTTTCGAATGATAGCTTCACCTGCAGTAGGATGAATCGATACTCTACATGAGTACAAAATATTCGATTAAATCCATCATCATGATTATTTTCAAAAAGCTCTAATAAAAAAAGCTTCCGACCTTCTAAATGACTTACATAATGACGCACTTAAAGAGATAGGAAAAAGAGTAGCATTGTTCATGAGGCTAGATTCTGAAACATGCCTGACATAACATAGGACTGGTCTAGAGATTCATCTTACTCTCACGTCTCTAAAGCTCATTTAAAAACATGCTCACCAAAGCACATTACGTTAAAAATTTGGTCTCAGTACAGGGCGTCCCCGAAAACAAGCCTTGCTCACAGTAATTCGTATTCAACAGCGACTGAAATGATGTACTTGAGGACGGCAATAGCACAAAACAAACTTGTTGAACTGAGCGCACACTTGGGGCCTAACTGTGCCGTGGCTCCGTCAGTAGAGTTAGACTTAGAACCGTCTGTCACGCTAGGGGGCGGAGTCAGCAGCGTGACGTTAACGTCAAAGGTCACGTTAAGGAGACAGAAGGCGGAGCGTGAAGGACTCCCGCCATCTCTGACCGTGACATTGAGGAGGTGGGTTAGCGGCTCGCTGGCCAGTAAGTAGCGCCGAAGATAAATCTCGCCCGATGTTGGGTTGATATCAAACAGATCTCTGCCACTCTCACCTCCGTTCCGAGTGTTGTAGCCGTTGTTGTGCATATTTTCGCCGGCGTCCAGAAGGTCAACCCCGGCTGAGGACAGAGAACTCAAGGAGAAATACACCCTGCCGTTCTCACCACTATCATTGTCTGTAGCGGACACTGTATACACAGCACGTTTACCCTCAGGGCTACTCCAGTCCACAGAAATCTCTCCACTCTTCCTCCTCTGTTGCTGGTGCCGTTTACTGTTGAAGCCGCTGCTGTCTGTACTGGATTCAGTACCGGAGTCCACGAACTCTGACCTGTAAAAGAAAGGAGTGACCCTGTCACCATCGTCCATGAAGGTCCGTGTCTCACCCGGCTGTGTGTCGGCGGCGAGCTGCTCATCGTCTAGATCATCCCCAGCCCCGAGTCTATCAGAGGAGACATCAACATCATCACCGAGACATCGACTTGTCAGCACAGGGGTGTGATCATTAACATCGTCCACAATGATGACCACAGTGGATGTACTGGACAAGCGAGGCCGGCCTTTGTCTTTGAGAGACACCACCAGAGTGTAACGGTCAGTGGTCTCACGGTCCAGGTAAGATGTGGTCAACACCCTCCCATTGTTCTTCACAATAAAAGGGGGCTCGCCTCCCTCACCAACACTTTCGTCAGCATCAGAACCTTTCAGTCTGGAGAAGACAACCTCGGCGTTTCGTCCTACGTCCAGATCTTTAGCTTGGAGCTGACCAATGAGGGTCTTGGCCTCCTGGTTCTCCCTGGCGTGGAGCGTAGTGGTCAACAGGACGGGTGGATTGTCATTCTCGTCTGTTATCTCCACCCACAGCCAGGTCAAGGTCAGATGGGGCTGCAGGCCATTGTCTTCGGCGGCAACAGGGACATGAAACTCGTGGTTCATCTCGCGATCTATCACGTCGGTGGTGTATATATCTCCCGTGTCATGGTCGATTCGAAACGGCACCTGAACTTCATCAGCGGTATCGTTTACCTCTGGGTAATCGTCCACATCTAAATAAGCGTCGTCCTCTGGCAGTGGTAGCATCGCGTCCAGGTCGTACTCGCCATCCATTACCGCGAGCTTCTTGTGCTGCTCGATCAGCTCCACATCCTTGGGCGTCGGGATGAAGTAGTGGATCTCCGCGTTCTTCCCTTCGTCCAGGTCGACCGCGGACACGCGGGTCACAAAGTGTCCGACCTCCACGTTCTCCGGCAGCTTGACGTTGGCGCGGTCATCGTTCGTGAACTGCGGGGCGTTGTCGTTCGCGTCGATCAGATCCAGAGTTATGGAAACTGTGGTGGACATCCGGGGCGTCCCGAAGTCTGAGCACACGATGGAAAGTTTGACCTGCGGCTCTTTCTCTCTGTCCAGCTTCTCGGCCAAATAAATCATGTATGCCTTTCCTGAGGCGCCGTCCAATCGGATTTCTTGATTATCTGTTGTGCACATCACAGTCCCATCCTTCTCGCCATCAGGGTCTCTGACCTGCAGCATCCCCATTAAAGCGTTGGGCAGCGAGTCTTCATCAAAAGGTAAGATCCTGGGCGTGTTCCGCTGGCTCAGAACCTTCACATCCACAACAGGCGGGCAGTTCCCACTAGGATGGCACGGGCCGCCCGTCTCTGTGAAGGCTGCCCAGCTCAGCCTGGCTGTGGCGGCGAGGGTTGCCAGCAGGACTGCGACTGTCGGCCAGGAGAGTCTGCCCCGCCCATGATGCTCCCCCGCGCCTGAACGGACAGGAATGAAGTGCAGCACAGCCATGTCTGTTCAAGATTGCTGTTTTCTCCTTAGCAAACTCGACAAAGTGTAATAGAATAGGAAGCTGAAGGAAAAAGGAAGCTAAAAAAAACCTTAGATTTTTAATATCTAACCAGAAAGCGAGCAAGCTGTTCACTATCCAAATGAAAAATTTCACATCGCCTGTGCTTGGTGCCGTAGCGCCTTGAGTTCTTCCCAGCTTTGTTATTTATACGAGAGCAGAACTCTACAAACTTGGTGCCGCCTGCCAATGATTGCTGAAGAAACCACGCGATGGAGATTGGAACGCTGAACACTTAAAAATAAATAAATGACCACGACATTGATTAGATTTTCATTGATTTTTATGCTCGTTTACAATTTTGATTACTTCTACTGTAATGCTAGTTCACCACAAGCCCTGTTGGATGTGCAGTAATCCTGCTATGTCCAAGCCCTGTCACGCCGTAGTAAAATATGTTGCGATAAAAGTAGCAGCCAACTCATTGCTACAAAAGCCTTGTCCAGTGCTCTGTAATCCTGTTTTCACAAAAACCGTTCAACGCGTGCTGTTGTCCTGTTGTCAGAATAACTTAGTCACGTCGAATGCATGGCTACTGCTTTACAAACATCGCAACCTTGGGCTGCTGTGGAGAAATCTCTACCCACACTTCGCCATTGAAAACTCTGATCTGAGATGCTAGCAAAGTCCGGCTGTCTGAAAAGATAAACAAAAATAAAAACAATATGAGAAAATAAATTTATAAGTAAGTGAAAAAAAATTTCTTGCAGAGAAGTAGCCAATCCATTCTTTTCCTTTCTCTAAGACATTTGTGAGAACTGACGCCCAGCTCTGAGCGGTGATTACTTTATCATTGTATGAACGTCTTTCTCCATGTTTGTTTCTTGTTTCTTGCATTACTAGAAATGAATTTATTTCTCTGCTTTCTTCTTTATCCGCACTCTCCTTTTTTCTCCTTTCTCCCTTCTCCCCTTTTTTTTATCTCACTGTATGTCTCTCCGCCTTGCTTATTAAATATCTATCTACAATCAATTTTTAACGAATTTTATATATCTATATGAAATATCTGCCTGTCTCTCTATTATTGTATTATTCTATCTATCTGTTGCCTTTTCTATGTATCATAATCTACATCTATCTCTTTATCTCTCCAATTTTCATTATCTTTCCATCCATATATAAAGGGAGAGAGAATGGGAGATAAAGAAAGGGAGCGAGAGAGAGGGAGAGAGAGAAAGAGAGAGATAGAGAAAGAGAGAGAGAAAGAGAGAGAGAGGGAGAGAGAGATGAGAGAGAGAGAGGGAGAGAGAGAGAGAGGAGAGAGAGAGAGAGAGAGAGAGAGAGAGAGAGAGAGAGAGAGAGAGAGAGAGAGAGAGAGAGAGAGAGAGAGAGAGAGAGAGAGAGAGAGAGACACTTTCTTTCCTAGTTTCACTGCAAGACAAAATTTGGACTTCAATCTTACAGAACGTTAGGATCCTTTATGAAAGGGAAAGAAAGGTTATGCATAACCAGAGGAAAAAAAGCCAAAAAACTGAGTAAACACAGGCATAAAACCTCACTTAGAGCCTACAAAGAAGAGAATAAGGGTAGAAGCATTTTGCCGTATCCCTCATTTCTACCAAGCAGAGTTTTTGCCCCTGTACCAGGGACAGAGTACAGAACACTACGTACACCACTTTTTTCTAATTTTTTTCTTAATCTGTCTTTCCTTCTTTGGCTAGCAATCTCCTGTCCATCCGTCCTATTGTTTTTACCTTTTCGTCTGTTACACTCTCTCTCTCTTTCTCTCTCTCTCTCTCTCTCTCTCTCTCTCTCTCTCTCTCTCTCTCTCTCTCTCCCCAATTTCCCCTCCCTCCCCGTGCTCTATCTCGATTCTCTATCGATAGAGCGTGGGAATATTCACACTTCGCCTCTCACTCGGTGGGCGAACTGCTGATAAGAAAGGAACACAGTGGGCCGTATCGATATAATAAGTCATGATTGATGGGACAATTTCTCGGTGTAATGAAGTTGATCGGATTGGAGTGGCGAAGCGGTACCTTTCCTCATTTGGCTGAGGGTGAAAGGAAACCAACCGGGTGGAGAAAAAACCTCAAGATTCAGCGTGAAATCGAGAGGTTGAGGGAAAATTGAAAAAAGAGGAAAGCCAATCGGTTGGCGATAGATGTGTGTTGACTAAAATATGATTGATTGATTGATTGATATATGGTTGGGTAGATGCATACTACAGTCACTAGGAAGAGTAATTCTTTGGAAAAAAAAAGAACAGAAAAAAGGAAAGAAGAATAAATGAATAGATCAATTGGTAAATAGATGTATTGAGAGAAATATTGATTAACAGAAAGATATAGCTCTATTGATGGGTCGAAGTATTTTCTGCTTGCCAAATATTATCAGGTAAACGCAGATAATCACACATCTGCATAGCCTTGAGAAAATAATGTAGATTTATAGATTGATTTTATATGGACAAGAGGAAATTCGATATACAGGTAAAAAGTAACCAAACTGGAGAGAGGAAGAGAGGGTGAGGGGAGAACGAGATGAGAGAGGGAAAGAAAGGGACATAGGGAGGAGGAGAAAAAAAAGAGAGGGAGGGAGAGAGAGAGAGAGAGAGAGAGAGAGAGAGAGAGAGAGAGAGAGAGAGAGAGAGAGAGAGAGAGAGAGAGAGAGAAACAGAGTGAAAAAGAGAAAGAAAGAGAGAGAGAGAGAGAGAGAGAGAGAGAGAGAGAGAGAGAGAGAGAGAGAGAGGGGAGGGAGTGAGAGAAAAAGAGAAGGAGAGAGGGAGAGAAAAAGAGAGGGTTATGAGAGAAGACAAGAAGTAACAGAAAGCAACCAAGATATAGCGTTGGGTTAAAATACAAACGATACATGAGGAAAATAGAGACGAGATGAGAGATAAATAGTTACAGAGATAAATATATAGACAGATAGATAAATAGGTTATATAAAGATAGATTGAGAAGATGAAAAGAGAGATAAATGGACGTATAAAGCGAGAGAAGGAGAGAAAGAAACTAAAAAGCAAAGCGATGATCGAAAGTGCGCCTAGTGCAGGTTCCGACCTATTAAACAGTCAGAATTATTATACAACCTTCGACTCAACAATAGCAATATGGCAATACTTGCGCATGCGCGGAAAGCTGAATCAGATTAATATGACCTTCGATCTAACAACACCAACATGGCAGTATCTGAGCATGCGCGGAGAACTGAGCGCTTTAAGAAGAGTTAATTTTCTTCACGAGTAGATCACTGCCAATCTGACAAGGTGGCAGTTTGTGATATCTTCCAAGACAGAGCACCGAGGTCACGTGATTCAGTACTCGCGTATTTCAGAACTAACGTGGACATGACATGATCTAGGGGAAAGTATCCATGCTTGACATTTTTAGTTTTATGATGAGCTTTGATTAAACTCACAAACACACGAGTTTTAAAAAAAAATGATAAAAAAATTTATAACACAAAGCATTTCTTAAATGTACATTAATTACCATCACAGTATAATGAAATGGGCTCTGAAAAGACCGGAGAAAACCAGCGTTCACACCAACACCATATTGAACTACATCGCATTGGAAATGTTCAAAACTGAATATTAAACAACAACAACAACAACAAAAAAAAAAAAAAAAAAACAACTTACAAGTTATTTGGGCTTGGTGATTAGAGGATTAGAGGTCGATCCCGCTTACTCTATATGTATAAAAAAAAGTTACGTCAGTGAAATATAATAACCTCATCACTCGGGGTAGTGAACTGCTATAAATTATGATACCGAACATTATGAAGCAAAGAGGGAAGCATCTTTTCTGCTGAAATTTCATTGCCCACCGAAAGTTATTAGTCGTAGTGTAAACTCTAGTTAGAATTCTCTCGTCAAAAAATATACATGAAATCGGATATTTCATCTGACGCAAGATATCAAAATATTGGCTTGCAAACCGAAACCACCATTGCACCAATTCGCTGAAACGACAATACGGGAAAAACCATTCTTCCTTGACTGGGAAGGCATGCAAAGGAGGTCTAACCATATACACAAATCTTTCTGCTTCTTTTCTCTCGGATTTTTTCATTTCAACGTAATTCTCATCTCTTCAGCCTTGCCTCTTTATTTAGAAATCGGATGTGTGCAGCCTCCTCCTCCTCCCTTCCTCTCCTTCTCCGATCTCACTGGTTTTGTTTTATTCTTCTTTTACTTCATGTTTTAATCTCGTCATCTTTCTTTCTCTCCTTTTCTTTTTCTTTTACCCCTCCCCCCCTCCCCCCAATACAATCCGTTCTTATGTTTTGCCTAGTTGTTACTTCCTCTTTTAACTCTTCCCTCTCTATCTTCCTTCTCTCCATCTGCCCTTTTCTCTATCTTCCTCTCTCTCTCCCCTCTCTCTCTCTCTCTCTCTCTCTCTCTCTCTCTCTCTCTCTCTCTCGCTCCTCTCTCTCTTCCAGATTGATTACTGTCTTTGTTTCTAATTCTATCATGATTGTTTCTTCCATTCTATCTGTCTGTCTGTCTGTCTCTCCCTCTCTCTCTCTCTCTCTCTCTCTCTCTCTCTCTCTCTCTCTCTCTCTCTCTCCCCTCCCTCCACCATTCTCCCCCTATCTTCGCCTCACTCAGATTTTCTCAGGTTTATCTACAATTATCCAAATCTGCCTCCAACCCCACCCCACTTCCTCCATCGAAATCCAACCAAATTTTTCCGTTTTTTCCTCCTATCAAGTGAATCGCTCTCAGGCGACAGGATTTCCGGCGGAAGTCTACAGCAGTATTACTCCCCTTTCCTCAACTACACTCATTCCATTTCTTCTTCTTCCTCCAGACCTCTACATGCATTCTTACAAAAGACATCTCCAGTCTTCTCCACTGTTTCACCACCTGTCGTCTCTAGCCACTGAACTCTTTATTTCTAAGGCTGAGGTTATCCCAGACTCAAACAGACCACAAATGAATTTCGATGGGACCTTTGATACCACCAGCTCCCAGCTAAATTTTTGCCTCTCTTTTAAAGATTTGTAGCAAAATCTTAAGTTATTTCTCCATATTTCTATCTAATGTCGTCTCCTTCTCTCTCTCTCTCTCTCTCTCTCTCTCTCTCTCTCTCTCTCTCTCTCTCTCTTTCTCTCTGTCTGTCTCTGTCTGTCTATCTGTCAGTCTGTCTGTCTGTCTCTCTGTCTCTCTGTCTCTTTCTCTGTCTTTTCCAGATTGATTCCTGTCTTTGTTTCTAATTGTATCTTGTTGTTTCTTCCATTCTGAAGACAAGAACACCCTCAAACACCCCCCCCCACACACACACACACATTTTGCCTTCTTACTCTTCCAAACGTTTCTTCATCTTGTTACAATTCTTACTCATTTCTATTGCTTCTACTTTGTCTCAATTTCACTCACAGGTTCTCTCATTCCTTATCCCTAATTTTTATCACTCTCTCATGTCAACCCCTCTGTCCCCACATCCCCACCCTCAATCTCCATCTCTCTCTCTCTCTCTCTCTCTCTCTCTCTCTCTCTCCCTCTCTCACTCACCTCTTTATTCTTGCTTTTAAGAAAATTTACTCCTAACTTCTCTCTGTCTCTGTGTCTGTCTGTCTGTTTGTCTTTTGCACCACCTCCTTCCACCCAGACATTTAAACAACACAAACAAACTTATCTTCATTTTTACAACACTTCTGTGTACCTGTCTTTCTTTCTGTCTATCTGTTTATCTGTGTGCCTGTCTGTTTGTGTTCTGTCTCTCTATCCTGTGAAATCGTTTTCCCTTTATCCTTTTTCTAATCAAAAGAGTGGTGGTAATTAATAGTAGTCGTAGTAGTTGTTGTTGTAGTAGTAGTAGTAGTAGCAGCAGCATCAGCAGCAGCAGCAGCAGCAGTAGTAGTAGTAGTAGTAGTAGTAGTAGTAGTAGTAGTAGTAGTAGTAGTAGTAGTAGTAATAGTAGTAGTAGTATTTGTTGTTTTTGTAGCAGCAGCATCAACAACAGTAGTAGTAGTAGTAGTAGTAGTAGTAGTAGTAGTAGTAGTAGTAGTAGTAGTAGTAGTAGTAGTAGTAGTAATAGTAGTAGTAGTAGTGGTAGTTATAGTAGCAGCAGCATCAACAACAGTAGTAGTAGTAGTAGTAGTAGTAGTAGTAGTAGTAGTAGTAGTAGTAGTAGTAGTAGTAGTAGTAGTAGTAGTAGTAGTAGTAGTAGTAGTAGTAGTAGTAGTAGTAGTAGTAGTGGTAGTGGTAGATTTAGTGGTAGCAGTAGTAGTAGAAGTGGTAGTAGTGGTAGTAGTAGTAGTAGTAGTAGTAGTAGTAGTAGTAGTAGTAGTAGTAGTAGTAGTAGTAGTAGTAGTAGTAGTAGTAGTAGTAGTAGTAGTAGTAGATATACATATATTAACAGATGTTCCCAAAAGTTATGAATATTTTTTATAGTATGCCAATTGCAACTGAGATTCTGTTGATAACTAATGACATAAATGGTTAAAGAAATTTATTTTTTTAAATGAATGAAGCGTAGTGGTATGTGTGTGTGGGGTGGGGTGGAGGGGAGGGGGTGAGGAGCGATAGATATAGAGGGAGAGAGAGAGACAAAGTGAGATAGGGGGGAATAGCAAGTAAATATGAAAGCCAGAAGGAAGAGTTAAGTTGATTGTAGGACATACATACAAACATACGTAGATACATACATACATATATATATATATTCACACATTGAGGCAGAGAGAATTACAGATTGATGAATAAAAAGCTGGAGAAATAAATATATTTAAATATAGATTTTGTTATATATGAAATCTCTCCACCAATTCATAAAGGGATGAAGAGAAAGAGGCAGCGAGAGAGACAAAAAGGTGTGATAGGGAGAGAATATAGAGGAAGACAGGCGTGCCACAAAGGGAGGAAGAGAGAGATAGAGAGAGAAATGAACAGCGAAAGAGACATAGAAAGAGAAACACAGAGAGATAGAGAGAGAGAGAGACAGAGAGAGAGACAGAGAGAGAGAGAGAGAGAGAGAGAGAGAGAGAGAGAGAGAGAGAGAGAGAGAGAGAGAGAGAGAGAGTACAGCACCAAACTTGATCCATCTCGAGTCCAGTCCTCAGTCTTGGTCTGTCCGGCTCTCTAATCAGGAAATAATGGCGGCTTTAGACTACAGTCGCAAAGAGAGAGAGGGAGGGGGGAGGGGGGGGGGCGATCCTGTGGTGAGTGATCAATCTTTGAGTTGACTCTCTTCAGAAAGAGAAGAATAGTGGCACAAGTGAAAGGTCATGACGAAAAAAGTTGTGGGAAGATTACGTAGGTGAGCTGTAGGTGAAGTGTTGGGTCATCACAGATGATACGTAATATTGTGATTGCAACAAAGTAACACAATTTAAAACAAAAATGTGCGTATGTGTGTGTGTGTGTGTTTATGTAATTGGGTGGTGGTGTTGGTATTTGGCGGAATGGGCTTTGTTGCAGAAAGACGGGGGAGGAGTAAATATGGCTTGTGGCGTTCTTGTCCTGTGTTTTAGAAGTCTGGAATTGCGAAATAGAGAATTGACTGAAAGAAATAAAAAAAGAACAAAACAGAAAGGAAAAGAACAGAACCCTAAAGCAATTCTACTTTGTGTCTGACTTTAAGTCTTAAAACTTGCGGACATAGCATTTCATAAGTAGCCGCGGGAGAAAAATATTAAAAAAAGGCGAGATAGAGGGAAATACAGGGTCTAAAAAGAGACAGGCACACAACTTAAAGGCTACGAGACTAAAAAAAGAAGCAACATAATAAAGTTGTGTGCATTTGTGTTGTTTCTTTTTTTAGTCCCGTAGTTATAAAGTTGTGTGCCTGTCTCTTTTTAGACCCTGTTTCACACTATTCACAGACACACACACGCGTCCTTTTTTGGATCCTTTATAATTACCAAGTTGTCCTCCAAGTGTGGTGTTTTTGCTTTTCTATTCTGGATCTAGAGGGAAATACAGAAACAGTGGAAATAGAAAGATGGATAGAAACAGAAGCGTAGTGAGCTTGTTGAGTAGATTCATGGATGGACAATCAGAAACTTCTTTTTTGTTTCACGCTGAATGCAAATCGTTAAACGTTCTGAAAGAAAAAAAAAATGATTTTCTCATCTCCACTAGAATTATTCGTTTCAGGGACTTATATATGTATAGATATATAGCGAGAGAGGCGAGAGAGAGAGAGAGAGAGAGAGAGAGAGAGAGAGAGAGAGAGAGAGAGAGAGAGAGAGAGAGAGAGAGAGAGAGAAAGAGAGAGAGACAGACAGAGGGAGAGACAGAGGGAGAGAGACACACACACTCACACGAACTTCTCCGATAAGGTGAGGGTAAGACAGACGATAGAACAAATAAGATGTAGCTCTATCACTTGTTTGTTTTTCATTTGACTCATGATTACCATGCTTATACCCTGGCAAACTTTTGTAAACCAGGTCAACCTGTTCACCATTAGATATCTCGTTACATTCAATGTAACCTTCATAGATGGCGTCACAAAATGCCTTCTGTGTAATATTTTTATGTGCGAGACGGGAACAGCAGGAAGAGTGCTGCTTAAAGAAACTGGGAGTTTAAAACTTGCTCATACTTTACCACGCACGCTAATCTTCAACAAACAAAACAAACATTTTTATTCAGTGTAATCCCAGCAGCTTTGTGTTGCTACAGGCCAGCTGAGACACAGCACCATCAGCTGTGGTAGATCGGGTAAGTGGATGATGGAGCTCTACGTGAAGACTCAAAAGGATAACCCTGAAGAGAGATTTAGGTAGATTGAAAGACAGAAGGAGAAAAAGCGTTAGGAAGAATGCAAGAGACCGAGACTAGGGGAGAGATAGATAGATAGATAGATAGATAGAGAGAGAGAGAGAGAGAGAGAGAGAGAGAGAGAGAGAGAGAGAGAGAGAGAGAGAGAGAGAGAGAGAGAGAGAGAGAGAGAGAGAGAGAGAGAGAGAGAGAGAGAGAGAGAGAGAGAGAGAGAGAGAGAGAGAGAGAGAGAGAGAGAGAGAGAGAGAGAGAGAGAGAGAATCAAACTGACAAACTCTGGACACTAATCTCATCGCCGCTGTCAACTTGAATGTCCCCCACAGCTCCACTATTGATACGCCCTCCTTGGACAAGCGGCTTAAAAACACAACACATTTGTGACTCGGTGTGGAGACTAGTGCCACACGTGGCAGTCTTTCTATCTAACTAAACTTGTGGCTTCAGTTTGTCATAGAAAAGCCATAATCACATTATTCGATAGCAATGATGAAGAGAGAAAACCGACTTGAGCTCTCGGGTTTAACTAACGGCCACAGCTTGAGATCTTTTACTCAACCCAGCACTCTGAATTACTTCCCGGAAAAGTCGAGTTACAGGTTCACTCACTTGGGCAATCACGCATCAATATTGTTTTTCTTTTCTTCCTTTTTGTTTTTAAAACCGTATACCGAATTGAAAGATATTTCTATTGTTTGAGCTAAAAACATTTATCCTGGAAAAAAAACAAAGATATTAGTGTTTTAAATTATATCTTGCTATGGATGAGGCAAAATGAAAACACCACCACCAACAACAACTACAACCACACAACAACAACAACAACAACAACAACAACAATAATAATAATAATAATAATAATAATAATAATAATAATAATAATAATAATAATAATAATAATAATAATAATAATTATTATTATTATTATTATTATTATTATTATTATTATTATTATTATTATTATTATTATTATTATTATTATTATAATTATTATTATTCTATTTACAGATATACATCAAGATTAAGATCTTCCAAACAAGCTGATAAATTTTCAGCTTATTTTGTTTTTCAAATTAGGACAATTACTATTTGATTTAAAATACATTTTCTCTGTTGCTACACTGGAATTTTTTTCGAAGATCTTGATATAGTAATTCATTTTTTGTGACGATCCAGACTTATCTACATTTTGAGTGGATACTTCACCTATTTTTAGTCATTGTAAAAGCATTATGACATGGTTGTTTTAAGTGGTTACATTAAAACAGTAATTGACTCGGTTTTTTTTTTTTTGGCTTTAAAGAGTTAGGAAAAGCTTCTGCGAGTAGTCGCAATGCGTGAGAATTTTCAAAATTGTTTTCCAAATATCTTCAGTCTTAATCGGGGCTTTCATAAGTTGTGTTTGTGCCCTCTCCAACTCTTTTTCTTTATTTTTTTTTTTAATTTTTTTTGCTCATACTCTTATCACTATTTTTCGCCCGTGGTCCTCCGGCACACATTCAAGCGAGAAGATATTTCTAAACAATCTAAACCGAGAAAATTGTGCGGTGCGACCAAGCAAAAAACATCCCCAGCTACCGGGAAAAGGTCTGCGAGAACGGGAAATCTGGGGCGATTCAGTGTGAACAATTCTCAATCGTCGCTGCCGCACGGACGGCGCAAGTCTTTCACATGCATGGCTCAGCAAACAACTTCATATTTTCAGAGTGTGTCCAGGAATCCTGAACCAAGGCTAGAAACATCCAAAGTTGTCCAGAGAGAGAATATAATTTTGAGTTACTCTCCTTTTTTTCTACATCTTTCCGATCTCGGTATTTCCGTGACCAATAATTCCACAATGATTGGTCTGTGCTGAACCCATTGAAACAATTCCGCTGTTGGTTCGGGGAGACTTGAATTACACGGTTTTGTAGTTTGGCCGTCTGTTGTGCTCGGGGTCAGTTTAGCCAAAACTGGGGGATTAAAGTGGACAGTAGTAGTTGAATTCCGATGCTAGTAAACACAATAGTATCGATGCTAAAGAAAAAATTAATCCATATCAGTTCGGCAATTACAAATCGATTTCTTGTGTTTAGACTTCCTTCTTGGTGTAGACTATCCTTGTCTATCATTCTTTGTAAGAATTTCTGGCTATGCGGCTTGTGAACTAGGAAATAATTTCAAGCACTTCTCAGACAGAACTGGACCTTGGATGATCAGCAGTTTCATCTGTCGTCTATACTGTCCGAACATCAGCGCTATTCAGCTAGAGCACATCTAGCATGTAGAGTTAAGACACAGTTTTCACTGAGAACACTAAGACATAAGAAGCAATTTCTCTATTGTTATGTTCATGTGTAACTGTACACGAGTTATAAAAAAACATCCTTTACACCGAAGGTCAAACTTCTATGAGAAACTAAGGCGAAATTTTATATGCAGAAAACTGAGTGACTTTAAAATGTTAAGTTTCTTTGCTCGATTTTCTTAGCGTGTTTTTTTTTTGTAACGACTTAGCTAGTGCTAATGTAATTGTTTTAAATATCTAAAGTATCAACTTAACTTTTTCTTGAGATTTGTCGCCTGCTTTCGTTGGCAATGGCAAGATTCTAGATGTATAAAGATTGGGTGTCCTCTATATGTCTGAAGTCTTTGGAAACTTACATATAACCATCGAGCAGTCCAGTACGTGAGCGCCAAAGTAATTTTCAACTTCACATGTTGTATAACTTGTGTAAGTCTAAAATCTAAACGAAGTAAGCTAATATTATGACTCGGTACTCCTAAAATCTATGTGGAGTGAAGTGGTGTGATTGTATACGCCTTATGTCTATGGAAAGCGATCTGATGCGATATTATACCTCCTAAGTCTATGTGGAGTGAGCTGATGTCACTCTGTACGTCCTTTATCTATGTGGAGTGAACTGATGTCACTCTGTACGCCCCATATCTATATGGAGTGAAATGCTGTCACTCCATTCTGTACGTCTTATATCTATGTGGAGTGAACTGGTGTCACTCTAAACGTCCTATATCAATGTGGAGTGAGCCGATGTGACTATGTGCGTCCTATATCTATGTGGAGTGAACTGGTGTCACTCTAGACATTCTATATCTATGTGGTGAGATCTGATGTGACTTTGGACGTTTTATATCTGTATGGCGTGAACTGATGTCACCCTGATTGTCCTATATCATATGGCGTGAACTGACGTGACTCTGAAGGTACTATATCTATGTGGCGTGAACTGAAGTTATCGTAGCATTACCTTTATGCACCGTGTATTTGTATGGTGACCTGCTGTAATTCTGGATGAGATTAGTCTATGCCAAGCGAAATGATGTAAGCTCAAAATGCCTAAAGTCTCTACGTGAAGTGTGTGAAGTGTGTGATATCACCTATGGACTTCAAGTCTATTTAAAGTGTGCTGATGATGTGTACTGTTTATGTTTGACTTCCCTGGTAGGAGAGTGCGCGCTGAAATGACGTTATGGTGAGAAGCTTGTGGCGAAGTCAGTCCTGTATCTCTGTGGCGTGCTGCTGATGGCAGCACAGAAAGCAACTCACAACATTCTCAGACTATCTTTGCATGCGTCGAGTTAATCAGTTTCCAACCACTGTCCCTCTCCCGGGATGTTAGGTCCAATCAGAATCGCTAACAGGGCATCGGTAACGCCAGCGACTGGTATTAGTTCATGACCACAGTGATGTTGTTAGTGACGCCAGCTGCCAGCCGCCAGCCGCCAGTGGTGGTTCTGCCCGACTTGCCCCGACCAGGGCCCGGCTTCCTTGTTTGATTAATTATTATTAGAGAAGATGTGAACTTTGCTGACAACACCCTTACACTGCACAAGGGTCTCCGTTTTGTTCTCGCAAGACTAGAGTATCGTTCAGTCCAGTGCAACCGTAGAGCCTGAACTGAGAAGATGACGAATTAACTCTACACACCTACACATCTACACATCTACACAACACACATCTACACATCTACATATCTAGACAATACACATCGACACATCTACTTATCTCAAGCAGTGAATGCTGCACACCAGTCTATCATAGACGCTTCCACTTCCGGTAATTACCAACAAGAGACACACACTGTGCGTGTATCATACTGAGCGTGTTGTTGTGTTTAGCAAACGAAAAACAGCACGGTCTATTTCGATTGATTGTAGCCTATGTGCAACTTTTTAACTTTTTGCGAGTCAAGCGACAACAATAATTATTTGAACTATATAAAATAAACCAGAATTATTGTTAAACACTCAATGCTGAGTGTCTGTCAAAATGCTGTTTTGTCCTTTTATGTATTTAGATCTTTGTCTTTACGTCACGCGTGGGATTTTAATAAAATCTTTGTCCACATGCTGATTATCCTTTTCACTTAAATTGAAAATATATTCAGCGATTTTTCCTGCATTTTTATTCTTGTACATTACCTCCATGTTACTAGTTCTGGAACTTGCAGATCTACCACCAAAAGCATATTCACTTTGGGGAACTGCCTTGAATGTGAAGAAAAAATTCTAAGACACCCTTTTGTTCTTACCCTATAGTTGGAATCCGTTAGGGAAAAAAAACCATTGACCCCGAATCATGCCCAGAGCGGTACAGCCTCACCAGAACAGTGAAGTAAAGTTCTTCGAAAATACTGCGCTTCCCCACAATTTTTACC
The DNA here is from genome assembly GCA_033675545.1 of Elysia crispata. Classification (NCBI taxonomy): domain Eukaryota; kingdom Metazoa; phylum Mollusca; class Gastropoda; family Plakobranchidae; genus Elysia; species Elysia crispata. Next base: position 1,176,914 of record JAWDGP010006599.1, read on the forward strand.
TGACCAATTCCTGACTCGTATCTATGGAGTGCCCAATCTATCCGATATGAGAGACAGGTTTTGAAGCGTGTTTTCCTTCTCCGATTCCGCCATGAATGACATCTTGTATACCACAGTGGTCCTTGCTGATGAGTTTTTCTTTAGCCACCCTGTCTCTGCTATCAATATAGCTGCCAGCCCACAACTCTCCCTGGAAGACACTCCTAAGTGATGCCATCTATCAGACATCACTCTGCTCTCCTGAGAAAGGGCTGGCTTGGCATGACCCATAACTGCCACGTCAGGAAAGATAATTATCTAAACCTTATATTTTATAATAACTCACTGTCAAGATTCGGATATTTTCACATCGCTCCTCTTTATTCAGGTCTGAGAACATGAATAAGACACGGGCGAATATTCTACATGAAGTTTTAATTTGTCATAACGTGGCACGCATCCTATCTATACACCGACAAAAAAACGGCAACAGCTCCTCTTGTTGCAAACTATAAAGAGGCTCATTGTTCCATTCTCTGAGAGTAAAAACCTGACCGTTCATAAAACTCAGAACATATTTATAGAACCACTCTGAAGAGAACTGGGTA
>JAWDGP010006599.1:1182500-1267840 GCA_033675545.1 Elysia crispata
TTTGACACAGAAATTCACAGAGCAGTAGGTGAGACTTTAGGCAGATACAAGACTGAGTTAAGCCTAAATCGCTATCTTAAGTGTGGCAATTTATGTGAGAAGAGAGCGTGTAGAAATGGACTCACTTTAGCGCCAAGATCTTGTAGAAAGGTCTGTGTGATACCGCTGACAACTTACAGAACGATGACACTAAATTCATTTATCTGCATCCTCTCTACAAAAGTTTACACAATTCTGTATTTAACATAGAGAGTAAAGAGGATAAACTATACCCCTATCCGTAGCTCTACTCATATACTCGTTACAATTTTTCCAAAGCAATGAAATGTCTCATCCCACATTGGAAATAACGACTCTTCTATGTCGAGCAGAAATTGTCGATATTTTCCTCTCTCTTACATCAAGCTGCTCCTGCAACCTCTCTCTTACATCAAGCTGCTCCTGCAACCTCTCTCTTACATCAAGCTGCTCCTGCAACCTCTCTCTTACATCAAGGTGCTCCTGCAACCTCTCTCTTACATCAAGGTGCTCCTGCAACCTCTCTCTTACATCAAGGTGCTCCTGCAACCTCTCTCTTACATCAAGGTGCTCCTGCAACCTCTCTCTTACATCAAGGTGCTCCTGCAACCTCTCTCTTACATCAAGGTGCTCCTGCAACCTCTCTCTTACATCAAGGTGCTCCTGCAACCTCTCTCTTACATCAAGGTGCTCCTGCAACCTCTCTCTTACATCAAGCTGCTCCTGCAACCTCTCTCTTACATCAAGCTGCTCCTGCAACCTCTCTCTTACATCAAGCTGCTCCTGCAACCTCTCTCTTACATCAAGGTGCTCCTGCAACCTCTCTCTTACATCAAGGTGCTCCTGCAACCTCTCTCTTACATCAAGGTGCTCCTGCAACCTCTCTCTCTGCAGACATTTTCTCTAAGAGACGGAACCAATCAACTCAAAGTTAATATTACTGGACAGCTGAGATACTGGAGTGGTGCTTTAATTTGGCATTTGAACAAAGTCTTTAGTGGAGTTAACCAATTGATTTCTTCCATAGTTTCAACTGACTCTGACTGGAAAACAGACTTTGGAAATGTCAAGCATATTATAACTGAAGGTATAGATTGCCTTTTATACTCATCACCTTGGCTATGGTAACCTCCTTGTTAGTTTTACAAACATGTCAAAAGACTTCAGCTTTCGTTTGCAACATAAATCTCAGGTACATCGCAAGCACACGCTAGAACTTCAACCCAGAAGATGATGATTCAAGGAGGAGAAACATCCTGTAATTAATACTCAATTGCTGCATAAAAATCTCCATCTTTACCTGCAAACATCAGGTAAACAGTGAAAAAACACTCTAGAAACTTTCAGGCGAGAGGGAAAAGTTCCAAAACCTGGCACAGACCTCATGTAGAACGCGAAGTTGCCGGGTCAAGAACTTTGAAAAATTCAAGGTCTAAAATATTAAACAAGAGCAAGTTTTCTCAGTTTTCTGAGATTACTCAGATGGGCGAGTGTTTATGTTGGAAGCATTTTAAGCTTAACGTAAAAACAACTCCGATGACTCAACTCAAATGCCACAGCAGAAAAAAAAAACAACTTATCAGTCTATAAGAATTCTGTTTGGTTTTTCAATTACTGGCTTTAGATACCTCACTGTGGTTGTGAAACACATTGAAGAACTCAGTCCAAAAATATCGCAAATCATTCTTAGCGTAAGAGTTTAGTTGAACGATTACAATGGTAGTAGAACAATCAGCTTGAATATCTCAAGATATTACCAGAACGACGGTGAAACAACTAGATCTAGAGGGCGGGGAGGGCTATGTTTATTTACCTGACAAAAACCCCCCAACCAAGCCATGAGTTTTGATCTTGAATATTAGGCGAGATATTTAGCTCCTTCTCCCAGGCGATAAAAGACCACTCAAAGCCTTTGCACTTTTGCTGAATACTTAAACCAAATTGGCCAATAAAAAAATTCGTAACATTCAAACCTGTGTGTGTTCGCCTGAATCCTAATCTCCTGATCTTCCTATACAAGCTGAGGGCTCAGCGCAGGAGCATTCTAAACCAAATGTAACAACTCTCCCCCCACACACACACACAAAAAAAAAAACTAAAAAAAAAAAAAATCCCAGATCGGATGACTCAGCTAGAACGCTATGACAAACAAAGTCTTGTTAGTGTAGACAAATTCTATTTGTTTTTCCCATTACTGGCTCCAGCTTCCTCACAGTGATTGAAAAACAATGAAAAGCTCAACCCAGAATACCGTAAATGACTTTCAGGGTAGTCTTCTGCTGAACAAATTAAGAAATGCAGGAAAAATCAGCTCGAGAAACTGAGGCGAAAGGTAGCCGCATGGAATGGCCAGAAGATCTTGGATTAAGTGATGGCTAGTATATTTATTTACGGCTCCAGCTTCCTCACAGTGATTGAAAAACAATGAAAAGCTCAACCCAGAATACCGTAAATGACTTTCAGGGTAGTCTTCTGCTGAACAAATTAAGAAATGCAGGAAAAATCAGCTCGAGAAACTGAGGCGAAAGGTAGCCGCATGGAATGGCCAGAAGATCTTGGATTAAGTGATGGCTAGTATATTTATTTACCAGGTAAAAAAATAAAACCAAGCCACGAGGATTGGTTTTTTGTCAAGCAAAGTACTGTTCTGATCCCTCATCTATGCGAGAGAATTCCTTTTTTTATTCCATAACATCATTACTCATTATCCGTTGTAAAATCTAACAGTTGAGCAAACATTGCGTGATTACATGCAGTGAACAGATTCAATTGAAAGAAAAAATCGCTTTCTTCGCCATCCCACCCGACGGTGTTTCTGGTCCAGGACTGAGGGTGGAGTCCGACACAGATGTGACGCAGAACGGTCCAGGCAACACGAAACTGCTTGCGCGAAGTCTTCAAGTCACGAAAACCTCGAACAGCTACAAAAATCTGAATCCAGCGTCTCGGCCAATCAGAATTGGTAAACCGCCACTATAATCTGTCACTTGGAGCGCAAAAAGGTTGCTTTAATGGTGGGTTTTTTCGAATTGAAAATGAATTGACAGGAAAAGAAAAACAAGACAATAAAAGATCTAAATGTGGCGGGTAAAATTAAGAGGAAAACTTTGCTAAAAAGATGAAAATTGGTAGATCGCTTGATTGATAGGTAGATTGGTTGATTTGAAGGTTAATCGATTGATATAGCTTATCCACTGATTTTACAATCTTCTTTCCAAGAGCATCACAGAAGCTTGAGTGAAGCACAATGCAGCTTTTTGGGACTAACGAGCCCTGAATAATCCGGCGAATATTGGAAGCGCAAACATGCGTCCAAAATCCTGCAAATCTCAGAGTGAGGATTTCTACACGCCAAAAAATACCATCTAAGGCTAATACGAAGACTGAATGTTTAATAAGAGAGAAAACAACAGCAACAACAGGCAGAACAACGACATCAACAACAACATAAACAACCATAGCAACAGCAGCAACACCATCACCACCACTAACCACCACCACCACTACCACCACCACCACCATCAACTACACCAATGGAAAGAAACTATGAAAGACGCCTCTTGACTTTAGATTTATGGACGCCATGTTTTGTGCAGGTAGGCCCCCGAAGAGAGAGTGTTTGGAAAGCTCGCCCATCCAACCATCTCACCCGGTAATTATCTGGAGGCCCGGGACCAGGTGACGAGGCGGAGAGCGCGCCACAGGTAACCCGAGCTGAGCCAGCGGAGTGCGATAAAGGTCAAGGTCACACGTATCAATCCTGGCCGGGCCTGATGATCGCTTCCACAGCGGGGATTGGAACCAGGATACGGCGGAAAACTCGAGGAAAACAGCCTCTGATTTTTTGTGGAAATTGGGTTGTTTAGGTTAATAATGAATGAAGAAAAAAAGGGTAGAGGGAGATTCGAAAGATATCAGATGCCAGAACTTAATTCTAAAGCAAAAACATAATGAGCATTCAATGTTCTCGATACCCTTGAACTAGGTTAAAACCAACTATTTTTGTGGGACTCCCTTACTTATTCCTAAAGAACAAACTCTTTTCAGGAAAGATGGCCTGGCATTTTGTGGCATCTAGTACAATCGCATGTAACAAAATTAAAGGTAAAATGACACTATTTGAAGCATAGAATAAATGATCACAGAAAAACCGAGAAGTTCATAACCATTTAGTGTAAAATTATATGAAAACTAAAATTCACGACTAGGTATCTCGTATAAAAATCGCTTTGACTTCCTGCAAGACTCACAATAATTCAAAGCTGATCCAAATAACCGTACTCATGCGCAAACACACATCTAGTGGCGTCACTTGCCAAGGTTACAATAAAGGCAACTCATCTCGATAAATAGACTTCAATAGCTCTGAACGTATTTACCAACATACCATGCACATTTCTTGCCATTCTCCCATTCCTGTCCATATCAAAGCGAGATATATGTGCTATGAACTTCTGTTTTTTTTTTGTTTTTTTGTTTTTTACTTTTGCCCTGAGCTAAAGAGTCTCGCATCTCTAGGCAGGTGAAGGCAGCCTGCGCGCTTGGGAGGTAAGGAAAGCCGGTCGACAGGCTAGACAGAAGACTGAGGTGAGGATGGAGATTGGAAGATGGGGGAAGCTAACTCTGGCTGGGCTAGAGTCAAACATGCGGAGAAGGATCCAGAGATCTCGAGATAAAGCTGGGGCACAGCGTCTTCAGATCTGTACAGACTCCAACACGGTGGAGGGGTGCTAGAGGAGGGGCAGGACTGTGGAAGAACTATCAGGGAGAGAGAGAGAGAGAGAGAGAGAGAGAGAGAGAGAGAGAGAGAGAGAGAGAGAGAGAGAGAGAGAGAGAGAGAGAGAAAAGAGAGATTTAGAGAGAGAGAGAGAGAGAGAGAGAAAAGAGAGATTTAGAGAGAGAGAGATTCAGAGAGGGAAAGAAAGAAAAAAGAGTGATTAAGAGAGAGCAAGATACGGATAAATAAAGAAAGGGATTAAGAGAGATAGTAAGAGAGAAAGAGAAAGAGAGAGAGAGAAAGAGAGGGAGAGGGAGAGAGGAAGAGAGATTTAGAGAGAGACAGAGAAAGAAAGAGAGATTAAGAAATAGATGGGGAGAGAGAGTAAGAGAGGGAGAGAGAGAGAGAAAGAAAGAGTTAGAGAGAGAGTGAGAAGGAAAGAGAGATATCATTCTGACCTATTCTGAAGCAAATTATCCTTTCTCCCAGTCTGTATGAGAGATGTCTGTCTCGGACTGGTCCTAGAAACCTTCCTCCCTGAGTGGCTGATGTCTCTTTTTCACATGTCAGTTCGTTTGCTCTGTTGCTCTTTTATTCCTTCTTTCGGTGCCTCTCTCTGTCTCTCTCACTTTTTCTTTCTTCTCTCACTCTCTCTGTATCTCTATATCTCTCTGGAAACTTACTGAGCATAAAATTAATCAAACATCCAGGCATTTAAACTTTCGAAACGCTCAAGGTTTCGCAAAACACATCGATCTTTTCATGATATAAAGAGGTAAAGGAATCAGATTTCAGTGTAGTCAAATAAATAAATAATGAGATTACATACCTAAACGTCAGCGGATAAATTCCCGCAAACTCCCAGCGTAATCATAAAACATGTAAATCAGAAATATAAATCCTCGGAAAGTTCAATCTCACTGGTACAGTATATAATTTTTGCTCCAAACGAATGCCCGGATGAAGAGCGGCAGTGAAGATGGATATTTAACAACTCCAATGCTTACACGGCCTAGTACTTGCGGTAAGTGAAAACAGAATTAGTTCAAAATATTAACAGGAAGAATCGCTTAACATCAAGTCCGACCGTCTGCTATAGAGCGTGGCAAGAGGCGAGGGGCGGCACAGCTCGCCGTCTGGCGTGAGGCGTGAGGCGTGGCTCCACTGCCTACTCGCTGCCGACACCGCTAACCTGCTCACCCCACCCCGTCAGGCGAGCTTCACAGGGCCTAGGGCAGGAAAACCAAAACTTGCCGCGTCTATTTCGGCATTCTCTTCGCTTCCTTGACTTACAAATCTAGATCTAGTTCTCGCGTCTATTTCGGGATTCTCTTCGCTTGCTTGACTTACAAATCTAGATCTAGTTTCCGCGTCTGTTTCTGGATTTTCTTCGCTTCCTTGAGCTACAAATCTAGATCTACTTCCCGCGTCTATGTCTGAATTCTTTTCGCTTCCTTGACTTACAAATCTAGATCTAGTTTCCGCGTCTGTTTCTGGATTTTCTTCGCTTCCTTGATCTACAAATCTAGATCTAGTTCTCGCGTCTTTTTCGGGATTCTCTTAACTTCCTTGAATTACAAATCTACATCTACTTCCCGCGTATATATATCTGCATTCTCTTTGCTTCCTTGACTTACAAATCTAGATCTACGTCCCGCGTCTATTTTGGAATTCCCTTCGCTTCTTTAACTTACAAATCTAGATCTAATTTCCGCTTCCTTGACTTACAAATCTAGACCTAGGTCCCGCGTCTATTTTGGAATTCTCTTCGCTTCTTTAACTTACAAAATTTTAATCTAGATCTAATTTCCTCTTCCTTGACTTGCAAATCCAGATCTAGTTCCCGCGACTATTTCGGGATACTCTTCGCTTTTTTAATTTACAAATTTAAATGTGCTGCAATCTATTGGCTATTTTTGATGATGTGGGTATGTCTGTGTATCTGTGAGCGTATGGAGATGTCGGTTTTTGGGTATATATGAGGTGTGGATGTGGCTATCTGTAGGTATGTATAAGGGTATCTATGTGTCCATTTGATGACATGTATGAGGTGTGGATTTGGCTATTTGTAGGCATGTATAAGGGTATCTATGTGTCCATTTGATGACATGTATGAGGTGTGGATTTGGCTATTTGTAGGCATGTATAAGGGTATCTATGTGTCCATTTGATGACATGTATGAGGTGTGGATTTGGCTATTTGTAGGCATGTATAAGGGTATCTTGGTGTCCGTTTGATGACATGTATGAGGTGTGGATTTGACTATTTGTAGGCATGTATAAGGGTATCTATGATGACATGTATGACGGTGTAAATTTGCTTGTCTGCAGGTATCTGTAGCTGTAAGGGTATCTATGTGTCTGTGGATTTGTTTGATGTGGGTATGTACAAGGGCACTTATGTTATTTTCTATGGGTATATGTGGGGATGTGAATTTCTCTTATTCTTGGCATGTGTGAAGATGTGGATATTTGAGTATATGTAAGGATATGGATTAGTCTGTCTGTGGCTATATGTGTGTGGGTCTCAGGATACGTGTGAGGGTGTGGACCCTTCTGTTTCTCTGTGTGTGTGTGTGTGTGGTTTAATCTGTATACGGATTTGTGTGAAAGTGCTGAAGAACGTAAGTTTGAGGAGAATGAGGGAGGTACGAAGGTGGTGGGCTTGTGAGATGAATATTGCAGGACAGAAAGAAGGAAAACTGACGTTCCATATGGGGGGCTTTTGGTTAGGAGAGAGAGTGAGATCTCTGAGTCTAGTCAAATTAGATGTGAAGTTCTGCATTAATGCTTTCACATACTTTCAAGTTAGGCAAAGCTGTTTGTATTTGTTCCTATATGACCGAGATTTTTCATTATGTTACCCCATTTCTTGAGTTTGTATATAAATATTTTTTGATGTAACCATGAATGCATATCTTTTATTTTCTTTCTATCCTTTTACACAGAGTACCTCCATTGCCCTTTTACACAGTATACCTCCATTGCGGCATTCATCTCAACATTCCGATCTTACACTAATGTGCAACACCCCCCCCCCCCCCTCCCTCCTCGTCATCCTCCTCTCTAAGTTGTCAGGTCAAATAAAGCGATGAGGCCAGATGTTCTGCGCTTGTATTTCCCCCTCCCTCAGCCATCACATTATCCTGAAACGATGCAAACATCTCGTGCCCAGCTAGTGAGCTCTCCTCGTACCCTCGCCACTACTCATTCAAGAAATCTTTATCTGAGGAAAAAGTGCATGGATTCTTATCTCAAAACAACACGCTTGAGAGAGCGTTGACACCATACCAAGACCTTCACACATTTTTATCTCCCTTTTCTACGGAGTGAGGGATCTATGAAGACTGAAAGATAATATGAAGCAACAACAGCTCTAAGAACTGTTGCACTCACCCACTCAAGATGAAACCTCCTGAAGATGGAAGAGGATGATAATAATATAGCAGCGAAAACCCCGTTTTTTAACCTAGGACATTTTAACAACTGCCGGTGCCTCGGGTTTTCAATCTCCGTTTTGAAATTTTCTTCTGCCCTCAAACTTCCTGCTTTGCCAGCGGTTTTCATGGTTTGTATTTTATATCTTTCCTTCTCTCTCTCTCTCTCTCTCTCTCTCTCTCTCTCTCTCTCACTCTCTCTATATATATCTCTCTCTCATACACACACACACTTTCTCTCTCTCTCTTTACTTATCTATCTGCCTATTCAACTATCTATCTATCTGTCTAACTTTCTCTCTGTCTCGCTCCCTGCTTGTAACTTACCCTCCACCTATCTTTTTTTCTCTCTCTTTTGCTACAATGTGAATACACATTCACATGGTATCTCTCTATCTTTATATCTATGTAATGACCTTTCTATGCACCTCTTTATATATAATTATATGTCTATTTACATGTCCAAAAATTAATTTTAACAATCTATTCACATTTCACTATCTATCTCTTCATCTTTCTATCTACCTATCTGTCCTTTTACCCACGATTATCTAATCATTATCTTTTTCTCATCTCTCCCAGTTTATAAATTACCTAAGAGCAAAATCTATCCGACCTGTAACCATGTAACATTCCCCCCATCACCACCTCTCTCTCTCTCTCTCTGTCTCTGTCTGTCTCTGTCTGTCTCTGTCTCTGTCTCTGTCTCTCTCTGTGCCACAACGTCCTCTAATTTGGATCGCAGAGCAGGAGGTCTAGCGTTCGAATCCGCTCTAGACTAGCTGCGATCCAGACTTATTGGGATATATTCTGTAAACACATTTCCTCATCATTCTCACACAGTTGGAGAATGTCGCTGAGTGTCCAGCACGAGGCAATGACCGATGGTATCACACATTTCCTCATCATTCTCACACAGTTGGAGAATGTCGCTGAGTGTCCAGCAGGAGGCAATGACCGATGGTATCACACATTTCCTCATCATTCTCACACAGTTGTAGAATGTCACTGAGTGTCCAGCAGGAGACAATGACCGATGGTATCACACATTTCCTCATCATTCTCACACAGTTGTAGAATGTCACTGAGTGTCCAGCACGAGGCAATGACCGATGGTATCACACATTTCCTCATCATTCTCACACAGTTGGAGAATGTCACTGAGTGTCCAGCACGAGGCAATGACCGATGGTATCACACATTTCCTCATCATTCTCACACAGTTGTAGAATGTCACTGAGTGTCCAGCAGGAGACAATGACCGATGGTATCACACATTTCCTCATCATTCTCACACAGTTGGAGAATGTCCCTGAGTGTCCAGCACGAGGCAATGACCGATGGTATCACACATATCCTCATCATTCTCACACAGTTGGAGAATGTCACTGAGTGTCCAGCACGAGGCAATGACCGATGGTATCACACATATCCTCATCATTCTCACACAGTTGGAGAATGTCACTGAGTGTCCAGCACGAGGCAATGACCGATGGTATCACACATTTCCTCATCATTCTCACACAGTTGGAGAATGTCGCTGAGTGTCCAGCACGAGGCAATGACCGATGGTATCACACATTTCCTCATCATTCTCACACAGTTGGAGAATGTCGCTGAGTGTCCAGCAGGAGGCAATGACCGATGGTATCACACATTTCCTCATCATTCTCACACAGTTGGAGAATGTCACTGAGTGTCCAGCACGAGGCAATGACCGATGGTATCACACATATCCTCATCATTCTCACACAGTTGTAGAATGTCACTGAGTGTCCAGCACGAGGCAATGACCGATGGTATCACACATATCCTCATCATTCTCACACAGTTGGAGAATGTCACTGAGTGTCCAGCACGAGGCAATGACCGATGGTATCACACATATCCTCATCATTCTCACACAGTTGTAGAATGTCACTGAGTGTCCAGCACGAGGCAATGACCGATGGTATCACACATATCCTCATCATTCTCACACAGTTGTAGAATGTCACTGAGTGTCCAGCACGAGGCAATGACCGATGGTATCACACATATCCTCATCATTCTCACACAGTTGGAGAATGTCCCTGAGTGTCCAGCACGAGGCAATGACCGATGGTATCACACATATCCTCATCATTCTCACACAGTTGGAGAATGTCCCTGAGTGTCCAGCACGAGGCAATGACCGATGGTATCACACATATCCTCATCATTCTCCCACAGTTGGAGAATGTCACTGAGTGTCCAGCACGAGGCAATGACCGATGGTATCACACATATCCTCATCATTCTCCCACAGTTGGAGAATGTCACTGAGTGTCCAGCACGAGGCAATGACCGATGGTATCACACATATCCTCATCATTCTCCCACAGTTGGAGAATGTCCCTGAGTGTCCAGCACGAGGCAATGACCGATGGTATCACACATATCCTCATCATTCTCCCACAGTTGGAGAATGTCCCTGAGTGTCCAGCACGAGGCAATGACCGATGGTATCACACATTTCCTCATCATTCTCACACAGTTGGAGAATGTCACTGAGTGTCCAGCAGGAGGCAATGACCGATGGTATCACACATTTCCTCATCATTCTCACACAGTTGGAGAATGTCACTGAGTGTCCAGCAGGAGGCAATGACCGATGGTATCACACATTTCCTCATCATTCTCACACAGTTGTAGAATGTCACTGAGTGTCCAGCAGGAGGCAATGACCGATGGTATCACACATATCAGTGCGCTTAAGTCTCGCACTTGTTGCAGTAGCTGCTCCTCTGACAGCTCAGAAAGGTAACTTGCTTGGTATTGGCCAGTCTGAGAAACTGAAAAGTAGCTAGAGTGATGTGAAAAATGCCCATCTATTTATTTTAATGTATTTTTTCTTAAAATTGGATCCGTTTATGACAGAACACGACAACTTTTCCTATTGAAAAAGGGATAACAAAGAGCAACTTAAAATAATGTTAAAGGGGAAGATATAATAAAGGAATATCCGCAAAAGACAATGGCGTAAAGAAATTAGAAAACAGAAGGAGGAAACTAACTTGTGACAAGAAGAGAAAGATGCAAGGATAAAAGATGAGAGAGAGAAAGAAAAGAAAGACGGAGAGACAGAAAATGAGAGGAAGAGAGAGATAGAGAGAGAGAGAGAGAGAGAGAGAGAGAGAGAGAGAGAGAGAGAGAGAGAGAGAGAGAGAGAGAGAGAGAGAGAGAGAGAGAGAGAGAGAGAGAGAGAGAGAGAAATATCGACTGATTTCCATAGATTAAACAAAGAAGGCTGATTTTTAAAGATAGGGTGGTGCTGGCTCTATTCTGCTTAAATCACGGATCCAGCTTAAGCTGGGCTGAACAGAAATGAAGTAGAGTGTTCCCTTCGACTTAATCGGCCTAGTAACGCGTTGTCTTCACATAGTCTGGTAGTGTATTAACTTCCCAATTCAGAGTCTAGTAGTATATTACTCTCACATAGTCTGATAGTAATTTATCTTCACATAGTCTAGGTGTTTATTACTCTCACAAAGTCTAGTACTCTTTTATACTCACATAATCTAGTACTGTATTACTGTCACATAGTCTTGTAGTGTATTACTGTCACATAGTCTAGTAGTGTATTACTCTCACATAACCTAGTAGTATATTACTCTCATATAGTCTAGTAGTGCATTACTCTCATATAGTCTGATAATCTTTAATATTCACATAGTCTATTCGTCTGATATCAAAGTTTCCACATTCATTGATCTGGCGTGATTCAGATAAACCCAGAGCCTGGCTATTAGCTTAAGACGCGAGATATAGACTTTAAAAGAATAAAGGCATGCCCTTAGCTTTTCTGGAAGCTTCCACCAGTAACATTGTACAAAGCTTTCTAAAACGTAAACAGCGCACTAATTCCCTCTGTACAATCTTATAACATCGACATTATGGAATAGTTGAAATTTGCCAGTTTATTTCTTTTATTTGCGTGATGAGCGAATGAAATAATTATTATTTATAAAGAGGACCCGAAAAAGCCATAACTGCTAAACTAAACGGATAATTTAAAATCTGGCTGCCGGGGCGAGTGCTACAAAATTAAAACAAGGATCAAGCTTCTGGAAGCTCCAGTGATAAGATAATTATAGCCTGCAGGCTTGAAAGTTTGAACAGAAAAAAATGAAATGTTAAAACTCCCGCTAGTGAGTTGACTGGGAGAACATAACTGTAGCTGGAGCGGCCGCCTGTTGCCGACAGGAGAACATAACTGTAGCTGGAGCGGCCGCCTGTTGCCGACAGGAGAACATAACTGTAGCTGGAGCGGCCGCCTGTTGCCGACAGGAGAACATAACTGTAGCTGGAGCGGCCGCCTGTTGCCGACAGGAGAACATAACTGTAGCTGGAGCGGCCGCATGCTGCCGACAGGAGAACATAACTGTAGCTGGAGCGGCCGCCTGTTGCCGACAGGAGAACATAACTGTAGCTGGAGCGGCCGCATGTTGCCGACAGGAGAACATAACTGTAGCTGGAGCGGCCGCATGTTGCCGACAGGAGAACATAACTGTAGCTGGAGCGGCCGCATGTTGCCGACAGGAGAACATAACTGTAGCTGGAGCGGCCGCATGTTGCCGACAGGAGAACATAACTGTAGCTGGAGCGGCCGCATGTTGCCGACAGGAGAACATAACTGTAGCTGGAGCGGCCGCCTGTTGCCGACAGGAGAACATAACTGTAGCTGGAGCGGCCGCATGTTGCCGACAGGAGAACATAACTGTAGCTGGAGCGGCCGCCTGTTGCCGACAGGAGAACATAACTGTAGCTGGAGCGGCCGCCTGTTGCCGACAGGAGAACATAACTGTAGCTGGAGCGGCCGCCTGTTGCCGACAGGAGAACATAACTGTAGCTGGAGCGGCCGCCTGTTGCCGACAGGAGAACATAACTGTAGCTGGAGCGGCCGCCTGTTGCCGACAGGAGAACATAACTGTAGCTGGAGCGGCCGCCTGTTGCCGACAGGAGAACATAACTGTAGCTGGAGCGGCCGCCTGTTGCCGACAGGAGAACATAACTGTAGCTGGAGCGGCCGCCTGTTGCCGACAGGAGAACATAACTGTAGCTGGAGCGGCCGCCTGTTGCCGACAGGAGAACATAACTGTAGCTGGAGCGGCCGCATGTTGCCGACAGGAGAACATAACTGTAGCTGGAGCGGCCGCCTGTTGCCGACAGGAGAACATAACTGTAGCTGGAGCGGCCGCCTGTTGCCGACAGGAGAACATAACTGTAGCTGGAGCGGCCGCCTGTTGCCGACAGGAGAACATAACTGTAGCTGGAGCGGCCGCCTGTTGCCGACAGGAGAACATAACTGTAGCTGGAGCGGCCGCCTGTTGCCGACAGGAGAACATAACTGTAGCTGGAGCGGCCGCCTGTTGCCGACAGGAGAACATAACTGTAGCTGGAGCGGCCGCCTGTTGCCGACAGGAGAACATAACTGTAGCTGGAGCGGCCGCCTGTTGCCGACAGGAGAACATAACTGTAGCTGGAGCGGCCGCCTGTTGCCGACAGGAGAACATAACTGTAGCTGGAGCGGCCGCCTGTTGCCGACAGGAGAACATAACTGTAGCTGGAGCGGCCGCATGTTGCCGACAGGAGAACATAACTGTAGCTGGAGCGGCCGCATGTTGCCGACAGGAGAACATAACTGTAGCTGGAGCGGCCGCATGTTGCCGACAGGAGAACATAACTGTAGCTGGAGCGGCCGCATGTTGCCGACAGGAGAACATAACTGTAGCTGGAGCGGCCGCATGTTGCCGACAGGAGAACATAACTGTAGCTGGAGCGGCCGCATGTTGCCGACAGGAGAACATAACTGTAGCTGGAGCGGCCGCATGTTGCCGACAGGAGAACATAACTGTAGCTGGAGCGGCCGCATGTTGCCGACAGGAGCACCACAAGGGCGGCGCAAATACATGGACACAACATGCGAAATAAGAGAGACGAAGCTTATGGAGGAGAGGGTCAAGAGGGCTGAGCTAAAGAGAGGTAGATTGATAGACAGGGAGAAAGAGTGCAGATAAACACTCATAGATAGATAGATTGCTGGGTGGATGGATAGATAGAGAAATAGATAGATAGAAGGATAAAAATAGATAGAGAGATAGATATATAGATAGATACATATAAAGATAGACAGATAGGCAGAGAAACAAAGAGAGAGACAAACACAGACCCAGAAAGTGTAAGTTCTGCGAGGAATGGAAAGTCTGGTAGAACCTTAAAACAAGATTACAAAATCTTCTCTTACAGATTAGAATTATCATAAAAACAACTGGTTTACTCGCAACATCATGACTCTATTCCCTGCTCATTCAAACACTAAAACAGCCTCCGTCAGGCGGATCAAGGCCCATCATCATTCTGCGAGACAATAATTATGGTCCTGCGGGCAATGGTTGAAAGTTGCTATCAGCTACCAACGAGAACCAGCACAATGTTAGAGTTTTATTCTAATTTATATAAAAAATGTTGATAGAGAGAAGGAAGCACGCCTTCGCATGCTCAAAATCAGAAAGAATCGATGGATGAATGGTTTCATAAATAAGGCAGTAGAGGGATAAGTTGGTAAACAGGCAGTCAGACAGATACATTGATATCGCTACATAAACTGCATAGCCAGATAGTTAAACCGTTTGAAAGATGGACAGAGCAACAGATAGATAAATCATTGGAAAGATGGACAGAGCAACAGATAGATAAATCATTGGAAAGATGGACAGAGGAACAGATAGATAAATCATTGGAAAGATGGACAGAACAACATTGGAAAGATGGACAGAGCAACAGATAGATAAATCATTGGAAAGATGGACAGAGGAACAGATAGATAAATCATTGGAAAGATGGACAGAGCAACGGATAGATAAATCATTGGAAAGATGGACAGAGCAACGGATAGATAAATCATTGGAAAGATGGACAGAGCAACGGATAGATAAATCATTGGAAAGATGGACAGAACAACGGATAGATAAATCATTGGAAAGATGGACAGAGCAACGGATAGATAAATCATTGGAAAGATGGACAGAGCAACAGATAGATAAATCGTTGGAAACATGGACAGAACAACAGATAGATAAATCATTGGAAAGATGGACAGAACAACAGATAGATAAATCATTGGAAAGATGGACAGAGCAACAGATAGATAAATCATTGGAAAGATGGACAGAGCAACGGATAGATAAATCATTGGAAAGATGGACAGAGCAACGGATAGATAAATCATTGGAAAGATGGACAGAGCAACGGATAGATAAATCATTGGAAAGATGGACAGAACAACAGATAGATAAATCATTGGAAAGATGGACAGAGCAACGGATAGATAAATCATTGGAAAGATGGACAGAGCAACGGATAGATAAATCATTGGAAAGATGGACAGAGCAACGGATAGATAAATCATTGGAAAGATGGACAGAGCAACAGATAGATAAATCATTGGAAAGATGGACAGAACAACAGATAGATAAATCATTGGAAAGATGGACAGAACAACAGATAGATAAATCATTGGAAAGATGGACAGAGCAACAGATAGATAAATCATTGGAAAGATGGACAGAGCAACGGATAGATAAATCATTGGAAAGATGGACAGAGCAACGGATAGATAAATCATTGGAAAGATGGACAGAGCAACAGATAGATAAATCATTGGAAAGATGGACAGAGCAACAGATAGATAAATCATTGGAAAGATGGACAGAACAACAGATAGATAAATCATTGGAAAGATGGACAGAGCAACGGATAGATAAATCATTGGAAAGATGGACAGAGCAACGGATAGATAAATCATTGGAAAGATGGACAGAGCAACGGATAGATTAATCATTGGAAAGATGGACAGAGCAACAGATAGATAAATCATTGGAAAGATGGACAGAGCAACGGATAGATAAATCATTGGAAAGATGGACAGAACAACAGATAGATAAATCATTGGAAAGATGGACAGAGCAACGGATAGATAAATCATTGGAAAGATGGACAGAGCAACGGATAGATAAATCATTGGAAAGATGGACAGAGCAACGGATAGATAAATCATTGGAAAGATGGACAGAGCAACGGATAGATAAATCATTGGAAAGATGGACAGAGCAACGGATAGATAAATCATTGGCAAAGATGGACAGAGCAACGGATAGATAAATCATTGGAAAGATGGACAGAGCAACAGATAGATAAATCATTGGAAAGATGGACAGAACAACAGATAGATAAATCATTGGAAAGATGGACAGAGCAACAGATAGATAAATCATTGGAAAGATGGACAGAGCAACGGATAGATAAATCATTGGAAAGATGGACAGAGCAACGGATAGATAAATCATTGGAAAGATGGACAGAACAACAGATAGATAAATCATTGGAAAGATGGACAGAGCAACGGATAGATAAATCATTGGAAAGATGGACAGAGCAACGGATAGATAAATCATTGGAAAGATGGACAGAACAACAGATAGATAAATCATTGGAAAGATGGACAGAACAACAGATAGATAAATCATTGGAAAGATGGACAGAACAACAGATAGATAAATCATTGGAAAGATGGACAGAACAACGGATAGATAAATCATTGGAAAGATGGACAGAACAACAGATAGATAAATCATTGGAAAGATGGACAGAGCAACGGATAGATAAATCATTGGAAAGATGGACAGAGCAACGGATAGATAAATCATTGGAAAGATGGACAGAGCAACGGATAGATAAATCATTGGAAAGATGGACAGAGCAACGGATAGATAAATCATTGGAAAGATGGACAGAACAACAGATAGATAAATCATTGGAAAGATGGACAGAGCAACGGATAGATAAATCATTGGAAAGATGGACAGAGCAACGGATAGATAAATCATTGGAAAGATGGACAGAGCAACGGATAGATAAATCATTGGAAAGATGGACAGAGCAACGGATAGATAAATCATTGGAAAGATGGACAGAGCAACAGATAGATAAATCATTGGAAAGATGGACAGAACAACAGATAGATAAATCATTGGAAAGATGGACAGAACAACAGATAGATAAATCATTGGAAAGATGGACAGAGCAACAGATAGATAAATCATTGGAAAGATGGACAGAGCAACAGATAGATAAATCATTGGAAAGATGGACAGAGCAACGGATAGATAAATCATTGGAAAGATGGACAGAGCAACAGATAGATAAATCATTGGAAAGATGGACAGAGCAACGGATAGATAAATCATTGGAAAGATGGACAGAACAACAGATAGATAAATCATTGGAAAGATGGACAGAACAACAGATAGATAAATCATTGGAAAGATGGACAGAACATTAGATAGATAAATCATTGGAAAGATGGACAGAACAACAGATAGATAAATCATTGGAAAGATGGACAGAGCAACGGATAGATAAATCATTGGAAAGATGGACAGAACAACAGATAGATAAATCATTGGAAAGATGGACAGAACAACGGATAGATAAATCATTGGAAAGATGGACAGAACATTAGATAGATAAATCATTGGAAAGATGGACAGAACAACAGATAGATAAATCATTGGAAAGATGGACAGAACAACAGATAGATAAATCATTGGAAAGATGGACAGAACATTAGATAGATAAATCATTGGAAAGATGGACAGAACAACAGATAGATAAATCATTGGAAAGATGGACAGAGCAACAGATAGATAAATCATACGAAAGATGGAGAGAACAACGGATAGATAAATCATTGGAAAGATGGACAGAGCAACAGATAGATAAATCATACGAAAGATGGAGAGAACAACAGATAGATAAATCATTGGAAAGATGGACAGAGCAACAGATAGATAAATCATACGAAAGATGGAGAGAACAACGGATAGATAAATCATTGGAAAGATGGACAGAGCAACAGATAGATCAATCGATGTATGTTATGAATAAAGAAAACACTCGGCGGAGAGTTTGGTCTGTGTCGTGATGTCTGACAACAGCCATGTTGTTATCTTCCGGAAATGGCCCGTTCTCTCCAGTTAAATCTTATTCGCCCGCGTGTGTGTTTAACGTGAGAAATCTATAAGCAACATAAAAAAAAAAAAGAACAGGGGACTAGGAATGTATATTTCCAAATCTCTCAACCACCACCGGCTCTAAAACCTAGACTATAACACAGCTGTACATCCACATCTGTTTCAGTTGGAAAATGATTTTATACACATTTTCCATGAAGTAATTTGTCTCTTTATTTAATTTTGCTCTTCAGAAATAATGGTGTTCCTGATATTTCGGATTAATTGACTCAATTTTAATCTCAATCTGAGTCATGTGCAGCGCCCAGCTGACTGATCAGATAGAGAAGAGTGAAACACTTGAAGACACAGCAGTTACAACTATACAGAAATAGCGCTGATACTCATAACACCCGCTATGCTCTCATTACTCGACGAAGTTGATTGCTCTTTGGCAAACAGTATCTCCGGTCTCCCATGGACGTGTCCTGAACTTATCTGTCAGCGATACAGAGCCTCCTATGGATATCAATGTCTCGAGTATCTGCCAGAAGTAGAAATTTCATCATGGCGGCGGTTCGAATCCTAACATTTGGCCTGACAGATATAGTATACACCGAGATCACAGGCTTCTCCCGTACCAGAGAGTACTAGTACCCATTTCATCTAATCTATATCGATCTGTTGAAACTTTCAAAACAGAGCCATCGAATCTATATCGATCGGTTGAAACTTTCAAAACAGAGCCATCGAATCTATATCGATCTGTTGAAACTTTCAAAACAGAGCCATCGAATCTATACCGATCTGTTGAAACTTTCAAAACAGAGCCATCGCATCTATATCGATCTGTTGAAATTTCAAAACAGATCCATCGAATTTATATAAATCTGTTGAAACTTTCAAAACAGAGCCATCGAATCTATATAGATCTGTTGAAACTTTCAAAACAGAGCCATCGAATCTATATAGATCTGTTGAAACTTTCAAAACAGAGCCATCGAATCTATATAGATCTGTTGAAACTTTCAAAACAGATCCATTGAATCTATATCGATCTCTTGAAACTTTCAAAACAGAACTATCGAATCTATATCGATCTGTTGAAAAGTTCAACACAATCTATATCGATATGTTGAAACTTTCAAAACAATCTATATCGATCTGCTGAAACTTTCAAAACAGGTCCATCGAATCTATATCAATCTGTTGAAACTTTCAAAACAGAACCATCGAACCTATATCGATCAGTTGAAACTTTCAAAACAGAACCATCGAATCTATATAGATCAGTTGAAGCTTTCAAATCAGAACCATTGCTGGAAAGACAGTTCTTGGCTCCCAGAGTGCAGAAATAGAACAGAACTTAAACAAGTGCAGTCAGCAAGAGCTATTTTGAGGAATTATTTTGTAATAGATGGTTTCATCTTAAGAGATACTGAAATGGTAAAGACTGCTTAGAAAAGCGTCAAACTCGTGGACACCATAGGAAATCGACTAATTCTGTCCTTTCCCGATCTCATCCTTCTAAACGCTGATCAGAAAGCTGCCAATTTTCGAATTAAGTGCATAAAGTGCTCTGCTTTGAGGGGTTTTTAGCCGAGAAGTTACTTAAAACCTACATGACAATGAATTTAAAATAAAAAATCTGTAAATAGATTTGGATTTTACAAAAATAGTTAATAGCTTCAATGACGTCCTCATTCTCACGGTAAGGACATATATCCAAGGTATATGAATATTACTTTGTGTCTAAGCATAAACATAATTATTCATCTGAAATGATAAGAACATCTGATGATCCTTGTGAGTGGTAAACATCACGAAGCCAACTCGACTTCCTCCACCATCAACGAAACCCGATCTCTAGTTCTGTCCAGCTCTTATGTAATGTCTCCTTAACTATCACTTAGACCAGAAAAAAAGTGAACTTTGCCACGTATACATCTTGAAAACAAAAATCAATTTTAAAACAGAATTCCCAAATTAAAACAATTATGCCACTTTGCCCGCTTCCATAGAAGCACTCTCTGTTTCTGAAAATGTCCTCTAGGGAAGGGGAAACAAACCAAAGAGGCATACTCTAATTATAGCTTACATAACCGCCGGGGCTGGCTAATTTTTCTTTTATTGAAAAAATTGTTGTTTCCAGACGTCGATAAACGCCGGTCTAACATTAGCTCTTTCCTGTGAATTAAATTTTCTTTGTGCTATTTCGGCAATTATTTCAAGCAGGGCATTGAACTTTACTATGGAAATTATCAAGTGAGTGAAATAAGTGTGAGTAAAAGATTGGCTAGCTCCATTCATAATGTGATGATTATAAGGTAAGACTTAAGGATTTGACTAAAATAACCAGAGATATTCATGACCTGACGATTATAAGATAGAAAATAAGGATTTGACTAAAATGACTTGATATATTAATAATCTGACGGTTATAAGATAGAAAAAAAACCACTAAAATAACCAGATATATTCATGACCTGACGATTATAAGATAGAAAATAAGGATTTCACTAAAAGGACTTGATATATTCATAATCTGACGGTTATAAGATAGAAAAAAACACTAAAATGGCTAGATATATTCATAACCTGATGATTGCGAGGTAGAAAATAAGAATTTGACTAAAATGACTAGATATATTCATAACCTGACGGTTAAAAGATAGAAAAATAGGATTTGACTAAAATGACTTGATTCACCTTCAGTTGTTATGATATGAGCTCTACGCACATCTCTGAAGAGACGCAAGTGAATTACTTAAACGCAGAAATCATAGGCATCAAGACAGTAATGTCCTGTTCTGTATAGAGAGACGAATCAAATAGCATAAAGTAGAGAGTTAAGCTGGGAATCATACAGAGGAATGCAATATTATATACAGGGATAGTAACAAACGGAAAAGATAGACGGATAGAAAGAGAATGTATGTGAAAGAAAGACACAGATAGCAGTAAAGAGAGAAAAGCGGGGATAGATGGAAAGATAGGAAGATGGAAGGAGAGATAAAGAGAAAGCGAGAGAGATTGAGAGAAAGAAGGAAAAAAAGAAAGACCGAAAGAGCACAAAGATCGAGGGAGAGCAAGAGAGAAAGATAGGCAGAGAGAGAGAGAGAGAGAGAGAGAGAGAGAGAGAGAGAGAGAGAGAGAGAGAGAGAGAGAGAGAGAGAGAGAGAGAGAGAGAGAGAGAGAGAGAGAGAGAGAGAGAGAGAGAGAGAGAGAGAGAGAGAGAGAGAGAGAGGGAAAGTGAGAGATGATCATGAAAATCTTTAACTAAATTAGATACAATTCAACTGTGTATTTTGGGCTCTATGGTTTTTTTTTCCTCAGTTTCAGTCGAGCAGTCCCTCTCAACTTCACCTTTTTCCTTCTTTGTTTTTCCATATGTTTTCAATTCTTTCCTGCCACTTCATCGCTTCCTCTCTTACTCTCCATGAATCTTTCGACAGCCTCCTATTCAAACATCAGCTACAAAACCAAACGTTTCCCTGTTCTTAAATACCACATTATGTGAGAAACATATCTCACTGCCTGCAGCCCGACTGTGAATCATGGTTTAGATCTGCTCAGAGCCTCACTAAACCACTTTTCGGAACATGTTCAGGAACTGACTGAACCACATTTCTGATCATATTATCGAATTCACTCAACCACATTACTGAACATGTTCCCGAACTGACTGAACCACATTTCTGATCATATCATCGAATTTACTCAACCACATTTCTGAACATGTTCCGGAACTGACTGAACCACATTTCTGATCATATCATCGAATTCACTCAACCACATTTCTGAACATGTTCCGGAGCTGACTGAACCACATTTCTGATCATATTATCGAATTCACTCAACCACATTTCTGAACATGTTCCGGAGCTGACTGAACCACATTTCTGATCATATTATCGAATTCACTTAACCACATTACTGA
The DNA here is from genome assembly GCA_033675545.1 of Elysia crispata. Taxonomy (NCBI): domain Eukaryota; kingdom Metazoa; phylum Mollusca; class Gastropoda; family Plakobranchidae; genus Elysia; species Elysia crispata. The sequence continues at coordinate 1,204,644 of JAWDGP010006599.1, forward strand.
ACATGTTCCGGAACTGACTGAACCACATTTCTGATCATATCATCGAATTCACTCAACCACATTTCGGAACATGTTCCGGAACTGACTGAACCACATTTCTGATCATATTATCGAATTCACTCAACCACATTTCTGAACATGTTCCGGAGCTGACTGAACCACATTTCTAATCATATTATCGAATTCAAGCAACCACATTACTGAACATGTTCCGGAACTGACTGAACCACATTTCTAATCATATTATCGAATTCACTGAACCACATTACTGAACATGTTGATGAACTGACTGAACCACATTTCTGAACATGTTGGGAAACTGACTGAACCGCATTTCTGATCATATTATCGAATTCACTCAACCACATTTCTGAACATGCTCCGGAGCTGACTGAACCACATTTCTGATCATATTATCGAATTCACTCAACCACATAATCAACATGTTCCGGAGCTGACTGAACCACATTTCTAATCATATTATCGAATTCACTCAACCACATTACTAAACATGTTGGGGAACTGACTGAACCACATTTCTGAACATGTTGGGGAACTGACTGAACCGCATTTCTGATCATATTATCGAATTCACTCAACCACATTACTGAACATTTTCCGGAACTGACTGTACCACATTTCTGATCATATTATCGAATTCACTCAACCACATTACTGAACATGTTCCGGAACTGACTGAACCGCATTTCTGATCATATTATCGAATTCACTCAACCACATTATATTACTGAACATGTTGGGAAACTGACAGAACCACATTTCTGAACATGTTGGGAAACTGACAGAACCACATTTCTGAACATGTTGGGGAACTGACAGAACCACATTTCTGAACATGTTCTAGAATTGATTGAACCACATTTCTGAACATGTTGGGGAACTGACTGAACCACGTTTCTGAACATGTTGGGGAACTGACTGAACCACATTTCTGAACATATTCGGGAACTGACTGATTTACATTTCTGAACATGTTGGGGAACTGACTGAACCACATTTCTGAACATGTTGGGGAACTGACTGAACCACATTTCTGAACATGTTCTAGAATTGATTGAACCACATTTCTGAACACGTTGGGGAACTGACTGAACCACATTTCTGATCATGTTGGGGAACTGACTGAACCACATTTCTGAACATGTTGGGGAACTGACTGAACCACATTTCTGAACATGTTGGGGAACTGACTGAATCGCATTTCTAAACATATTGGGAAACTGACTGAACCACATTTCTGAACATGTTCTAGAATTGACTGAACCACATTTCTGAACATGTTGAGGAACTGACTGAACCACATTTCTGAACATGTTCTAGAATTGACTGAACCACATTTCTGAATATGTTGGGTAACTGACTGAACCACATTTCTGAACATGTTGGGGAACTGACTGAACCACATTTCTGAACATGTTGGGGAACTGACTGAACCACATTTCTGATCATGTTCCAGAACTGACTGAACCACATTTCTGAATGCAGCCTAACTGCGAATCACAGATCATCTCGCCCCTACTCAGCTGTGTAATTTTTACCCAGAATAACTTTCAGTAAATCTTGAATTTCTTCAGAAGATTTGTATTGAGTGCTGAAATCGCCCTAGGCCTTGATGTTGAATTTAATTGAGGGGGGGGGGAGAGGGAGAGAGATAGAGAGAGAGAGAGAGAGAGAGAGAGAGATTGAGAGAGAGAGAGAGAGAGAGAGAGAGAGAGAGAGAGAGAGAGAGAGAGAGAGAGAGAGAGAGAGAGAGAGAGAGAGAGAGAGAGAGAGAGAGAGAGAGAGAGAGAGACAGAACGACAGAGAGACAGAGGCAAAGAAATAATAAATTATTTCATACTTTCGAAATTTTAACCAAATCGCTGAAGAAATCCGGTGATCAAAGCTTGACAGGGACTTTCTGACTTGGTAGTCACCATCTTTACAGAATCTCCGCTCCATGTTTGTGGTGACATGCAAGTGTAAGTTCTGAGTTCATGCAATTTAACATCACTGTATATAGTGTATCTATATAAACTTGATGTAAATACGTGAAATTAAAACTCAACAATGATTAGCTGCAATCGAAAATTTAAACACAGTCATCATCACACAACACGACTTGGCTTTTTCTTGATGTACATAAACTGTGGAAACGTAAAAACTTAAATTTTACTCATCTGTTTAAGTTAATCTAGCAAATTCCATGTTACACTTTGTCTTCAGGAATGATTGATGGATGAATGTGCTGTACTTATAAGTTGAAACCACTATGTTTCAACTGTTTTTTTTTCACATTTAAAGAAAAATGTGAAAAAAATGAATAGAGAGTAATTGAAAAAAACAACAACAACAAAAAAACAAAAAAAAAACCCGAGACAAAAGCGCAACAAAACCAAATGATATCGCAGATGAAAGAGGCTGATTGTTATGACATTTAATGCGCCTTCAAATTGCTGCTATTACTGCCTGCGGTGTAATTAAGTGATGGATCCATATCGTTGGGACAACAGGGTATGAAATAATTGCTAAAACACCAGGCCACACATACACAATTATTGTAATGGAGAGACAGCTCTGGAAGGTCACACATGAGTCACGGGTCAAGTTAGAATTGTTTTGGTTTCACAGTTTATATGACATCGTCCAAGCCAAATTGGTCACTGTTTGACCACTAGAATATTGAAATCCACTTCTAAATTTCTGACCATGTCAGTTTGATAGCTTTCGTTCTGTCATTTATTTTTTCCCTATCTCCAACTCTAGCTTTGTGTGTGTGTTTGTGTGTGTGTGTATTCCTGTCTCCCGCACTCCTACCCGCTGCTTTCCTCCATTTTATGTCTGTGCCTGATGTATCCTTTGAACACTTATGTAATTCTGTATCCTTCTCTCTCCCTCCCTTTCTCTCTCTCTCTCTCTCTCTCTCTCTCTCTCTCTCTCTCTCTCTCTCTCTCTTTTTTATTTTCTTTCTACGTTTGTGACATTTCTTAACACATCAAGAAACTCAAGTTATAAAAAAAACTCGGATCCTTTTTGAAACATAATCGACTCGACATTAATAAACACAAAAACAGACAAGCACACAAACTCATGTTGAAGGGTATATCAAAATTCTAGTCGCAAACATTTTCCCAAGTTCCCTATCTTGAAAAGAACAATCTGTACAAAACCAGCAACAATGATCGCTTTCTCTCACATGATACAAAGTGTTGCTGGCATCGATGTTTTTCAATTATCTTTTCAAAAAGAATATTGATTGGAACGCGGACAAAATGTCTCGCAACTTGGAATCCCTGTGATTTAGAGTGGATGGATGGTGAGAGACAATCTAAGATGAATGCTGTATAGCTCAGTTGAGTAATTGTTCGTCTTCTGAGTTAATCGTAGATTCCTAACGTGAGTGTATCCTGGAAGTTATTTGAGTAGATCTACTTTGACATGAGAGACGGAGGGGTACCCTAAAGTTACAGTGTGGAAGTTAACCTTGAGGGTTTTCTGTTCACTGCTACTTTATTTCGTTTTTAAAGAGATTTATATTTTGGCTTTGTTTATTTTCCTTGTGATTTCTCATTTCTACCTCTCTGTATGTCTTACTTCTCCTGTTCCTCCTCCTCTGTATCTCACTCTCTCTGTTTCCCCTCAGTACCGCCCTAGTCCTCCCTCTCCAGTGCCTCCCTTGACCCACATACGCCATAATTATCTACCCCAACAGTTGATCTCATTTCATAAACTCACCCACGCCCTCCCAATGTTCAACAGCTGTGGATTTCTGAACTCCACGCGCGTGCACACTTCTCTCCCCTTGGCATAGATCTAGATCTAGGTTTCTTTGTGTGTTGTACCAGCTTGGCATAGATCTAGATCTAGGTTTCTTTGTGTGTTGTACCAGCTTGGCATAGATCTAGATCTAGGTTTCTTTGTGTGTTGTACCAGCTTGGCATAGATCTAGATCTAGGTTTCTTTGTGTGTTGTACCAGCTTTTCCCCCCTCTTGCTATATATTTTTCAAAGTCATGAGTCATCTAACGTGCCGGTACAAGAGTAGGCTAGGACGCAAATTAGGTAATAACGCTGGCACCCCTGCTGAGTAAGAAAAGCTTACAAATTTCTCATAGTAACAACGGCCAACAATTGCTTTTCCAGAGCGCTAACCAGCATAGCTTTGCCTGTACCGATTGTATTCTGCACTGTTTTGTGTGTCCGAGGAAATGTGATGTTAATAAACGCTGTGATATAGGCCCAGCACTTTCTACGTGAAGATAGAGGTAGTGGTTTACATTACTGCTGGTAGCGGTTAGATCTAGATATATTGCTCTGAGGTCGAAAGGCGTCAGGTTTGTCATTGTTCCGAAGAAAAGTATTATAGATTTATTATGTTGCTGCATACGGTAGGAATTATAGACTATGTGGAACGGAAAATGTTTCCCCTTGTAGCAGTTTTGGCAGGACTTACCTTTATTACATCAGGGAAACTTTCCAATGAAGCGATTGTAACAGAATTTATGGGTCATTCGGAAAAGAAATGGTTTACCATTGGAGAAGGATTTATCAATAACACATAACAAAGAATATTTTTATCTCTATTTATAGTTGACACTGCATGATTTCCGATCGGCAGAGAACGGTTTACGATATGCCACTGTAGCGGACAGAGCAGAATATAGTGGATACGGCGAATACTACCTTTAATATGAAGCGGATATATGGCTTGGGATTGTAGTGGTTGAGAAATACTCTATGTTGTGAGAAATACTCTATCTTTGAAATGAAACGAGTATACAGCTGGCCACTGTAGTGCATAACAGACACTACATTTGATACGAAATGGATATATGGCTTATCATTATACTGGAAACTAAACACACTCCCTCTGATATAGACAATGTATATGGCATGACTCTGTAGTGGATACGACAGACACTACCTCTGATACAGAACTAGAACATTGTTTGCCATTGCAGTGCATACGACAGACACTACCTCTGATACAGAACTAGAACATTGTCTGCCATTGCAGTGGATACGACAGACACTACCTCTGAAACAGAACTAGAACATTTTCTGCCATTGCAGTGGATGCGACAGACACTACCTCTGAAACAGAACTAGAACATTGTCTGCCATTGCAGTGGATACGACAGAAGCTACCTCTGATACAGAACTAGAACATTGTCTGCCATTGCAGTGGATACCACAAACACTACCTCTGATACTGAACTAGAATACTGTTTGCCATTGTAGAGGATATGACAGACACTACCTCTGATTCTGAAATAGAATACTGTTTGCCATTGTAGAGGATATGACAGACACTACCTCTGATACAGAACTAGAACATTGTTTGCCATTGTAGTGGATACGACAGACACTACCTCTGATACAGAACTAGAACATTGTTTGCCATTGTAGTGGATACGACAGACACTACCTCTGATACAGAACTAGAACATTGTTTGCCATAGCAGGGGATACGAAAGACACTACCTCTGATACAGAACTAGAACATTGTTTGCCATTGTAGTGGATACGACAGACACTACCTCTGATACAGAACTAGAACATTGTCTGCCATTGCAGTGGTACGACAGACACTACCTCTGAAACAGAACTAGAACATTGTTTGCCATTGTAGAGGATATGACAGACATTACCTCTGATACAGAACTAGAACATTGTTTGCCATTGTAGTGGATACGACAGACATTACCTCTGATACAGAACTAGAACATTGTTTGCCATTGTAGTGGATACGACAGACACTATCTCTGATACAGAACTAGAACATTGTTTGCCATTGTAGTGGATACGACAGACACTACCTCTGATACAGAGCTAGAACATTGTTTGCCATAGCAGGGGATACGACAGACACTACCTCTGATACAGAACTAGAACATTGTTTGCCATTGTAGTGGATACGACAGACACTACCTCTGATACAGAACTAGAACATTGTCTGCCATAGCAGGGGATACGACAGACATTACCTCTGATACAGAACTAGAACATTGTCTGCCATAGCAGGGATACGACAGACACTACCTCTGATACAGAGCTAGAACATTGTCTGCCATAGCAGGGGATACGACAGACACTACCTCTGAAACAGAACTAGAACATTGTCTGCCATTACAGTAGATACGACAGACACTACCTTTGATATGAATCTGGTATATGCTTGCTAATGAAAGCGATAAATACCGATATATTGGAACGTCTCAAAGTTGATTCATTGAATCGATCCATGTGGGGGTAATGCTCTAGTGGTGCTGTACGTATAGCATTTGCCACCGAAGCGGATATTAGAGGTACATCATTGGTTGCTGGGAGAACATATTTGATGCCGGTTCATTTGATGCAGATGTTGAGTCACAAAAAATAGAGATGTAAATAGAGAGTGAGAGAAAGCCAGACAGTGATTGAGAGAGACAGAATTGAGACAGAGAAAGATAAAGAGAGAGAGAGAGAGAGAGTGTGTGAGAAAGAAAGAGAGAGAGAGAGAGAGAGAGAGAGAGAGAGAGAGAAAGAGAGAGAGTGTGTGAGAAAGAAAGAGAGAGTGTGAGTGAGAAAGAGAGAGAGTGTGTCAGAGAGACAGAGTGAGTGAGAAAGAGAGAGAGAGAGAGAGAGAGAGAGAGAGAGAAAGAGAGAGAGATAGAGAGAGAAGAGACAGATAAATTAGGAAAGACGATAAGAAAGATAGAAAGTTATTTCAGCTGTACTTCACATATCATTCTCTGAGCCGCAAAGTTAAATCCAACAAGTGTTTGAGTTGACCTTGCTGTAAGTTATATTTCAGCTGTACTACACATATCATTCTCTGAACTGCTTAAAAAAACTCGGTTTCCCGCTCGGAAATGATAAAATAATGACATAACTGATAAGACAGAAAGCCAAAAGTCTACATTCTCTATTCGCATTTTTAAACTCTGTCTAATTAATACACTCTTCATCTCTGAAGCGTAACTACTATCAGTCTATCTATTCATTTACTCTGTCTATCTGACCGAATATTCTATCTACTCTAACTCTACACATGCCTGCCTATTCTATCTACTCTAACTCTACACATGCCTGCCTATTCTATCTACTCTAACTCTACACATGCCTGCCTATTCTATCTACTCTAACTCTACACATGCCTGCCTATTCTATCTACTCTAACTCTACACATGCCTGCCTATTCTATCTACTCTAACTCTACACATGCCTGCCTATTCTATCTACTCTAACTCTACACATGCCTGCCTATTCTATCTACTCTAACTCTACACATGCCTGCCTATTCTATCTACTCTAACTCTACACATGCCTGCCTATTCTATCTACTCTAACTCTACACATGCCTGCCTATTCTATCTACTCTAACTCTACACATGCCTGCCTATTCTATCCACTCTAACTCTACACATGCCTGCCTATTCTATCTACTCTAACTCTACACATGCCTGCCTATTCTATCTACTCTAACTCTACACATGCCTGCCTATTCTATCTACTCTAACTCTACACATGCCTGCCTATTCTATCTACTCTAACTCTACACATGCCTGCCTATTCTATCTACTCTAACTCTACACATGCCTGCCTATTCTATCCACTCTATAACTCTACACATGCCTGCCTATTCTATCTACTCTAACTCCACACATGCCTGCCTATTCTATCCACTCTACGTATCTTTCTTTCATTCTGCGTGCTAATTTTTACCTGCCTTCTTTTGTTTGTCTGTCAGTTATATAACTCTTCCAAGCTAACTATCTATCTATCTGCCTGTCTATCTTTCTTTCTGTCTATCTATAAGTCTGTCTGTCTGCATATCTATGTATCCATCAATCCATCCATCTATCTATCTATCTATCTATCTATCTATCTATCTATCTATCTATTAGCGCATTCCTCTCTCTTCATCTATTTATGACCTCATCTATCTTTTGATTTGTTCATTCTCTAAATCTACTTATTGGCCTTCTTGCCTTCTATCTTTTGTGTCACTCTCAATTTATCCATTATCTCATAATTCCATTTGCCAATTTGCTACACACAATATTGAAAATAAAAAAAAAAAATTCTCACACATCATCTTTTTTTTATTCACAATCCTCATTTTACAATTACACACACACTTTCTCTCTCTCTCTCTCTCTCTCTCTCTCTCTCTCTCTCTCTCTCTCTCTCTCTCTCTCTCTCTCTCTCTCTCTTACCTTAACTAATTCCTTTCATCATTTAATTCCTTCATTAATTTTTCCCAGTTATTACCCTCTCATCACCTGCAAGTTTTTTTCTCTTTATTTCCTCCCTAGTTAATTCGTCATAATTGACTAACTGTACTTTCCCACAACTGTCAAAAACCTTATCTATCTACGTTGTGTTACGTAAAGAATATCACAAGGATATCTCTGCAATGGCCTTCTCTAGTGACGTCAGTACACGCGTTTCATGCAAGAAGCCCATGACGGAGTTATCTCCACACTTAATCAAAGACTGGGTTAGTTTCAGGGGATGCAGCACATTATACACATTAGTTTATTCCGTTTCTGATCGTCAGTCATGAAAACCCTCTACTAGACCCGGCATTTAGAGCTTTCCTGGCCCGTAGCTCTGTTCACATAACGTAATCATTGCTTGATTTCTAGGTTACCATAAAGAGAGCATTTATCCTTTTCCCGGCTCTATAGACCTTTTCTGCTGGTTTTATTCGATAATTGTTTCTCATAAATTGCTGAATACAAAGTGGTGCAGTTTTTTTTCTTGACCCATTGAACAACCCCCAAGCTCAGAGGGGCTGAAGATTGAGGTTCCGATACAATTCCTTGGTGAGAGTGAGATTCAACCTCGCACAGGTCATGTCACAGGGCGACTGTTCTGGACCATAACATAAGGCCATCATGTTTTGTTCAGTTTGACGGAAACATGCTGCATGGAAAAAAAAAAACCTGAATAATTTTGTGGCCCTGAGATGCTTGGATTTATAGGCTCAGTGCAGTGGGATGGGGGGAGATTCGGGTCCAGAGATCACAGGCCACAGAGAACAGTGGTTATCAGAACCCGCGGGAACAGAATACAAGGCTGCAGTAGTTATAGCTACACTGGTGGCTGCAGTAGTTATAGCTACACTGGTGGCTGCAGTAGTTATAGCTACACTGGTGGCTGCAGTAGTTATAGCTATACTGGTGGCTGCAGTAGTTATAGCTACACTGGTGGCTGCAGTAGTTATAGCTATACTGGTGGCTGCAGTAGTTATAGCTATACTGGTGGCTGCAGTAGTTATAGCTATACTGGTGGCTGCAGTAGTTATAGCTATACTGGTGGCTGCAGTAGTTATAGCTATACTGGTGGCTGCAGTAGTTATAGCTATACTGGTGGCTGCAGTAGTTATAGCTATACTGGTGGCTGCAGTAGTTATAGCTATACTGGTGGCTGCAGTAGTTATAGCTACACTGGTGGCTGCAGTAGTTATAGCTATACTGGTGGCTGCAGTAGTTATAGCTATACTGGTGGCTGCAGTAGTTATAGCTATACTGGTGGCTGCAGTAGTTATAGCTATACTGGTGGCTGCAGTAGTTATAGCTATACTGGTGGCTGCAGTAGTTATAGCTATACTGGTGGCTGCAGTAGTTATAGCTATACTGGTGGCTGCAGTAGTTATAGCTATACTGGTGGCTGCAGTAGTTATAGCTATACTGGTGGCTGCAGTAGTTATAGCTATACTGGTGGCTGCAGTAGTTATAGCTATACTGGTGGCTGCAGTAGTTATAGCTATACTGGTGGCTGCAGTAGTTATAGCTATACTGGTGGCTGCAGTAGTTATAGCTATACTGGTGGCTGCAGTAGTTATAGCTATACTGGTGGCTGCAGTAGTTATAGCTATACTGGTGGCTGCAGTAGTTATAGCTATACTGGTGGCTGCAGTAGTTATAGCTATACTGGTGGCTGCAGTAGTTATAGCTATACTGGTGGCTGCAGTAGTTATAGCTATACTGGTGGCTGCAGTAGTTATAGCTATACTGGTGGCTGCAGTAGTTATAGCTATACTGGTGGCTGCAGTAGTTATAGCTATACTGGTGGCTGCAGTAGTTATAGCTATACTGGTGGCTGCAGTAGTTATAGCTATACTGGTGGCTGCAGTAGTTATAGCTATACTGGTGGCTGCAGTAGTTATAGCTATACTGGTGGCTGCAGTAGTTATAGCTATACTGGTGGCTGCAGTAGTTATAGCTATACTGGTGGCTGCAGTAGTTATAGCTATACTGGTGGCTGCAGTAGTTATAGCTATACTGGTGGCTGCAGTAGTTATAGCTATACTGGTGGCTGCAGTAGTTATAGCTATACTGGTGGCTGCAGTAGTTATAGCTATACTGGTGGCTGCAGTAGTTATAGCTATACTGGTGGCTGCAGTAGTTATAGCTATACTGGTGGCTGCAGTAGTTATAGCTATACTGGTGGCTGCAGTAGTTATAGCTACACTGGTGGCTGCAGTAGTTATAGCTATACTGGTGGCTGCAGTAGTTATAGCTACACTGGTGGCTGCAGTAGTTATAGCTATACTGGTGGCTGCAGTAGTTATAGCTATACTGGTGGCTGCAGTAGTTATAGCTACACTGGTGGCTGCAGTAGTTATAGCTATACTGGTGGCTGCAGTAGTTATAGCTATACTGGTGGCTGCAGTAGTTATAGCTATACTGGTGGCTGCACGCAACACCATAACCAGCGCAGTTGGAAATGAGCAAAAACATTTCATCTCAAATGGCAAATTAATAATGTAGATATAAAAAATAAACAACTAATTATTTTCTGTGAGAAAGATACTTACAGCGATAGTATTACATCGAATAGTTCTCTGGTCATCAACTTCAAAGAAAAAACAATTTATCTTAATGAGAATTTTTTTTTACAATCTTCAAGAATATGAGACTTTCTCAAAATGTTTCGCCCCCATAGAGAAAGCTTTAGGCTGTAGAATTTAGAAGGCAGGCAATACTTCGATCTTCTGAGGCATGAGCAATTCCCTGACACATGACAGAGCGACACAAATAATAATCCTTATCAGTTATTAGTTTCTTTTGTGTTCCCTTTAACTTGTATTAAGATAGGCATTAGCATTATAAGGGCAATCAACAGCTCTATGGTGTATTTTGTTCTGGATCTCATTAAATCTAATGATTATATCATTAGCTCCTATCTAGACCTACACAAAATAATACAGTTATATAACGGAGATGGAATTAATAACCGCATGACAAATTGTTCTAAACGTTGAATTATTTTAAGAGCTATATTTTTCTGAACAAGAACACAGCTCGAACATGACCTTCGTAGTGACGTGAGAGAGCTTATTCTCCATCATATCCGACTAGCAAGCATATAATGAAGACATCGGATTTATCTTTGTTACATCCATTGTCAAGACCATTGATAGTGACCCGATGTGTGCACCTGAACACCTGGCCCCCGATCCGCTCCACGTCTGCTGCGAGAGACGAGCCAAGCTAATTGGAGAATCATCTGGTGAGGGATGAGCCCTGGCCAGGGACTGACACCCGTCCATCAGTCACCAGCATCTCGGGTCTGCTGGTCATCGCTCCTTGGGGTCTGCGTGGCTTGAGACTGATTGCGCAAACCCCAGGCAAGCTGATTGGAAAGTTTTGTCTTAAGAGCGCTGTTTTAGGACCTGATAAATCACAGAGGCTTGGCTTGAGAATGTGGCGTCTCTCAAGGCATTTCTGAACATAATTATTTGGGCGGAGTCCTGTAAAATGAAGCCTGAAACAATTTTCAGGAAAAAACCCAAAAGCCGGTCAGATTTTTTCAACACAAAGTTGATACTTTCTTCAAAACGTATTAACGTTCTACTTACCGTGTCCCTCAAACATTACACCAGAGAGTATGCATTCATCATTAGTTCATTAAAAGCAAGCTGATCAGGCATCATGAAACATGCCTAACGTGAGTGCAGCCGTTATTTCATAGCAATAACTTTCGCTTCGTGGAGAGAAATAAAGCGATCTAGCCCGCTGCGGACATTGGACAAATCATAGCAAGACACGAGAAATGATCAGCAGTATCACCAACAACCTCAACACGCAGAGTTACACATTTCTGCGATTACTCTTTGACCTTCAAAAATCCTTGAGAGTAAAAGGACCTAGAATGGGGCTCTAACCAGTCTTTAATAGCTTGAATGGCGCTTTCGTTGTCATGGAAACGGCATACCTTGAGTGGAGTCTTTTGAGATTAGGAAACAAAAAAAAAAAAAAATCTGAGGGGGCTAAAAGTCTGGCAAATCTGGCAAGCTTGTTTTGGCAGGATTTCAAAGTCTCACGGCTGTGCTGTGTGAGCGGCTTGTTGTGTCCTGTATCATACCGCAGGAGGACTTCATGCATCCATCATTAGAACATTAAAAGCAAACTGTTCAGCATCATGAAACATGCCTAGCGTGAGTGAAGTCTTTATTAAAAAAGCAATAAATCTGGCTTCGGGGAGAGATATAAAGCGATGTCCTCTCCCACTGAGGACATTGGACAAATTATATCAGGACACGAGAATTGAGGTTATCCCTAGAGATCAACAGTATTACCAACAGCCTGAACACTCTGACCTTAGGGCTTTGCTTCGCTCATCAAATGCTTACGTAAAATCGATTCAGCTCTCAGAAAAGCTCAGCACGAGGCGTCAGACAGATCACAGCTCAATGATATTAACTTAAGTTTACTTGATTCTCTTCGATTGAGGACAGAACATTTTTCAATCTTTCCCAAAACTTAATTTGAGATTTCGATGTTTCTTCAATAATCTGTAAAAATGAAGTCAATTCTGATTGAATGTACCTAGAGACTCGGCCCAATAAGCTTATTGAAACATCAGAGGCTAATATGTTTTTGATTTGTAATCCCTTGTGTAATCAGATGAAAAGGTGACCTTATTAAGATACCGCGGCTCCAAATACACTGATGGACCTTGGTTTGGATTGGCATAGAGTTGTAATCTTCTCCTGATAATGATGTTAATTTTTGTAGGGGGGGTTCAAATCACGCAGCATCATGTTAGCAATAAATCGTAACTCCATTATTTTCGAGGCAGTGCTGAAATTGAAACAATTTTTTGCAAAAAAAAAAAAAAATGCTGGCACTTTCAATTCTAATTTAATAATTCTTTTTTTTTTGCTTCAAATAAAGTCCTGTGTCATTCAAATTAACAAATAAAAAGCTGGCAATGCAGAATACATACGAGTAGTGTTCAAAAGTCTGTGGTCTAGATACGAAGCAATAGAGTAATTTGGAACACAGAAATTTTACTCCTCTACATCGCAGAGTTACACATTTTTGTCACCTCTTTTTGACCTTCAAAAGTCCTTGAGAGTAAAAGGTCCCAGAATCGGCCCTTGAGTAGTCTTCAACAGCTTCTTATGGTAACGGCGTCCTTTGGGTGATTTTTGTTTTTTAGATTAGAAAGTACAAAAAAGTCTGAGGGGCTCAGTGTTATGAATAAGCTGGGCGTGGCAGGATCTCAAAGCCGTACTGTCCTGCTCTGTGGACTGCTTGTTGTGACCAGTGGGCGGGGACATGGTCGTGCAGGTGGACAATCCGTTTTTACTGCGTTTTCCCACGCCTTTTACTCACCAATTCGGACAGCAATTTTATCAGCAAACGCGAATTTGTCCATTTTCCAAGTAGACAATAATAATTATACCTTCGCAATCTCAGAGACACGACAATATGACCTTTCCACTTGATGGTGTCACCTTTACCATATTTGGTGAATGAGAAGAACCGGGTTTTTTTATTTCATGGAATACTATATTTTGCTCTGGATCCAAATGATAAATCCATGTAACATCCACAGTCACCATGTCTTAAAATAAATGTGTGCCATTAGACTCCATGGGAAGGAGAGTTTTGCAGGACTCCACCCGAAGGAGAGTTTTGCGGGACTCCACCCGAAGGAGAGTTTTGCGGGACTCCACCCGAAGGAGAGTTTTGCAGGACTCCACCCGAAGGAGAGTTTTGCAGGACTCCACCCGAAGGAGAGTTTTGCGGGACTCCACCCGAAGGAGAGTTTTGCGGGACTCCACCCGAAGGAGAGTTTTGCGGGACTCCACCCGAAGGAGAGTTTTGCGGGACTCCACCCGAAGGAGAGTTTTGCGGGACTCCACCCGAAGGAGAGTTTTGCGGGACTCCACCCGAAGGGGAGTTTTGCGGGACTCCACCCGCTGCTTCTTGTGTTCTCTGGTCAAAGGGCGAGTCAGCCACCGCGCAGAACCTTATTAGGTTGAGATACTCATGGAGAATCAGTTCTACTGACCCAACCACTCAGAACCTTATTAAGTTGAGATGCTCATGGAGAATCAGTTCTATTGACCCAATCACACAGAACCTTATTAAATTGAGATGCTCATGGAGAATCAGTTCTACTGACCCAACCACTCAGAACCTTATTAAGGTGAGATGCTCATGGAGAATCAGTTCTATTGACCCAATCACTCAGAACCTTATTAAGTTGAGATGCTCATGAAGAATCAGTTTTACTGATCCAATCACTCAGAACCTTATTAAGTTGAGATGCTCATGGAGAATCAGTTTTACTGACCCAATCACTCAGAACCTTATTAAGTTGAGATGCTCATGGAGAATCAGTTCTACTGACCCAACCACTCAGAACCTTATTAAGTTGAGATGCTCATGGAGAATCAGTTCTACTGACCCAACCACTCAGAACCTTATTAAGTTGAGATGCTCATGGAGAATCAGTTCTACTGACCCAACCACTCAGAACCTTATTAAGTTGAGATGCTCATGAAGAATCAGTTCTACTGACCCAACCACTCAGAACCTTATTAGGTTGAGATGCTCATGGAGAATCAGTTCTACTGACCCAACACTGAGCCCAGTTCCCCTTGAGAGTTGTTTGACAGTTAAGCGTTGATCTTGTAGAACCAGTTTCTTCACTATGGTAACATTATCTCCAGTTACCAGAAAAGCTGTGCGTCCTTCACAATCTTCATCCATCACCGACATAAACCCAGATTTGTGTTTTCTTACTCAGTGCGACACAGTATTATATCGAGGACTTTGATCACCGTGAATTTGGATCATTTCCTGAAAAAAAAAGCATCAGTGGAATTTTCCTTGCAACCTTGCAAAAAACTTGATAACGGAGCGATATTCAACCAGTTCCATGACGCAGCTTTAGCAAAGAAAAACAAACTTTTCTTCATTCCGGTTTAACTAAACGCGCTATCAAGTGCTTAATTACCGTCGGATTTATTAAATTTCATCATGCTTTTCCAAAACATGGTCTAAAGGCTGACAATTTTCAACACTCTACCACGATTCCTTCCTTCTCAGATCAAAGACTTCTTGAACACCCCCCACCCTCTTTAATGTAAATAAACCATGTTTATGGTAATATTATGACTTTATAGCCAAGGAAACTTCCAATATCTATCTATCTATCTATCTATATAAAATGACACTTTAAAAAAAGAATACAAATACATTTGTATTTTCATCAGTGCCTTAAGACCGCGTGTGCGTATTTCACCATATTTGACTTAATGCCTGAAGGGCCTTTAGATTAAACTTCTAAAAGATTTGGATTTCATATTTCATGGTCAAGGTCTTCATCTAGCTTGAAGTTAGTTTTACATTTAAGATCAAACTAAAGAAACAATGACATTAACTGTGTACCCAACAAGCAGAAAAGATGGGAATAATAGTTTATGAAATCAATGTGCTGGAATGCAAATACTTTACACTCAAGTTAATAACAGCAATAACAAAAAATGGTTCCCTGTACCCCCTATACCGCGATTTCTAGCCTTTTGGAATGATCAAACCTCCTGACACATCTCTAACGCTTCCATCCTGAGCTCTAGAGATGCTAGTTCAGAAGCTCAGTCCCTGGGGTTTCTCTTAACACTAACGATATAGAAATAAAGTCTTCTCTTTGTGCGATGATGTGATCTAGACGTATTAAAGCTTCAACCTGGACAAAATCGAACAAGACTGGCTGAAGATTTTTTGAAGAATCAAGAATGTTTTAACGTACCTGAATGAAAACCTGAAAATTAGAATCTAATGTTATAATGTCACAAAGTTAATGCAGATTGTATCAAACACTTGTACCCTAAATTATTTTTCAAAAGCCACCCCTGTGTGACTAAATTAAAGAAGAGAAATTAAAAACCAATCCCCCTGTTTTGAACAATATAAGTTTGAACTTTCAGTCACACTCTCTTTGTCTCATTTAAAAAAGAGTAATTTATGATTTAATTGATAACTTTTGCACCTTAAATTCTTTCCCTTGCTATGATTCAAATTCGAGCTTCTGGTCTGAACCTCATCAGTGGTGTGTACTGCAGCAGACACTAAGTGTCTGCCCAGAGCTACCTCTCTCTCTCTCTCTCTCTCTCTCTCTCTCTCTCTCTCTCTCTCTCTCTCTCTCTCTCTCTCTCTCTCACTCTCTCTCTCTCTCTCTCTCACTCTCTCACTCTCTCTCTCTCTCTCTCTCTCTCTCTCTCTCTCTCTCTCTCTCTCTCTCTCTCTCTCTCTCTCTACAGTAGTGCAAACTCAGGAAAGAAAGACAATTATTGTTTAAAAAACAAAAAAACAAAAAACAAAAAAATACCTGAATCTTTTAAAGCGAAGGATAGCAACTCCAGCTCAGGTTCTTGACGTCTGCCAGACAGCTTGCACAAAACAGATTTTGTTTGGAGAGCTCTTCCAGAAGGGAAATCACATTTCGTGTTCGGCTTCTTTAATCTATTTATTCCGTTTCTCTGTGTCATGATTTTTTAAAACTACATTCAACATTATGTTGCTGTCAATAAAAATAGACCGAAATATGGTTGACTTTGAACAGGCTACATTGTGTTTCTTCATAATTCTATTTTCTTTAAATTCTCTAGAAAACAAATTATTCGTAACAGCAAACAAAATTATTTCAGCTCTAAGAATATCGCCTGAATGGTTTCCTCTCTATACATCCCTCCTCCCCTCTCCCTCGCCATATTCCCCTTATAAATACCCACTCGCTGTAGTTTTTCGTGAAGTATGCATCGAGCTTAAATGATACCTCCAAGCTAACGCGCTATTATTATTATTAGTATTATTATTGTTATTATTATTATTATTATTATTATTATTATTATTATTATTATTATTATTATTATTATTATTATTATTATTATTATTATTATTATTATTATTATTATTATTATTATTATTTATTTATTTATTTATCTATTTCATTATTTTATTTTTATTTATTTATTTACTTTTTTTTTTTTTTTTTTGGGCGGGGGGGTGGGCGGGTAACATTTTTTCATCGCATGCTTCTATGCCTGGCAAGAGCAAGTTTAGTAAAAAAGATAATAATTATTAAAATATTGACCAGACAGTTCTGACTAAACTGTGACGTGATACTACGGGGGTTCTCAAACTTACTCGAGCGGCTGGCCCTGCCCAGCGCGGCACAAACAGAATATTCTTTGAGTACCCTTCATGCCAGTGTTGAGACCATCCCGGCTAACCTTGTGGGCAGGTCACGAGCTTTTCCCAGAGAACACGCGAGCGAACTTTGCTCAATACAGGTCCACTGATCGTCAAAGATTGTTTGATGGCAAATTATGGTAGAATTCGAACAAGCTTATTGTCCTGTGGTTGGTCATGAGTTGAGCGTGCTAGGTACTGCGTCAAGGTTCGAAGATTCTTGCCAACCACAAGGGTTATTGTTGTTGTATCACAGCTCTAAATGCGGGCTTGGCCAGATGGCAATGTCGTCAAAGGTTGTGATCTTAAGAAAAGAAAATGCTTAAAAATTGAATTCGGACAGTTCTGATGTTGACGATGATGATCATGATGATGATGATGATGATAATGATGATGAAAATGTTGATGATAATGATAATGATAATGATGATGATAACAATGTTGACGATGATGATAATGATGATAACAATGGTGATGATGATACCAATGGTGATAACAATATTGACGAAGATCATAATGATGATATCAATGATGGTGATGATGATAATGATGATAACAATGTTGAAGATGATGAAAATGATGATAACAATGATGATGATGATGATGATGATGATGATGATGATGATGATGATGATAATTATGATAACAATGTTGACGATGATAATAATGATGATAACATGTCGATGACGATGATGATAAAGATGATAACAATGATGATGATGATGATGACTACAATGTTGACGATGATGATTCTGATGATAAAAATGTTGGCGAGGATGATAATGATGATAACAATGATGATAACAAAGATGATGACAATAACGATAACAATGATGATGATGATAATAATGAATGTAACATGTTGATGACGATACTGATAACGATGATAACAATGATGATGATGATTATGATAATGATGACAACAATATTGGCGATGATGATAATGATGATTATAATGATAATGATGATAACAATAATGATGATGATGATAACAATGATGATGATGATGATGATAATGATGATGCTAATGATGATGATGATGATGATAACAATGATGATGATAACAATGATGATGATGATGATGATGATGATGATGATGATGATGATAACAATGATGATGATGATAACAATGATGATGATGATAACAATGATGATGATAACAATGGTGATGATGATGATGATGATGATGATGATGATGATGATGATGATAACAATGATGATGATGATGATAATGATGATGACAAGGATGATAACAATGATGATGGTGATGATGCGATGGTCAGAGCTGTTCAGTAACAGTATGCTCGAGTACTTCTTAGTTGCTCTGTTGGGTCCTTAAGAATATGCTCAGGTTACATCAACATTTACCCCCACACCCCCCCCCAAAAAAAAAAAAAAAAAAAAAAAAAAATCATGATTATCAATTATTTATAAGCTCCACCGTAACATCGCTAGTGGGGAATCCCGCACAGTTCACATCGTCTGCTGTAGAATCATGGCTTAAGCCAGGCCTGGAATGTGCAGCCCTTGACATGACATGCAACATATCACGTGACAAGGTTTTCATCCTAGGATTCTGATTGATATCTTGGATACTGCTCACTTGCTCAGATAGGTTTACTGCATTCGCAGTTCAGCAAATTCTTTTGTCTCCAGTAGCATAATTATGTGCTATAGAACAAGCCATGAGTCTCTCTCTCTCTCTCTCTCTCTCTCTCTCTCTCTCAAACACACACACACTCTCTCAATCAACCTCTCTCCATCTCACTCTGCCTGACTCACTCCCTCTCTGCCTCTCTCTCTCTCTCTTTCTCTCTTTCTCTCTCAAACACACACACACACACTCTCTCAATCAACCTCTCTCCATCTCACTCTGCCTGACTCACTCCCTCTCTGCCTCTCTCTCTCTCTCTCTCTCTCTCTCTCTCTCTCTCTCTCTCTCTCTCTCTTACTCTTTTTTATTCACTACCTTTTTCTCAACTTTCATCTTCTTCTGCCTCTCTATCTCGTTTGGTAAGGAAATATGCAAAACAAGCCACGTTATAAAAAACGCTCTCTGCTGTTTATTACAAACAATAGCTCATTACACTGTCAATGGGACCCATGTACCGCAGATAAAACTAATTAACAATGATGTTTGATCCAACCCGCATGGCATAGAACCTTTGTTTCCTTGATGAAATAAAGGAAGCCTGCATCAAGCAGCGTGCAGAGTACAGCTGGTATGATGGGACCCCTACCTCATCCAACAACCTCAGGTGGAACGGAAGTAAAGGCCGAGTGTTAGCCACACGTTCACTACCATTCTGTGTCTCTAGCGCTTCCTCTCCAGGCAGCTGAACAACAGTTTTGTCAAGATAAAAGTAACTGGCCAGTCGTGGTAGCAGTGCATACATAGTCGAGAACGCCCTCTAGAATCAGTGCTATGATGTGTGGTAATGTAGGCTACCAGTATGTGGGTGTGTGTGTGTGTGTGACAACCTCAGACTGAGACCGCTCTCTAGAATCAGTGCTATGATGTGTGGTGGTGTAGGCTACCAGTATGTGCGTGCGTGTGTGTGTGTGACAACCTCAGACTGAGACCGCTCTCTAGAATCAGTGCTATGATGTATGGTGGTGTAGGCTAGCAGTATGTGCGTGCGTGTGTGTGTGTGTGACAACCTCAGACTGAGACCGCTCTCTAGAATCAGTGCTATAATGTGTGGTGGTGTAGGCTACCAGTATGTGGGTGTGTGTGTGTGTGTGTGAGACAACCTCAGACTGAGACCGCTCTCTAGAATCAGTGCTATGATGTGTGGTGGTGTAGGCTACCAGTATGTGCGTGTGTGTGTGACAACCTCAGACTGAGACCGCTCTCTAGAATCAGTGCTATGATGTGTGGTGGTGTAGACTACCAGTATGTGGGTGTGTGTGTGTGACAACCTCAGACTGAGACCGCTCTCTAGAATCAGTGCTATAATGTGTGGTGGTGTAGGCTACCAGTATGTGGGTGTGTGTGTGTGTGTGACAACCTCAGGCTGAGACCGCTCTCTAGAATCAGTGCTATGATGTGTGGTGGTGTAGGCTACCAGTATGTGGGTGTGTGTGTGACAACCTCAGGCTGAGACCGCTCTCTAGAATCAGTGCTATGATGTGTGGTGTTGCAGGCTACCAGTATGTGCGTGTGTGTGTGTGTGACAACCTCAGGCTGAGACCGCTCTCTAGAATCAGTGCTATGATGTGTGGTGGTGTAGGCTACCAGTATGTGGGTGTGTGTGTGTGACAACCTCAGGCTGAGACCGCTCTCTAGAATCAGTGCTATGATGTGTGGTGGTGTAGGCTACCAGTATGTGGGTGTGTGTGTGACAACCTCAGACTGAGACCGCTCTCTAGAATCAGTGCTATGATGTGTGGTGGTGTAGGCTACCAGTATGTGTGTGTGTGTGACAACCTCAGGCTGAGACCGCTCTCTAGAATCAGTGCTATGATGTGTGGTGGTGTAGACTACCAGTATGTGGGTGTGTGTGTATGACAACCTCAGACTGAGACCGCTCTCTAGAATCAGTGCTATGATGTATGGTGGTGTAGGCTACCAGTATGTGCGTGTGTGTGTGACAACCTCAGACTGAGACCGCTCTCTAGAATCAGTGCTGTAATGTGAGGTGGTGTAGGACAACTGTGTCTGTGTGTGACAATCACAGACTGAAACCGCTCTCTAGAATCAGTGCTGTAATGTGAGGTGGTGTAGGACAACAGTGTGTCTGTGTGTGATAACCACAGACCGAGACCGCCCTCTAGAATCAGTGCTGTAATGTGAGGTGGTGTAGGACAACAGTGTGTCTGTGTGTGACAACCACAGACCGAGACCGCCCTCTAGAATCAGTGCTGTAATGTGAGGTGGTGTAGGACCGCCTCAGAATAGTGCTGTAATGTGAGGTGGTGTAGGACAACAGTGTGTATGTGTGTGACAACCTCAGACTGAGACCGCTCTCTAGAATCAGTGCTATGATGTGTGGTGGTGTAGGCTACCAGTATGTGGGTGCGTGACAACCTCAGACTCAGACCGCTCTCTAGAATCAGTGCTATAATGTCCGGTGGTGTAGGACAGCTGTGTCTGTGTGTGACAATCACTGGCCGACACCGCTCTCTAGCATCAGTGCTATAATATGTGGTGGTGTAGGAAAACAGTGTGTCTGTGTGTGACAATCACAAGCCGACACCGCTCTCTAGAATGAGTGCTATAATATGTGGTGGTGTAGGACAACAGTGTGTCTGTGTGTGACAATCACAGGCCGACACCGCTCTCTAGAATCAGTGCTATAATGTGTGGTGGTATAGGACAACAGTGTGTCTGTGTGTTACAATCACAGGCCGACACCGCCCTCTAGAATCAGTGCTGTAATGTGAGGTGGTGTAGGACAACAGTGTGTCTGTGTGTGACAACCACAGACCGAGACCGCCCTCTAGAATCAGTGCTGTAATGTGAGGTGGTGTAGGACAACAGTGTGTCTGTGTGTGACAATCACAGACTGAGACCGCTCTCTAGAATCAGTGTTGTAATGTGAGGTGGTGTAGGACAACAGTGTGTCTGTGTGTGACAATCACAGACTGAGACCGCTCTCTGGAATCAGTGCTGTAATGTGAGGTGGTGTAGCACAAACACCGCACATTTCTGTATTTGGAGTACCGAGACATGTAAGACGTCTAATAAAGTATCAATTTCGCTATTTCTGTGCTTAACATTATTCCATTCACTAACGTAGAAAAAATGTAGAACCTTTATTAGTAATTTTTTTCCCTCTCTGGCATTATTGTTATAAATAGAGTTGTTTTTACGACAAAATAATGGATTAGGGCTCAAAGTATCGGACTCCCGGTTTAAGGCCGACCAAAAAAAAAACCCCAAAACAAATAAAGAAAAACATTGTCAAACTCTAAACTTTACGATGTATCGCAGCCTATGGCAAAACCCTTGGCTTTCAACTTACGACAGACACAGCTCAATCGTACATGCTATAAATACCGGCTTGAAGTATGGCAACAACTCTGATAGCGAACGGTGGGTTTGAGTCAATATTACTTTAAGCTTGAAAAATAAAACTGGTGCGGCGAATCCACCAAGACCTTTTAGTGTTATTTTTACCTTCAGCTTCTTTTAATCATTTACACTTGCTACATAAAACGGGATTTAAAAAAAAAACCGTTATGCGGTTTGATTCGAGGCATTGCTTAGTCACTTTTCCCGCAGCGTATACTCTGCCACATGGCGGCGCATGTCCCCACACTGCTTTCTCTTTTGTATGTTTTATCTTTCATAACTCTATCTCCTTAAGATGATTAGTTCACGTGTGACTGTGGCAAGATTTAAACAACATTAAGAATATAAAAAGGGTTACATGATTATTCCTTCCAAACCCTGTATAAGCACATAAGAAGTTGAGGCTCAACACTTAAGATTGAGGAATGTAGTGCTTGAACCTCTCAAGAAAGAGGCTCTAGGCTACATGTGTCAAAGCGGGCTCTTTACCACCTGACCACGTAGGATAAGGATGATGGAATGATGGAGTGATGAAAGGATGATGGAATGATGGAGTGATGAAAGGATGATGGAATGATGGAGTGATGAAAGGATGATGGAATGATGGAGTGATGAAGGAAGACACACGAACATCTGATCCAGATTGGGGGCGAGTGTGAGCAACTTGAGACGAGGTTGTCACTGCTGACGTGTTTGTGTGTGTATGTGTGTGTGTGTGTGGAAAAGAAGGGAAGGGGAATTCGAAGATGAAGCCAGCTAAAGACATGGGAGATAAAACAGGAAAGGTCACCTCCAGGAGATGCATCTAGTTACCGCTCTCTAATGCGGCGCGCTGGCCACGATTGTGCAGGTCCTCAGCTGAACAACAAACATGGTGGAGCAATCAGGAAGTAGGCACATCCGACAACCTTGTTTTTGGCTTGTTCTCAGATTATCTTGCCATTAATTTTCTAGAATGAACTCAACCTTGATCGATTTAAAACAAAGAAACAAACAAAATCGGCAAGTTTTATGCTTAGGTTGAAGCATATTCTAGGTCGTGATTTGATGAAGATCATCACTAATCGTTTGAAATTTCTGTGGCGTTTAGCACTAGACAGCCGAGATTGGGTACATAGAAACCTCCAAGGGACATCTTGTTAACGGGTCAAGTGTTGGTGCTTTGGTGAACCTGGACATTTTGCAGAAAGCTTAAGCGCTGGACTATATGACAACGAACTTCGGTCAAAGTGGGCATTCGCTGAAAGTTTAAGCGCTGGACTATATGACAACGAGCTTTGGTCAAACTGGACATATACTGAAAGATTTAGAGCTAGACTATATGACAACGAGCTTCGGTCAAACTGGACATTCGCTGAAAGCTTAAGCGCTAGACTATATGACAACGCCATTTGGTCAAACCGGACATATACTGAAAGATTTAGAGCTAGACTATATGACAATGAGCTTCGGTCAAACTGGACATTCGCTGAAAGCTTAAGCGCTAGACTATATGACAACGAGCTTTGGTCAAACTGCACATTTTGCTTAAAGATTTAGAGCTAGACTCGCCTATATGAAACGGGCTTTGGTCAAACTGGACATTAGATGAAAGATTTAGAGCTAGACTATATGACAACGAGCTTTGGTCAAACTGGACATTAGATGAAAGATTTAGAGCTAGACTATATGACAACGAGCTTTGGTCAAACTGGACATTAGATGAAAGATTTAGAGCTAGACTATATGACAACGAGCTTCGGTCAAACTGGACATTCGCTGAAAGCTTAAGCGCTAGACTATATGACAACGCCATTTGGTCAAACCGGACATTCGCTGAAAGTTTAAGCGCTGGATTATATAACAACGAGCTTTGGTCAAACTGGACCTATACAGAAAGATTTAGAGCTAGACTATATGACAACGAGCTTTGGTCAAACTGCACATTTTGCTTAAAGATTTAGAGCTAGACTCGCCTATATGAAACGGGCTTTGGTCAAACTGGACATTAGATGAAAGATTTAGAGCTAGACTATATGACAACGAGCTTTGGTCAAACTGGATACTAGATGAAAAATTTAGAGCTAGATTAAATGACAACAAGCTTTGGTCAAACTGGACAATAGATGAAAGATTTAGAGCTAGACTATATGACAACGAGCTTTAGTCAAACTGGACATTTGCTGAAAGCTTTAGCGCTGAATTTGGTGACAAACGAGCTTTAGTCAAACTGGACATTTGCTGCAGCTTTAGCGCTGAACAATATAATGACAAACGAGCATATTAAAAGTTAAATCGTGCAATATATTTAGACATTAACAGTAGCCTAAATGCTCTATTTATCATTACATGTACAAATTATATGTCAGCTATCTTGATAATTTTCAATGTCAATGATAATATTTTTGAATTTCTAACTTTGCAAAACACAATCTCTATGAGTGTTAGAGCAGACCAAGTTCAACACATAGGACTGGAGACAGAAATACAGAGAAGAGCTAACAGACAGGATCAAAGTGTTGGAGATTTAAGACAATAATAATACGAGGAAGAGCGAGATTAACAATGGTGGAGATTTAAAACAGAAAAATAAAATTCATAGATTTGTAGAGGAAAAGGGAAAAAAGACAGAGGCACGCAGAGAGGTAGTACATAAGTAGACATAGACCAAATATTGATTGATAGGTAGCAAAACAGATAGATAGGTAGAGAGCAAAAACGGGAAAGAGAGAGAGAGAGAGAGAGAGAGAGAGAGAGAGAGAGAGAGAGAGAGAGAGAGAGAGAGAGAGAGAGAGAGAGAGAAAGACAGAGAGATGCAGAGGGGTGGAGAGCGAAAGAAAGACAGAAAGAGAAAGACCGAGAAAGAGAGACAACGAGAGAGAGAAAGAGAGAGAGAAAGAGAAAAAGAGAGAGAAAGAGAGAGAGAGAGAGAGAGAGAGAGAGAGAGAGAGAGAGAGAGAGAGAGAAAGAGAGAGAAAGAGAAAGAGAGAGAAAGAGAGAGAAAAAGAGAGAGAAAGAGAGAGAAGGAAAAAAAGAGAGCAAGACAAAGAGAAAAAGAGAAAGAGAGATATATAAAGGAGTGAACAGAGTGGGTCAGAACACATTTGTGATTTTATTTAAGCCCATGTTTATTTGCAACCCTTTCTCTCACATCCTGTGGAAAGCCTGTGGGAGAAATCTAGCTTGTTTGAAAATAATGAAGAAAAAATCTAGAAAACAGCCATAAAACTTTTCTCTTGCTAAACATGTGAACACATACCAGTAGATGAATATCAAGAGATGGAGATATCTGCACATGATAAAACTGTACAGAGTTTGTAGGAAATAAAAACAAGCGATGAAGGGGTGGCTCTGCCCCTGTTTCCTTCTAGGCGATCCTGCAAGGAAGATGCGAAACGAGAGAAACATTTTGAAAACGATTACGCAAGAGACAATATGAGGGAGAAAAACAGAAGCAGGTAGATTGATAGATTAATAGATAAATAGATAGATAGATAGATAGACAGATAGATAGATAGATAGATAGATAGATAGATAGATAGATTAATAGATAAATAGATAGATAGATAGATAGAAAGATAGATAGATGCGTAGATAGACAGATAGATAGATAGACAGATAGATAGATAGATAGATAGATAGATAGATAGGTAGATAGATAGATACAGGGTTAGACTAAATGATAAATACTCTGCATACTGCGTATATGGTTGAGTTGTCTTATCTATTGTGTTATTATGTAGATAGACAGATTGATAGAAAGATACATAAATAAGAGAGAGATAGATAGATAGATAGACAGATAGATGCGTAGATAGACAGATAGATAGATAGATAGGTAGGTAGAAAGATAGATAAAGTGTTAGACTAAATGATAAATACTCTGCATACTGCGTATATGGTTGAGTTGTCTTATCTATTGTGTTATTATGTAGGTAGACATATTGATAGAAAGATACATAGATAAGAGAGAGATAGGTAGATAGATAGACAGGTAGATAGATAGATAAAGGGTTAGACTAAATGATAAATACTCTGCATACTGCGTATATGGTTGAGTTGTCTTATCTATTGTGTTATTATGTAGATAGACAGATTGATAGAAAGATACATAAATAAGAGAGAGAGAGATAGATAGATAGATAGATAGATAGATAGATAGATAGATAGATAGATAGATAGATAGATAGATAGATAGATAGATAGATAGATAGATAGATAGATGGATAGACAGGTAGATAGATAGATACAGGGTTAGACTAAATGATAAATACTCTGCATACTGCGTATATGGTTGAGTTGTCTTATCTATTGTGTTATTATGTAGATAGACAGATTGATAGAAAGATACATAGATAAGAGAGAGATAGATAGGTAGATAGACAGGTAGATAGATAGATAAAGGGTTAGACTAAATGATAAATACTCTGCATACTGCGTATATGGTTGAGTTGTCTTATCTATTGTGTTATTATGTAGATAGACAGATTGATAGAAAGATACATAAATAAGAGAGAGAGATAGATAGATAGATAGATAGATAGATAGAGAGAGAGAGAGAGAGAGAGAGAGAGAGAGAGAGAAAGAGAGAGAGAGAGTGAGTGAGTGAGTGACACACACACACACATACACACACGGAAAACATAGCGTGCCAATATTAGATAAACATGCTCCATCGCAAGACCAGCTGTAACCAGCCTGCCCATCGCTGCGCCTTTGTCAACCCTGTGTGGCTCTGGTTGTTCTTCCAGATACCAGTGGTTTAGCAACATACTCTTTAGCTTCCTCGACATGGGAAAACTGTCAGATTTAATTATTATAGTTTTCTTATTTCCTGTAACTTGAGAACCGTGTTAAGAGCGTCACGCCCAGACACCCAGAAGATTAGGTCAAACTCAAAGCACCGGAGGAATTCAACTTTCCATCAAGCTTTATCTTTCAATGTTTAAGTTTATCATTAGAGCCGAACAGATAGCAGGAACACAACCAATCAAAACAGGGTGTTACAATCAAGGTTTCGAGACCGCAAGAAGTATGGCGGACGTGTATATGTTTTGAATGTTAGAAACAGCTCGAAGTTGTGCAATATTATTAACGTGTTGATAGATTTGATACCGTTTGTAAAATAAGTTTGCATTGAATCACCTGCAAATCTTATGTTCATGTTTTTCGAGCTTACTCAAAGTATAGCACAGAGAGACCGGGAGAATGCTTTCAAACTGAACGTGACGATAGAGTTTTACCTCCAAAATCCGATTTAGTCTAGTGTTTTGACTTAGTCAGAGACAAAATAACCGTCATTTATTCAAAGTTTTATTTGTGTAAAAGAAGTCGAAAAGAAAAGTCGCCCATTCCGTAACTAAGTGAAAAGACTTAAAAGTTAACTTAATATATAGCATAAAACATCATGGAGATGTTAAACAGTTCTTATATAGAACAGGAAGACACATGCTTCATATAGTATTAAAAAAGTAAGTCTTAAAATGTTTTTTTTTATCTTTGTTTAATTTTTGAGATTTTCTGAAAAACGCAAGTGCTGTGGCGCTTCAAATAGAATTCCCTAATTATTTGTTGTTTGCTCGAAGCAACGAATATCTGATAAACGTGGAAGGACGGAAACAAGCTAGGCAGAAAATAAATGGGAATGAATGAGCGAGCAATTGAGGATGAGGGAAGCAGCAATAACGATGTTTAGAACGAAAACGCCAAACAGACTCGGATAAGCCACATTCAGAAATCTCGAGGTAAATTGACTCATTGTCCGAAATTCTGCCTTTTTAAGTGAAGGTTCCGGAAAAAAGAGGCATGTGAGTATATCGGAGAGCCGGCATAAATATGAGTATATCGGGGTTTAAGCGTGAGTGTGAGTATATTGGGGTTGGGGCATGGTTGTGGGAGTATCAGAGCCCAGGCATGAGTGTGAGTATATCAGAGTCCAGGTATAAGTGTGAGTATATCGGAGTTAAGGTATGAGTGTGAGTATATCAGAGTCCAGGTATTAGTTTAAGTATATGAGAGTCCAGACATGAGTTTGAGTATACCAGAGTCCAGGTACTAGTGTCAGTATATCAGAGTCCAAGTGCTATTGTGTTTATACCAGAGTTCAGGCATGAGTGTGAATATATCAGAGTCCAGACATGAGTGCGGGTATAACAGAGACCCGGCATGAGTGTGAGTATATCGGGGTCCAGGTATTAGTGTGAGTATATAAGTGTCCAGATATTAGTGTGTGTATATCAGAGTCCAGGCTTGAGTGTGAGTATATAAGAGACCAGGTATTAGTGTGAGTATATCAGAATCAAGGCATTAGTGTGAGTTTATCGGAGTTCAGGTATTAGTGTGAGTATATCAGAGTCCAGGTATTAGTGTGAGTTTATCGGAGTTCAGGTATTAGTGTGAGCATATCAGAGTCCAGGCGTGAGTGTGAGTATATAAGAAACCAGGTATTAGTGTGAGTATATCAGAATCAAGGTATCAGTGTGAGTTTATCGGAGTTCAGGTATTAGTGTGAGTATATCAGAGACCAGGCGTGAGTGTGAGTATTTAAGAGACCAGGTATTAGTATGAGTATATCAGAATCCAGGTATTAGTGTGAGTTTATCGGAATTCAGGTATTAGTGTGAGTATATCAGAGACCAGGCGTGAGTGTGAGTATTTAAGAGACCAGGTATTAGTATGAGTATATCAGAATCCAGGTATTAGTGTGAGTTTATCGGAATTCAGGTATTAGTGTGAGTATAACGGAGTCCAGGCATGAATGTTAGTATATCAGAGCAGGCATGAGTGTGAGTATATTGGAGTCCAGGCAGGAGTATGAGTATATCGGAGTACAGGCATGAGTGTGAGTATATCGGATTCAGGTATGAATATCAGTACATCGAAGTCCGGGCAGGGGTGTGAGTATATCAGAGTCGCGGTATGAGTATAAGTATATCGGAGTGCATGTATGAGTGTCAGTATATCGGAGTTCAGGTATTAGTGTGAGTATATCGAGGTTTATACATGAGTGAGTGCCTAAGCTAGGAACCAATTAAGTAAGGGCATCTTAAACTGCTACTAACATAGAAATGTTAACTCAGTTAAGCGAGGCAGGAATATTATCATCTTCCAATTTAACCAACATAGAAATAACAGAAAGTGGATCAAACCGAATTTTTCTTCGCCCGCTATATAATTTTTCCATATTGCAATTCAATCAAACACATCCGATCTCTCAAATAATTTTGATATAAAGAGCTTAGGGGAGGCCTACATGTCAGGTCAAATACATTATTTCAGACGGGGTTTATGGGGCCAATGGGTCGAAATATTCTGCACAGACCTTTTCGCTATCCTCTACTGAGAATCTGCAGAAAGATTAAATATGGATCCAAATAACAGAAAAGCTTCTTTATCTTCCAGTTCCATCACAAATTTGCTGATAGCCTTTTTCAGCCGCTTAACACATAGGGTATGGATCGAATAACAATATTGATCTACAGCCTGCAATGACAAGATAAATATAAACGACTTTCAATTCAGCTCTGATTTCAAATTATTACGATCTAATCGACGTGCTCCAGATTGATTCTGTTGTGAACCTTAAACCTGTATGTGAGATACAACCTTAAACCTGTATGTGAGATACAACCTTAAACCTGTATGTGAGATACAACCTTAAACCTGTATGTGAGATACAACCTTAAACCTGTATGTGAGATACAACCTTAAACCTGTATGTGAGATACAACCTTAAACCTGTATGTGAGATACAACCTTAAACCTGTATGTGAGATACAACCTTAAACCTGTATGTGAGATACATGCGCCGCTTCCATCCTGGTGGCTCGATCTGAATATTCTGAATTATATATGATAGAATCGATTATGGCCATAACGAAATGTGAGATCACAAAGATTAATTATTAATGATATCGATGAATCATATGATCTTTACGAGTAAAAAATCGACTCGAATGGTGTCCTTACCAGAGAGAGGAGGACTGGCTAGATGAGAACCTAAACCCATCCAGCAAATGCATGTTATAAAAATGAGTTGAAAATTTCTTTTAGGTGTAGGTTTGGAAAATATTCCAGGTTTATGTCAAGTGAAAGAGAAAAAAAAGAGAGAGAGAGAGAGAGAGAGAGAGAGAGAGAGAGAGAGAGAGAGAGAGAGAGAGAGAGAGAGAGAGAGAGAGAGAGAGAAAGAGAGAGGGAGAGGGAAAGAAACCGAGGAGTACTGGGAGGAGAGAAGGAGTGAGGGTGAGGGTGGAGAGAGAGAGAGAGAGAGAGAGAACGAGACAGAGAGAGAGAGAGTGAGAGAGAGAAAAACTGGGCGAGAGAGAGAGAAAAAGGCTTGGCGTGAAAGAAGGGGAGAGAGAGAGTGAGAGAGAGAGAGAGTGAGAGAGAGAGAGAGAGAGAGAGAGAGAGAGAGAGAGAGAGAGAGAGAGAGAGAGAGAGACAAAGAGAGAGACAAAGAGAGACAGAGAAATGGAGAGAAATACAGAACACGTCAATTAATGAAGGACAGAGCGACTCTCAAGAGAAGAACAGATAGAGAACGTGGAGAGGAAGAAGATGAGGTAAATTCCAATATTAAAAAGTAGGAAATTGGACATCGGGGAATGTGAGACTGAGAGCGGTGGGAAAGTGTAAAAATAATGGCTCTTAATGAAGTTGGCTTGGTTTAGCCAAGATTGTGCACAGGGCGAATGTAAATCTTAGACTTAATGGAATTCGTTGGGACAGAAAATCTGTCCAGAGCGAGGCTGGTCGAAGAATATATTACGGAATCCTAAACAGGAAATGAACACAGGAATGATAATATGACGGGAATATAAGCTGCCTCCAGGGAGGAGAATTTTCGGATGAAATTAAGGTCGAGAGCCTCGAATGGGATTGAAAAAAAAATGGTGGGAGGAAGGAAGGAAAGGGGGTGCAGGGGAGAGGAGATGAATTACGGTGGAGATATAGAGCGATGGGAAAGTTGGGAGGGGCAGCGGGTAAGAAGAGAATAGAAGATATGTGTGTGGGTGGGGGGGGGGGGGAGGAGGAGGAGATAAATTACACTGGAAATATAGGAAAAGTGAAGGTGAGTAAAAACAGAAAAAAAAGGGGGGGGGGGGGGGGTGAGAGAGAGACAAGGTTAATGACATAGAGACCAGGTCGGGGCGGCTAAATCAGTGCTGGATCTAGTGCTCTGGGTTCATTGTTTTATTACAGTCAGACTCGGCCGGAGGAAAGAGAAACCTAGACATCTAGACACACAGACGAGAGAGGTGGGGCACGGATAGAGAGAGAAAAAGAGAGACCAGAGAGATATAACACTGAGATATAAAGAGACCAGAGAATTACAAAATGAGAGAGGAAGGGACCAGATAGATACAAAATGAGAGAGGAAGGGACAAGAGAGATACAAAATGAGAGAGGAAGGGACCAGAGAGATACAAAATGAGAGAGAGAGACTAGAGAGATACAAAATGAGAGATAAAGAGACCAGAGAGATACAAAATGAGAGAGAGAGACTAGAGAGATACACAATGAGGGATAAAGAGATCAGAGAGATACAAAATGAGAGATAAAGAGACCAGAGAGATACAAAATGAGAGAGAGAGACTAGAGAGATACACAATGAGGGATAAAGAGACCAGAGAGATACAAAATATGAGAGAGAGACCAGAGAGATACACAATGAGGGATAAAGAGACCAGAGAGATACAAAATGAGAGAGAGACCAGAGAGATACACAATGAGGGATAAAGAGACCAGAGAGATACAAAATATGAGAGAGAGACCAGAGAGATACACAATGAGGGATAAAGAGATCAGAGAGATACAAAATGGGAGAGAGACCAGAGAGATACACAACGAGGGATAAAGAGATCAGAGAGATACAAAATTAGAGAGAGAGAGAGATCAGAGAGATACAAAATGAGAGAGAGAGACCAGAGAGA
Organism: Elysia crispata; assembly: GCA_033675545.1. Lineage (NCBI taxonomy): Eukaryota > Metazoa > Mollusca > Gastropoda > Plakobranchidae > Elysia > Elysia crispata. The sequence continues at coordinate 1,237,057 of JAWDGP010006599.1, forward strand.
TACGCAATGATGGAGAGAGACTGGTGAGATACACAATGATGGAGAGAGACCAGCGAGACACACAGTGAGAGAGAGAGATAGAGAGAGAGAGAGAGAGAGAGAGAGAGAGAGAGAGAGAGAGAGAGAGAGAGTAAGAGACAGAGAGAGAAGTTTGAAAGTGGAGGAACGAGTCTAAATAGAAATATGCAATAATTATTTCAGATTGTAATTACCGCGCCGCGTCTATTAGAGTACTAGATCTATATTAGACTCCGTCGCCCTGAACACACACAGTTCTTTATGCCACCCTGGAAGAGACCTGCAGACTCCCTTGTGAAACAAGACACAGATCTTAATCTCATTCTATTTACATTCTCTCAATGCTGGCTGTTTGGACGATTCTTGTGACTAGATAGACTGCGGGTTTTTTTTTTGACATGAAAAATCTCAAAGCGCTGTAAACGACAAAATTTAATCTAAATAATGAAAAATTCGCGCCGCCAGCCACGGGAAAAATGATTCTTTTAAAAAAAATCTTTCTGGTTTTTTATTGAATTTATCGAGATACAGCGGTGCATATCTTGAGCTAGGTTCTCACATAGACAGGTTTGTGTGGCTATGCACTTTTGGAAATTTTTTTATTTTCTTTCGTGGACATTGGCGTTTATATTAACATAATTGAAAAGTTATGTATAAATTGCTTTTTTTATGGTCTCCTTTCTAATTTCCGAAAACCTTTCAGTTGTGTGAAAGTCCGAGATATTTTTCTGGATAATAATTTTCCAGATCCTTAGTAGGCTACTAGTAAGAAAACGCGCTTTCCTCAAACCGTGATTCCAAAGGTGCATGGACAAAGCAAATGGTCTTTCATGTGATCGTTTAAAACAAACTTTGACCGTTAAAAAAATAATTCCACAATGATGATAATCCAATTCCCAGATAAATCCTAAAATTTTCGGATACGTATTTTTTTTTTTTTTTTTTTTTTTTGTGGCGTCGGCGCACACGATTTGCATGTTCCAATAATATGTATATATATATTAGCTACCTAGCTAACTAGATAGATAGATATGCATATAGATCGATAGATAGATAGATAGATAGATAGATAGATAGATAGATAGATAGATAGATAGATAGATAGTCAGATAGATCGATTCTTAGCCCACAACTGTGTGCTCATGTCTAGGAAGTTTGTCAGTTAACTTCAAGAGCAGCAGAGCTCTGTTGTTAAGTCTGGATAACTGCTGCGATGTCATCATAATAAACATAGTGTCTTTACCGCTTTACTAAAGAAAAATAGAGGTATGTGAAGAAAAGAGAAACACACAGACATACGGGCAGACGGGAAGATAGACAGATACGTAAGAACAGACAAAACTAATGGGGAAGAGTAAAAAAACATAGAGGAGGAATAAAAGGGGAGTACGGGATTAAAATTCGAGAGAAATGGATCGGTTCGAAAAAACAAAACAAAAAAAGAATAGGGTGGCGGTGTGTGGTATAAAGAGGGAAAATGGGAGGGGTAGGCGGTTGGGGTTACAGGGGGAAGCAAGAACATTTTCATAGAGAAGCAATTAACAAGCAGATCAAATTGGTATAAACCAAAGTAAATGCTTAAATCAGAGACAATAAACCCAGGCGGAAGAAGCAGAAAGTCTCCAGTGAAGCTAGAGATGGAACGAAATGAACCGAGAGTCGGAGACGCGACATGATCAAACCGCACTTACCCTAAATACTGGGGTGCAGCCACAGTGATGGTACCTAGAGAAACACCAGCGGTGCGGGTCGGTGCGGGAACACACACACACACACACACACACACACCACAGTGATGGTACCTAGAGAAACACCAGCGGTGTGGGTCGGTGCGGGAACACACACACACACACACACACAGCCACAGTGATGGTACCTAGAGAAACACCAGCGGTGTGGGTCGGTGCGGGAACACACACACACACCACAGTGATGGTACCTAGAGAAACACCAGCGGTGTGGGTCGGTGCGGGAACACACACACACACACACACACACCACAGTGATGGTACCTAGAGAAACACCAGCGGTGTGGGTCGGTGCGGGAACACAGTGATGGTACCTAGAGAAACACCAGCGGTGCGGGTCGGTGCGGGAACACACACACACACACACACCAAACTCTGATAGATTGGAGAACAATGACGTATCAAATCCAATCAGCTCTCACTGGTAGTGAATTAATTCAGTTTTTGAGATAATTTCTTACAGAGATTAAAAAGCAACAGAAAAAAAGAAAAGAAAACCTTCGTTTTTCTCTGTAGCTTTTGCTGCATAATTTTGTCTTTTTATTCTGTCAGTGAGTTGAGCAGTTTGGTTGCTGTAAAGTAAGTATATTTTGTAAGCTTGATGGTGAATGTATTGTTTTTTTATGTTCTTTTTACTGTGAACATATTTTGGCATCAAAATCTATCTATGTTTTTTCGCAGTGTCTTAATTTTTCTTTTGATATTTTACTTGTAACTGTTTTTTTTCCCTCTTTGTCTATCTACAGAACGTGACATAGATATTTTCATAGTAAAAAATGTTTTGTGTGTCTTCCTGTTTTCACTTTTCTCTGTTCCGTTTTTCCTTTCATCTGTCTCTCTTTTTTGCGTTTCCCTCTCGTTCACTCTCACTTTTCCTTTACTTCTGTGTTTTTGTCGCAACTTCATTACAGTATTTCCTGCATTCACTCATTTCTGTTTTGTTCTATCTGTTTCACTTTCTCTCTTCACCATTCTCTCTCACTTTCTATTTCATCTTCTTTGTATCTCTTTACCATCTCTATCATTTTCTCTCATTTTATCTCACTGCATTATCTGCATCTCTCTCAACATCTCAGTATCCTCTCTCTCTCTCTCTCTCTCTCTCTCTCTCAATTCCCCCTTTCTCTCTTTCCCTCTTTCCACTCCCTCTCTCTTTCGCTCTTTATACCTCCCTCTCTCTCCCCCATCTTTCTTTCCCCCTCTCTCTCTTCCTTTCCCTCTCCTTCCTCCTCTCAACTTTCTCTCTCTCTCTCCACCGCCCACCCACCCCCAGCCCTCCAACCTCCTCACCCACAACCATAAGCCTCACGTGTAGGAAGTCCCCAAGTCGTGTTCTCGTGAAGAGAAATCAGCCAAGCGAGAACTTCAGGAAATCTTCACATCCGGAGATGAATAGTAGCGGTTTCAACTAGTAAGACATGATATGTCGAGAAAAGTTCTTCGATGAATAGACAATTAGCTATATATAAATAGACAGAAAGAAAGAGAGATAGACAGATATAGAGGTAGATGGAGAAATAGATAGTTAGACAGATATATAAATATATATATATATATATATATATATATATATATATATAGAGAGAGAGAGAGAGAGAGATAGAATTAGAGAGATATATAGATAGATGGATATGTGGAGAAAACGATAAATATAGATAGATAGATAGATAGATAGATAGATAGATTTATTGAGAGATAGATAGAGAAATAGATAGATACATAGAGATAGATAGATTGGGAGATAGATAGATAGATTTATTGAGAGATAGATAGAGAAATAGATAGATACATAGAGATAGATAGATAGAAATAGATAGATAGAAATAGATAGATCGATAGAGAGAGATAGAGATAGACAGATAGATAGATAAATAGAGAGAGATAGAGATAGAGAGATAGATACATACAGACATAGATAGAGAGGTCGAGAGACGGGTAGAGAAGTAGACAGATAGATAGAGAGAGATAGAGATAGACAGATAGATAGATAAACAGAGAGAGATAGAGATAGAGAGATAGATACATACAGACATAGATAGAGAGATAGATACATACATACATAGATAGAGAGGTCGAGAGACGGGTAGAGAAGTAGACAGATAGAGAGAGAGAGATAGATAGATAGATAGTTTGATAGAGAGATAGACAGACAAATAAATAGATAGATAGACAGACAGACGAATAGATAGGAAGATAAATAGACAGATAGACAGACGAATATATAGATAGATAGATAGACAGATAGATAGACAGACAGACGAATAGATAGGCAGATAAATAGATAGATAGACAGACGAATAGATAGATAGATAGACAGATAGATAGACAGACAGACGAATAGATAGGCAGATAAATAGACAGATAGACAGACGAATAGATAGACAGACAGACGAATAGATAGGCAGATAAATAGACAGATAGACAGACGAATAGATAGACAGACAGACGAATAGATAGACAGGCAGACGAAGAGATAGGCATGTAGATAAACAGACAGATAGATAGACGAATAGATTGACAGGTGGACAAACAGACAGATAGATAGATAGATAGATCAAGAGCTCCTGGAATGATGTTGAAATCTTCACCATAACCGTCAAGTTTAAAACCGTTGAATTCCCAGCCCAGCCCAGCCCAGCCCAGATGCTGATGGTCTTCTTTGACAGTCGATCTTCTCCACTCTACTGACCTGGACTCGCTCAGAAGGCCGTACCGTATTTTCATGTTCTCATGAGTGGGTGAAAAATGCCTGCACACGTCTGTCATAAAATTGTTAAACACGTTGGCCTCACTTAGCCTTAACATTACAGAAGAACCTTTTTTTTTAACTATGTAACTACCTCCTAATTCAGTGTGAACGTAAGGACTCTGATCACATGACAAAATGAACGAATGATTTTATCTCTAATATTAGTTCTATGTTCTATGTTCTATGTTCTATGTTCTATGTTCTATGTTCAGGCAGAGAGAAACTGGACCCACTGCGTCATGTAGATCTTAATCATCTCCAACTTTTTGCAACAAACCAACAACATAAAATAAAACATTAATAAAGCAATTTCTATGATTAGTGGTTGGAAAAGTTCTACGCTCAGAGCTGCCTAGAGGATTGCCGAGCCTGACTAGAGTGTAAGCTCTAACCCTAGGCCACCATGGTGCGTGATTATGGAATTATACAGAAATTTCTAATATGATGGGGTTAAGTCAGAAGCTACTCACACCAGCGATTAGGGGATCTGTGTCGTTTCTGGCATTTCAGATACTGATCTTTGGACGCTGGTTTTTTAATATGCTAATCTCTCTTGTTCATATGCGGGTTGAGGTGTGGAGGATTGGAAGAGAGAGAGAGAGAGAGAGAGAGAGAGAGAGAGAGAGAGAGAGAGAGAGAGAGAGGAGAGAAATGGAGGGAGGGAGGGAGGGAAGGAGAGCGACAGAGAGTGAGAGACAGACAGACAGAGGGAGAGAGAGAGAGAGAGAGGAGAGAGAAAGAGTGAAGGGGGGGGGGGGGATATAAGATAGGATCCGAACAGAAAACCAAAGAGATAGAAATAGAAAGCTACTGAGAGTATAAGAGTGTGAGGTTGGTGGAACCACTATGATGAGGAAAATACATGTAGGTAACTAGGCAGGTGAACAATAGTTAGATAGATGGAATAGATCGAGAAAAAAAAAGATAGATAGATAATTAGAAGGTAAAATGTGTGGGTGTGGGTGAGAGAGAAGATAAGAGAAATTTAAAAAAGATAAAGTAAAAAGGACTAACAAGGAGACACAAAGCCTGAAAGCAGCATATTAAACAAGTATCGAAGTAGGACCCTTTGTTTCATCCCTTGAGTTTTTACATCAGTTCTAAAACCATCCTTGTGCCAGATTCTTCACAGATAAACTTCTACCTCCCACATCTTATCTACACAGCCTACTTTTCAATTCCCCATCTGACACTGTGTCTGCCTGTGTGTCTGGTCTGTCTGTCAGGCTGTTTACCTCCCTCTCCTGGCGTCTCTCGTGCCACTCCAGTGTGCGGGGACCGTGAGTCAAGTGACGTGAAGCCATTGTGCCTGAGGCAGATGTTCAACTGGTGTGAAAGTGTGAGCTGTTCCGGGTCTAGGACCGATTCTCGAACCTGTCAGTGAGACACACCAATGGCTCCCTCACCCCAGCTGAAAAATAGTTACCATTAGGAACTAGGAGTTACATATTCGTCTTGGCCTGGCATTGTTATTCTCAGCTGAGTTCTTACAAGGGAAAACAAGATTACACCATCCTCAGCAACAACAACAACAACAACAACAACAACAACAACAACAACAACAACAACAACAACAACAACAACAACAACAACAACAACAACAACAACAACAACAACAACAACTACTACTACTACTACTACTACTACTACTACTACTACTACTACTACTACTACTACTACTACTACTACTACTACTACTACTACTACTACTACTACTACTACTACTACTATTATAATAGACCTAGCGGAGGTAGACCACTGGTTTACTTATAAGTAAGAATCACAAGAACTAGAATTTAAGGTAGTCTTCAGCAGTGGTTAGCATAAGGCTTTAAGTGAAAATGTCCCAAAAATGCTTGCCATCGATGTATACATGCTTCGGCAGCCATCGCCTTGTAATTCAAAGAGAGCATAGCTTATACCAATATACCACAGCACTTCCTAAAAAGAGATAAAAATTTGAAAATATGATATATATTTGAGAAATGCCTATTGTTATTGTTCGTCCTAGATGTTTGTGCGTCCAATGACAAGTGTTGATGCTTCCGGATTCAATAGCTGTCTTAAGTGGGATTGGGATCTTCCCAATCAAGATTGCATGTAACTCAGAGGCTTGGTTAATACTTTTGCCAAGACTGAAGTAAAAATCCTCAGATAATTCATAATAATTTCACTAAAGTAAAGATCAGAACATCCATGACAATCTTGACTGAAGTAAAAATCTTCAGAACATCCATGACAATCTTGACTGAAGTAAAAATCTTCAGAACATCCATGACAATCTTGACTGAAGTAAAAATCTTCAGAACATCCATGACAATGTTGTCTGAAGTAAAAATCTTCAGAACATCCATGACAATCTTGACTGAAGTAAAAATCTTCAGAACATCCATGACAATCTTCACTAAAGTAAAAATCTTCAGAACATCCATGACAATCTTGTCTGAAGTAAAAATCTTCAGAACATCCATGACAATCTTGTCTGAAGTAAAAATCTTCAGAACATCCATGACAATCTTGTCTGAAGTAAAAATCTTCAGAACATCCACGACAATCTTGACTGAAGTAAAAATCTTCAGAACATCCATGACAATCTTGACTGAAGTAAAAATCTTCAGAACATCCACGACAATCTTGACTGAAGTAAAAATCTTCAGAACATCCATGACAATCTTGTCTGAAGTAAAAATCTTCAGAACATCCATGACAATCTTGTCTGAAGTAAAAATCTTCAGAACATCCACGACAATCTTGACTGAAGTAAAAATCTTCAGAACATCCATGACAATCTTGACTGAAGTAAAAATCTTCAGAACATCCACGACAATCTTGACTGAAGTAAAAATCTTCAGAACATCCATGACAATCTTGTCTGAAGTAAAAATCTTCAGAACATCCATGACAATCTTGTCTGAAGTAAAAATCTTCAGAACATCCATGACAATCTTGTCTGAAGTAAAAATCTTCAGAACATCCATGACAATCTTGTCTGAAGTAAAAATCTTCAGAACATCCATGACAATCTTGTCTGAAGTAAAAATCTTCAGAACATCCATGACAATCTTGACTGAAGTAAAAATCTTCAGAACATCCATGACAATCTTGTCTGAAGTAAAAATCTTCAGAACATCCACGACAATCTTGTCTGAAGTAAAGATCTTCAGAACATCCATGACAATCTTGTCTGAAGTAAAAATCTTCAGAACATCCATGACAATCTTGTCTGAAGTAAAAATCTTCAGAACATCCACGACAATCTTGACTGAAGTAAAAATCTTCAGAACATCCATGACAATCTTGTATTAAGTAAAAATCTTCAGAACATCCATGACAATCTTCACTAAAGTAAAAATCTTCAGAACATCCATGACAATCTTGTCTGAAGTAAAAATCTTCAGAACATCCATGACAATGTTGACTGAAGTAAAAATCTTCAGAACATCCACGACAATCTTGTCTGAAGTAAAAATCTTCAGAACATCCACGACAATCTTGACTGAAGTAAAAATCTTCAGAACATCCATGACAATCTTGTCTGAAGTAAAAATCTTCAGAACATCCATGACAATCTTGTCTGAAGTAAAAATCTTCAGAACATCCACGACAATCTTGACTGAAGTAAAAATCTTCAGAACATCCATGACAATCTTGTCTGAAGTAAAAATCTTCAGAACATCCATGACAATCTTGTCTGAAGTAAAAATCTTCAGAACATCCATGACAATCTTGTATTAAGTAAAAATCTTCAGAACATCCATGACAATGTTGTCTGAAGTAAAAATCTTCAGAACATCCATGACAATCTTGTCTTAAGTAAAAATCTTCAGAACATCCATGACAATCTTGACTGCAGCACAGATCCTCAGATCATTCAAGACAATCCTGATTGAATTAAAGATCCTCATATCGTCTATGACAATCAACAGACAAACATCTCCCACAGTGATTGTATTGTACCTGGACATAACACTCCAGACCAAGACCTAGACGATACGTTCTGCTCAGGAGAAGCTCTAGCCTAGAATCTCACCATTACTAGCCGATTGCCCTGAAGTTGTTAACCAGATATTTCAATCTCAACCCTCACAATGTCTGATCACAAATTCGTGAACGTTTATATCTATCATGTAAATCGCAAACATCGCTTTCACTTTTTTCTTAGATATCTTCTATAACATTTGATAACATTTTTTGTTACGGACGAATTTTCACATTATATCTTTTGATTAGAATAGATACTCGTTATATTTGTGCACATTTTAATCAGTTCTGAAAGGTTTTTTTTATGGGTTTTTTTTTTCATATGGCAAATGATAATGTTTGAACTAATACATTTGGACACATCGCTGTGTGAAATGATAACCTTTGTTGAAGCTAAGCATATTAAATATGCATTGTTCCCTGAAAATTCAATAAAAGGCCCAACTTGTGTATAAATGATGAAGAATCAATATATTAAACAATTTGTTTATTGAGAGTAGCGGGCCCTAGCGAACCCCAGGGTTTTGCTCTATTAAAGAGATAAGAATTATTACAGCCTTGTTTACCCAGAAAGTCGTATTATGCGAGAACATCAAAACCCAGAGAGAGAGAATAGACGGAAACAAAATGAGAGGAGATAAAGGGTGGTCGCCATATCAGATGATTATTACTGAATCAGGAGAAATGCACAGGAGCGCTGGGGAAGATTTCCAATTATGATCCTCCCGATAATGGACCACAGAGGGTTAATTTTGTGCAGTTAACCCCTATGAGATCAGTGGAATCTATTATTGTTTTGCTAATTTTTTTTTAGGTGGAGAGAGAGAGAGAGAGAGAGAGAGAGAGAGAGAGAGAGAGAGAGAGAGAAAGAAAGAGTGAGAGGGGAGAGAAAGAGAGAGGAGAGAGAGATAAAAGAAGAAGAAGAAGAAGAAGAAGAAGAAGAAGAAGAAGAAGAAGAAGAAGAAGAAGAAGAAGAAGAAGAAGAAGAAGAAGAAGAAGAAGAAGAATAAGAAGAAGAATAATAAGAAGAAGAAGAAGAAGAAGAAGAAGAAGAAGAAGAAGAAGAAGAAGAAGAAGAAGAAGAAGAAGAAGAAGAAGAAGAAGAAGAAGAAGAAGAAGAAGAAGAAGAAGAAGAAGAAGAAGAAGAAGAAGAAGAAGAAGAAGAAGAAGAAGAAGAAGAAGAAGAAGAAGAAGAAGAAATCGTGTAAGACCTATTAGGGAAAGAGGAATAGGAAATAAAAGAGAACAAAAAGATTGAGTGCATGTGTGTATGTGTCAGAGTGAGCCCTTTAAAAAGCCAACTTTCTGACTCTCATCCTGGTCATGTATTGGTGAGTGTTTGAACTCCAAGTTGAAAACAATTTTAATATTGACTTTGCTGGATTTACTGGACATGCTGGACATGCGCTGGTTGGAGAAATACGGTCAGACCTGAGATCGTAGAGGACGGTAAACGTTAAACAGGTAATCAATCGATCGAACTTTCTATTTTTAAATTTCGTTAATTGCCAAATCTTGAGAGTATGTGAGTCTACCGAGAAACCCATCACGTTAGTCTACAGTTTGTCACAGGGATACAATCTCAGCAGTCTGGTGATCACCGACAGGTTCGGTGTACAGCCCGCCCCCGCCCATCCCGCCCCTCCCGACCATAGTCGTGTCCCAGCCAACAATTTCCGCAGTAGCCATCATTAGCCGCCCGAGCAGGAGGGCGAGGCTGACATTTCACTTAAGGACTTCACTCGAGAGAGAGAGAAAGAACTTGACCAGGCACGATAGAATGATTACTGACCACAGCTATTGGACAGCTGTCTGGTTTTTTTGTTTTCTTTTTCTTTTTTTCTTCCTTTAGTTCTCTTCTAATGATTCTTTTTTTCATTTTTTTTAATAGGAATATTTTATTTTAAATAACTGTTAGGCCTACTTATAAGTCAACGTTTTCAGTTAGTCCGTCTCTGAAATGTTTCTATGAGATGATAACCTATTCCTTGATGTCCAGATTTGTGTTAAAGATTTGAACTTGTGTTTCTTGTTAGCAGTTGACTCTCCAGAACAACCAAGAATTTTTAAAACCAATGACAAATATCCTATAATATGAAAGAGGGTCCATTTAAAACGTGTGGAATATGTTGCAAAATATAAAGTCTGCGTCATTGATGTTAACAAATAAATTCCTCCGGCGTTTGAAACTACCACTGGCATTGCATAACAAAACAAAACTAAACAAAAAAAAAAAAAACAAAAACAAAAATAAATCAGTTGGGTCTCCTGTCTCGGAATATCCTAAACATGAAACAGTCGCCTGTAGAGGTGAACGCCACATGTTCTTACTCACACAATAAAATTCCCAAAACACCGTTTACCTTCCCTCTTCCAAGATTAAAACCAACAGATCTTGTGGAGGAACGATTCCGACTTGAATCGGAGCGTCATTGATCAGTCAGTAAACACCTGTCTCAGATTGTCAGATTCCGGGTTGAATCGGAGCGTCATTGATCAGTCAGTAAACATCTGTCTCAGATTGTCAGATTCCGACTTGAATCGGAGCGTCATTGATCAGTCAGTAAACACCTGTCTCAGATTGTCAGATTCCGGGTTGAATCGGAGCGTCATTGATCAGTCAGTAAACACCTGTCTCAGATTGTCAGATTCCGGGTTGAATCGGAGCGTCATTGATCAGTCAGTAAACACCTGTCTCAGATTGTCAGATTCCGACTTGAATCGGAGCGTCATTGATCAGTCAGTAAACACCTGTCTCAGATTGTCAGATTCCGGGTTGAATCGGAGCGTCATTGATCAGTCAGTAAACACCTGTCTCAGATTGTCAGATTCCGGGTTGAATCGGAGCGTCATTGATCAGTCAGTAAACATCTGTCTCAGATTGTCAGATTCCGGGTTGAATCGGAGCGTCATTGATCAGTCAGTAAACACCTGTCTCAGATTGTCAGATTCCGACTTGAATCGGAGCGTCATTGATCAGTCAGTAAACATCTGTCTCAGATTGTCAGATTCCGGGTTGAATCAGAGCGTCATTGATCAGTCAGTAAACACCTGTCTCAGATTGTCAGATTCCGGGTTGAATCAGAGCGTCATTGATCAGTCAGTAAACACCTGTCTCAGATTGTCAGATTCCGGGTTGAATCGGAGCGTCATTGATCAGTCAGTAAACACCTGTCTCAGATTGTCAGATTCCGGGTTGAATCGGAGCGTCATTGATCAGTCAGTAAACACCTGTCTCAGATTGTCAGATTCCGGGTTCAATCAGAGCGTCATTGATCAGTCAGTAAACATCTGTCTCAGATTGTCAGATTCCGGGTTGAATCGGAGCGTCATTGATCAGTAAGTAAACACCTGTCTGAGATTGTCAGATTCCGAGTTAAATCGGAGCGTTATTAATCAGTCAGTAAACACCTGTCTCAGATTGTCAGATTCCGGGTTGAATCGGAGCGTCATTGATCAGTCAGTAAACATCTGTCTCAGATTGTCAGATTCCGGGTTGAATCAGAGCGTCATTGATCAGTCAGTAAACATCTGTCTCAGATTGTCAGATTCCGGGTTGAATCGGAGCGTCATTGATCAGTCAGTAAACATCTGTCTCAGATTGTCAGATTCCGGGTTGAATCGGAGCGTCATTGATCAGTCAGTGAACATCTATCTCAGATTGTCAGATTCCGAGTTGAATAGGAGCGTCATTGATCAGTCAGTGAACATCTATCTCAGATTGTCAGATTCCGAGTTGAATAGGAGCGTCATTGATCAGTCAGTGAACATCTGTCTCAGATTGTCAGAGACTCGTCTCCCCCGATATCATTGATGGCTTCATTCTCTACAAACATATCCGGCCTAGTTCGGATTAAAGCTGCATTATTAAAGGCCCATAACAATTTTAAGAGTATTCGCTAAGAGAAAACAAAAAATCTATATTTTACAGTACATCCATCATTGTTAACAGAATGCACTAAAAGTTTATTTCCAATTGAGGCCATAAACAATTTGGAGGGCTTGTCGTAGAGATCAACATTACTTAATCACAATGTTGCAGTTTATTACGTGCTGTTTGTGCTGTTACTGCTGTTTTCATATTTTATTAAAGATTCCGCAAGACTGTTGGACATAAGCTCAAAGAACAAGAAACACATTAAACTGAAACAGAACGCGTCATGTCACTTTAACATCTTCTAAATCCAGGGTGCACAATAAATCATTATCCAGCAATCTTTTTCTTTGAGGCCGTATAATAATCCGGTTGAAGCTGTCTCAACAAAAAGTTTTTGATGTTTCTCAATGCAGCAGAATTATCGCTAAGATTTTGCGATTTGTACGGTCTAAATTGTTCACAACCTACAAATAAAAAGGCAATATGTGAACCTCTTTTCAGATGTGAAATAAAAACTTCCAGCACGGAGCTTGAGAGGTCAGATGAACCCATCTCAACAATCACACACAATAAGGTTACATTCCTCGCGTAACATGAAGGAAATTAAAAATTGAAGAAAATCCGTCCTCACCACGAGTGGATTAATCCACAAACCTCGTAAACCGTGAAGAGATGATTGGAGTTTGACGATCGCTGAACAAACACACCGACGGGACCACCAGTCCTGGACGTTCTATCAATTTTTCATCCTAAGCCGATTCCCTTCAAGTATTTTCTGACAAACATAAAAGATTTACTCAGTTCTTTAATTTAAACTTCGTTAAGGACAGAAACATTAAGTTTCAGTTTTGTTTCTTTTTACAAACTTCAAGCGCTTCGTATTATTTTCACCCCCCCCCCCCCTCCCCCCCCAAAAAAAAAACAACAAAAAAACAAAAAAACAAACAAAAAAACAAACAAACAAAAAAAAACAAAAAAAAAACACACACACATCCAAATACATTCACACACAAGTAAAAGAGAAAGATAGAGTGAATTGCAGAGCAAACAAAAAGTCATGTCTGGTACATATTTATTAAAATAAAGAAATTTAGCTTATTAGGTAAAATAATCAAGGAAAAAATACTGTGGAGCAACTGTGCGTCACATATTTAATTTGCTTAATCTGGTTTTGCGATTTAAATATTCTGAGAGGTTGAGTGGTATTTATCTGAGCTCTAACAGAGAGTGTACAGAGGATGTCACGTGACGTCTCCTTGTGATTAAATCACCACTGAAGGGTCCGGTGTGTTCCTGGAAACAGCCTGACATGATTCATTTGGGTCTGTCAAAATAAGCCTTTCTTTCAAAGCGACAAAAACAAACACATAAGCAACAAAAAATCATATTCTATTACTACCGATCAAACTCGCAAGTATCCTTGAAATATTCTCTTGATCCTTTAAGTGCGGATTTAACGTTACGCTAATTCACACAGTGGCTGCAAAATTTTCACTGCCCAGTAGAGGAAAGACCAATAATTCCAGACGATTTGTCACAATGTAAAACTATTCTATCGGGACATATTAAAAGAAAATTGAGAACTTGTATCACTACTCTATTTTTGTCGGGACTTAACAATAAAAATTCATCTAAGATAAAAGGAGCGCGAGTTGAAGATTGTCATTACCTCCCTTTCGTTTTAAAACCTTCGAATGGGCACTCCCCAATTTCTCTTCATTGGATAAAAATATATAAAAATAAGCTGTAAAACCAACAGTGTGAAAGCAAAAATTGAACGAAAACATGAATCCAGATGAGCCGACGCTCTGTTTTCAGCTGTTGGTTTTTCTTCAAAACACAATTCTCTGCAGCACACGATGTCAGGTTGATGTAGCGAAAAAAAAACGCTTTGCACACCACAGGATCGCTGGAATAACAGATCAACTGTAGTCATGGATGAAGGATTCGCGATACCGGAAACAAAGAAACAAGTACTTCATTACATAAGAAATTTAGACTTTTGTGTCTAGAACGTTTATCCTCAATACAAGAACAAAGCATTTGTAGCACGAGCAGCAGCAGCAAAACAACAAGAATAACAAGAACAATAACAACAATAATCCGCATAATAATAATAATAATAATAATAATAACAACAACAACAACAACAACAACAACAACAACAACAACAACAACAACAACAATAACAATAATAATAATAATAATAATAATAATAATAATAATAATAATAATAATAATAATAATAATAATAATAATAATAATAATAATAATAATAATAATAATAATAATAATAATAATAATAATAATAATAATAATAATCATAATAATATTGTTATTGTTATGACAATGATGATGATGATGATGATGATGATGATGATGATGATGATGATGATGATGATGAGGAGGAGGAGGAGGAGGAGGAGGAGGAGGAGGAGGAGGAGGAGGATGATGAGATAATTTTGAAAGTATATATCCCAAAACTTTCTGGTCAAAACGCCTAATTGTCTGAAAATTTCTTTAGAATCTTCAGCGTTTTAGCCAGTTTTCTTTCCTACATAATTATTTCCCTTTTAACCATCAGTTTTTCACTAATGCTTTCCAAGAACATACAGAAGAGGCCTCAGCGAACTAAAGAACTTTCTTGGTCTTGATGAACAAAAATATTCAGTGCATCACCTGGAAATATGGATTTTCCCCCTTCCTCTCTTCAATCTTTTATTCGAATCACCATTAACTTTGGCCTTGTTTGACGTAATAATCACGTGGTACTATTGTCTGCCTGTACAAGGCGACAACCTCTGGTCATATGTGAGGAGCCCATCTAGCCCGTATCACAATATCTGTGGTCCCAGTCAACAGGTCTGTGATTTTCGAGTGCGAGGATCAGGACAGAAGGTCCTCAGGTCTCCGTGGAGTGAGTGACACTCTCCCCGAGGTCCTGGGGAGAGATGGAGTGCGACAGTTGGTCGGCTTGCCTCAGGTCAAGAGGGTACAGGTTCCAACTCTGCTGTCCTCTCACGGGTCAGCTGGGGGGAGGAGGGGGGGCGAGGAGAGAAGGAGATTAGGGAGAGGAAGGTAAGAGGAGACGCTGGAGGAAGGCTCGTAACGTGAGCGAAGTGCAAACTGCTGGATCTCTGCTGTTAAGAAATACAGGCAATCGATCAAAGTGTATTACAGAGAGAGGAGGATGGGGCACGGATTGAGAGAAACTGATATTTTAGAGAGTGGTGTGTAAGCAGAAAAAGAGAGAGAGAAAGAGAGAGAGAGAGAGAGAGAGAGAGAGAGAGAGAGAGAGAGAGAGAGAGAGAGAGAGAGAGAGAGAGAGAGAGAGAGAGAGAGAGAGAGAGAGAAAGTGCTAGATAAAGCAAAAGAAAAAAAGAAAAAGATTATGAAAGGACGAGTTAGAGAATTTTCGATCTAAAACCTTTTACTGTGTTTTACATGTGATTGTCAGAAATCAAAGTCTCCAGTAAAATCTGCCCAGAGTCATCAATCTGGGCAACATAATATGGACACAGTTCGGCTCTGTCGCCACTTAACATTTGTGGTTTTAAATAAAAATGGAATTAAAGAAAAAAAAATGATTATGTTTTCCTGTTCGCCATGAAGTAACACATGTTACAGATCTTATCATGACTGATCAAATGAGAAAATCCTCGATCCTTTAAAATCTTCTGACTTAGAACAATGTTACTCCGAACTCTCCAGATGTCTAGAGAAGTGAGAGCAGCACTGGTATCTCCAACTGTGACCATCCTGATGCTAGAGTTGATGATGGAGGATGTCTAGAGAAGTGGGGGCAGCACTGGTATCTCCAACTGTGACCATCCTGATGCTAGAGTTGATGATGGAGGATGTCTAGAGAAGTGGGGGCAGCACTGGTATCTCCAACTGTGACCATCCTGATGCTAGAGTTGATGACGGAGGATGTCTAGAGAAGTGGGGGCAGCACTGGTATCTCCAACTGTGACCATCCTGATGCTAGAGTTGATGACGGAGGATGTCTAGAGAAGTGAGAGCAGCACTGGTATCTCCAACTGTGACCATCCTGATGCTAGAGTTGATGACGGAGGATGTCTAGAGAAGTGAGAGCAGCACTGGTATCTCCAACTGTGACCATCCTGATGCTAGAGTTGATGACGGAGGATGTCTAGAGAAGTGAGAGCAGCACTGGTATCTCCAACTGTGACCATCCTGATGCTAGAGTTGATGACGGAGGATGTCTAGAGAAGTGAGAGCAGCACTGGTATCTCCAACTGTGACCATCCTGATGCTAGAGTTGATGATGGAGGATGTCTAGAGAAGTGGGGGCAGCACTGGTATCTCCAACTGTGACCATCCTGATGCTAGAGTTGATGACGGAGGATGTCTAGAGAAGTGAGAGCAGCACTGGTATCTCCAACTGTGACCATCCTGATGCTAGAGTTGATGATGGAGGATGTCTAGAGAAGTGAGAGCAGCACTGGTATCTCCAACTGTGACCATCCTGATGCTAGAGTTGATGACGGAGGATGTCTAGAGAAGTGAGAGCAGCACTGGTATCTCCAACTGTGACCATCCTGATGCTAGAGTTGATGACGGAGGATGTCTAGAGAAGTGGGGGCAGCACTGGTATCTCCAACTGTGACCATCCTGATGCTAGAGTTGATGACGGAGGATGTCTAGAGAAGTGGGGGCAGCACTGGTATCTCCAACTGTGACCATCCTGATGCTAGAGTTGATGACGGAGGATGTCTAGAGAAGTGGGGGCAGCACTGGTATCTCCAACTGTGACCATCCTGATGCTAGAGTTGATGACGGAGGATGTCTAGAGAAGTGGGGGCAGCACTGGTATCTCCAACTGTGACCATCCTGATGCTAGAGTTGATGACGGAGGATGTCTAGAGAAGTGGGGGCAGCACTGGTATCTCCAACTGTGACCATCCTGATGCTAGAGTTGATGACGGAGGATGTCTAGAGAAGTGGGGGCAGCACTGGTATCTCCAACTGTGACCATCCTGATGCTAGAGTTGATGACGGAGGATGTCTAGAGAAGTGGGGGCAGCACTGGTATCTCCAACTGTGACCATCCTGATGCTAGAGTTGATGACGGAGGATGTCTAGAGAAGTGAGAGCAGCACTGGTATCTCCAACTGTGACCATCCTGATGCTAGAGTTGATGATGGAGGATGTCTAGAGAAGTGGGGGCAGCACTGGTATCTCCAACTGTGACCATCTTGATGCTAGAGTTGATGACGGAGGATGTCTCAGAGAGCGCCTGATGCTAGAGTTGATGACGGAGGATGTCTCAGAGAGCGCCTGTAAGATTCTGGGCGGAGACCATACGCCAAACATTCTCCACAGATAGAAATTTTATTACCTTGTTTTATGTCAACTGAACAGCTGCTGTTGTTTTTTTTTTTTTTTTTTTTTTTTTAAACAAATTCAACTTTTTCCACACTAAGTATTTACAGAGCTTGATTTAACGGAGGGTACCACACCCACACCCACACCCACACCCACACCCACACCCACACCCACACCCACACCCACACCCACACTTATTAAGTCACACTCACTCGGACCTACACACAGAGAGGCCTCCGCCCACACCCACACCCACACCTATTAAGTCACAGTCACTCACACCTACACACAGAGAGGCCTCCACCCACACCCATACCCACACCTACAAAGTCACAGTCACTCACACCTACACACAGAGAGACCTCCGCCCACACCCATACCCACACCTATTAAGTCACAGTCACTCACACCTACACACAGAGAGACCTCCGCCCACACCCATACCCACACCTATTAAGTCACAGTCACTCACACCTACACACAGAGAGAGGCATCCGCCCACACCTATACCCACACCTACAAAGTCACAGTCACTCACACCTACACACAGAGAGAGGCATCCGCCCCACACCCATACCCACACCTATTAAGTCACAGTCACTCACACCTACACACAGAGAGAGGCCTCCGCCCACACGCATAACTACACCTACAAAGTCACAGTCACTCACACCTACACACAGAGAGAGGCCTCCGTCCCACACCCATACTCACACCTACAGAGAGAGAGAGAGAGAGAGAGAGAGAGAGAGAGAGAGAGAGAGAGAGAGAGAGAGAGAGAGAGAGAGCTCCGCCCATACCCATACCCACACCTACAAAATACCAGTCACTCACACCTACAGAGAGAGAGAGAGAGAGAGAGAGAGAGAGAGAGAGAGAGAGAGAGAGAGAGAGAGAGAGAGAGAGAGAGAGAGAGAGACCTCCGCAAATACCCATACCCACACCCACAAAATCCCACTCACTCACACCTACAGAGAGAGAGAGAGAGAGAGAGAGAGAGAGAGAGAGAGAGAGAGAGAGAGAGAGAGAGAGAGAGATCTCCGCCCCACACCCACTGACGATGTATCGCGCCAGCGGCCTGTCGAGCTCGAGATGGTAGAATGATTGTGACTTTTCTGGGGAAATGAACTCACCCGAAGGAGGCACTCAGGAAGTTTATTGGACGGTGAGAGGGGGACAAGAGTGGGGCACCGAGAATCGAACGAAATGTAGATTGACACGAATATTTGAAAAGGTTGAGGCTGGGAGGGAGGTGAATATGTGTGTGTGTGTGGGTGTGTGTGGGAGGGGGGCCTACAAGTATGGTGTTGTCTATGAATATCCGAAGACAGAATGCGGAAAAAAAGATACCTGCTCTCTAGAAATGAGTCCCCGAAGTATGTGTGTGTGTGTGTGTGTGTGTGTGTGGACGGTAAAACGAGTTTGGGGAGGTGAGGTCGGGACAATAGGTGAAATCTGAAGTTGCCGAATTACAGTCGCCAGACTGTTCAACATTGTTCAGTAAACCGCTGGAAGCTCATAACTGACAACTTTTATTCTCACCTATAGTCTATCCTTTTTCTAAAATAATTGACCTACATTAATAAATTGCTTCAGCAAACGTTCGTTTCCTTTTTAAACTGCTTAGCTTGTGGTAAGACCGCCCTGACGTAGAGGCTCTAGTAACTGTGGTAGAGATAACGCATTGAGCTACAGCTTAGAGAAACTCAGCAGAGCTCACGAGTTGAATGGAGCTCAATCATATGTAAAAATCATGCACTAAAGTATAGTTTTCTTTATTCTGCTCACAGAGATCCCCTTGAGACAACAGCCACCTCAGTAACCGTGAACACTCTGAGAGAGACCTGGTCGCCCCAACACAAACTCAAAACAGTTTTGAACGAAGCAGAAGTGGCGTTCTGTGGTCTCTAGATTTCAGTGTGTTCTGCTGCTTAATGGGATTTTTTTTTCACGCATTCATTTTCTGCCAAATGTAGACGCGATGACCTTTATTTGAATAAAGCACAAACTTTCTATTTTGTCTCTCTCTCGCTCTTTCTCTCACTCCTTGTATCACTTTCTCTCTATCTCTCCCAACTCTCTCTCTCTCTCTCTCTCTCTCTCTCTCTCTCCTCCGCCAGCCCTTCCGACCTCCCTCGCCCTAAAATGCTGAGTTTTATTCTCTTCCCTTTTACTTCAAGTCAATTATTTATGAAATAATTTCTTTCCATTATTTTGATGGATCTGGCCAATTTTCAGCGACAAAAAAAGCAATTACACCCCGACCGCGGCTCCCTTGTGACAGGGGTGTTTACATCAACAAACAATAACAGCGCACAACAGAAACAAACCAAATTTATATTTGAAACCGGCCATTGGGGAAAAACCGATGGTTTTCATCGATCGGAAAAACCCGATCTGCTCCTGGTCTCTGGCATCAAGGCATCGGGTTACTCTTCAGCAGTAGTGATTGATTGGCTCATTCAACGCTGGACATAGTTCGTCCACTTTGTTCGAAGTTTCTAGCATCATCAGTATCATTACTATTATTATTATTATTATTATTATTATTATTATTATTATTATTATTATTATTATTATTATTATTATTATTATTATTATTATTATTATCATTATTATTATTATCATTATTAAAATCATTGTCATAATTTTGATAAAATTCTATTTATTAATGTTATTGCAAGACCTATTCTTTAAATTACCATTTACAGAAAAAATCCGCTTGACAAGTAGCGGAAAAGTTTCAAGGACATCCATCAGGTTTCAAGGTTAATCTCGGCGAGACAGCTCAAACCAATCTAAAACAAAAGAGAGAAGTCCTTATTTCATTTGTCCATCTCTCAAGGTAAGCGGTTGGAAAGCTTCATAAAACTAATCATGTCGAACCCATTTCGCAAAGTTTCGGCAGATTTTTGGACGAGTGCTTGATCCCTTAGCCACTTTGTCCCTAAAAGATAAGAGGACCCAAAAGAAAAACCATGGAGCGCGGAAAGAGAGAGAGAGAGTCCTCAGCCGCACTGACCTGTCCGTAACCAGTTCTCAGTCGCCATTTCTCACCATCACGTCCCGGAAATTCCAGAGTGCGATATTGTGCGCCCGGTGGAGCACTCTAGCTATGAATGAGTCTAGACTTGGAAACGTTTCCTGTGATCAGCAAAACAAGAAATCTTGGCGCTGTTAATGGGCAAAATGTAAACTGTGCAGAAGCACAAAGAACTAATCAACCCAGAGTAAAGAGAGCTGAAACCTGACTAGCGGGCTGTTGCGCTTGGTAATCTCACTTGATTTAAGCTAGTTTTGGAAGGAGAGAACTATGATCGCAGATAGATTCACGTCTTTAATTAACACCAACCAAAATCTGATATCATGTTCAGGAAATGAATACAGTTACACTCCATTTCTGTCACAAGAATCGTTTTATCGCCTCTATTATGTTCGGTTCCAACAGATTTTTAAACTATTTCTTTTTTTCTGTTTGGAGTAGAAGGGAATCGATATGCTGTATAAATAAAGAAAATTTTTGTTTTGTTTTGTAGAGCAGCATATATAGAGTAGGGTAAGCTTGAAATATTAGTGATTTGGTTTGGAGGGTATGAAATCATTTTTTCCCCGTTTATCCATCTGATCAAGGTACGTTGGTTTGCCCTATGACCAACGTCACAGATAGGAGTATCTCGTAAAAACACGTCGGTAAACGGCTCCCATCCCAATCTAGAACTAGATACATTATTCAGTTTTAATTGGTGGTAACTAGATCTATAATTAGATCCTAGTTTCTGCATGGAGTCTAGTATCTGTCTAGTAATGCGTCTAAAACCCTGCATGAGATAGTCCAGGCTTCTAAGCACCTACTATCTTCTGATCTGTTCAGACATTTACACCCAAGAGGAGGAGGTGCCCATCAGTCTGCCC
This sequence comes from Elysia crispata, assembly GCA_033675545.1. NCBI lineage: Eukaryota > Metazoa > Mollusca > Gastropoda > Plakobranchidae > Elysia > Elysia crispata. The sequence goes on from JAWDGP010006599.1 coordinate 1,258,691, forward strand.
TCAACCTGCGAGACCACAAAGATTGTAGCCCAAAACACGGGTCCAGGTCTGACTAGACCCACAGCCCTGGCGGAGTGGTACACTGTGGTTCACAGCCCTGGTCTACCTGCCCAGAGCGGTGCATGTCTGAGTGGCTGGCCCGGGAGGATGTGAGGCCAGGCCTGATAACTGGCCTGATAGTACTACAGGTAAAGGGTGGAGTCTGCCTCGGTCGGCACGCGCACCAGGGCGGTGGACGGACCCGGGAACTTGATCTATAGAGAAGACTAGGATAACAGGGGGGGGAGAGAGAGAGAGAGAGAGAGAGAGAGAGAGAGAGAGAGAGAGAGAGAGAGAGAGAGAGAGAGAGAGAGAGAGAGAGAGAGAGAGAGAGAGAGAGAGAGAGAGAGAGAGAGAGAGAGAGAGAGAGAGAAAGAGAGAGAGAGAGAGAGAAAGAGAGAGAGAGAGAGAGAGAGAGAGAGAGAGAGAGAAAGAGAGAGAGAGAGAGAGAGAGAAAGAGAGAGAGAGAGAGAGAGAGAGAGAGAGAGAGAGAGAGAGAGAGAGAGAGAGAGAGAGAGAGAGAGAGAGAGAGAGAGAGAGAGAGAGAGAGAGAGAGAGAGAGAGAGAGAGAGAGAAGGATTTTCGTGCATGGTGCCTGTGGAGAAACATCAAGTTGGAGACTTGAGGGCCGCCTAGCCATGGGCTCACTATGAGCACCATGCTGCTTTCAACGACTGAGGTTTGGGTATCAACTGATCTGCCCTGCCATGGGCTCACTATGAGCACCATGCTGCTTTCAACGACTGAGGTTTGGGTATCAACTGATCTGCCCTGCCATGGGCTCACTATGAGCACCATGCTGCTTTCAACGACTGAGGTTTGGGTATCAACTGATCTGCCCTGCCATGGGCTCACTATGAGCACCATGCTGCTTTCAACGACTGAGGTTTGGGTATCAACTGATCTGCCCTAGCCATGGGCTCACTATGAGCACCATGCTGCTTTCAACGACTGAGGTTTGGGTATCAACTGATCTGCCCTGCCATGGGCTCACTATGAGCACCATGCTGCTTTCAACGACTGAGGTTTGGGTATCAACTGATCTGCCCTGCCATGCCCGAGGGAGATGTTAGTTGCAACCTAGATATGCTGGCACTGAGTGGAATCGATCACTGTTAATTTGATAATGTAATGAATTGCAGTCAGTTACCAGTAGCATTTGGTCTCAGCTGATTTTTATTAATAACTTATGGTTAAGATATTATATACACTCAAAATGTTCACGTCGTCCAGAAGAATTTCCAAAAGTAAAGACGGTTTTAATTTGATTAATGGCTTTTTTAAAAAGAAATATTATTGTAATATGAGTTTTTCCAAACTGCCCTCTAGATATGATTACTTGGACAGGAATATTTGGGTACATCAGGACAGGGACTACCCACACTGATTGATTTAAAGATAATCCTAGATATACATAACAGACACCAAGAAATTTAGATCTAGTAGATTGATAATAAGAAAGGTAGATAGATAGAGAGGAAGATAAATAGCTACTTAGTTTGATAGATAGACAGGTAGATAGATGAAGAGATAGATAGAGGATAGATAGTAGACAGACAGATAGATAGATAGACAGACAGACAGGTAGATAGATAGTTAGATAGATAGATAGATAAACAGGTGGTTAGGTAGCTAGATATATAGATAGATTGATAATTATTCAGAATAATAGACAGATATATAGATCCATGATCTGATAGATAGATTGACTGATACATATATAAATAGTTAATCGATAGAATATTAGTTAGGTGGATAAATAGACAGGAAGGAGAAAGTAAGAGAAAGAGATTGGCATATCAAGAAAGAGATGATTGCAAAAAACAAAGAAAGAGAGAGAGAAAGAAAGAGAGAGAGAGAGAGAGAGAGAGAGAGAGAGAGAGAGAGAGAGAGAGAGAGAGAGAGAGAGAGAGAGAGAGAGAGAGAGAGAGAGAGAGAGAGATTGACAGAGAGGCAAACAGACAGACACAGAGGCAGAGGCATAGAAACAGAGACACAGTTAGAGACAGGGAAGGGGGGGGGGGGGGGAGGCGTGACAATTTCATGTAGAGAAAGAGAATTAGAAAGAAAAATAGAGCAGTAAAAAAGATTGAGGGAAAGAGTTGTGAGAAATCAAAGATTGTAAAGAAAGATTGTTCAAACTCAAATGCAATAGGGAGAAAGAGAGAGAGAGAGAGAGAGAGAGAGAGAGAGAGAGAGAGAGAGAGAAAGAGAGAGAGAGAGAGGGAGAGAGAGAGAAGAGAAGAAAGGTATGAGACAAAAAGATAGATAGATAAAAAACAGGAAGAGATAAGATTAGGGAAAACAATAACTTAGAGGAAGAAAGAGAGCTAGAGATATCCATAGTTTATATAAAAAAGGGTAATTTTTCTATTCTAGGTAGATCTAGTCGTGGTGGGAATACAGTGATGCAACTTTGACGCATCCGTCATTACGTGCATAGACGAAGGTGAAGATAAAACAATCTTGGGACATCTACAAGAAAAACAAATTAGACTGCATGTGAGGTGGGGCAAAGGGAGTTAAAAAAAAAACCTCCTTGGCTGTCAGGGAAGACAACAAGCAGACCTTTTCTGCTCCACTAATTTTATTTTAGATGGGAGAAACTGCCTGCTGTCCGAGACGTGCAAAACGCTCTCGAAAAACACTTTCCACGGTAATGTTGAGCTTAAATAAAATTTGGAGAATCAAGATGTTACTAGATACAATCTTTCCATGATAATATTGGTCTTAGTAAAGTATGTTTGGAGCAGAATCAAAATATCACTTAATTCGACATTTCCATGGTAATATTGATCTTAAACAATACTTTGAGGGTCAAAATATCACTAGATACAATCTTTGCATGACATTTTTGATCTTATTTTAGAACTTGGAGGAGAAATGTTTCGAGTAGGATCACGACATGACTATACATAATCAATCTATCACCCATGCATTCTGGCCAATGTTATTCTAAATTCAGCCTTGCTTGTCTCACACTTTGAACTCAGGTCAAAACAGCCCCAGTGGAAAATAGGCAAAAAAGATTAAGGCAATTGTTGTTTTTTTTTCATTTTCCATTTACAGATCATATATTGGCCATTACAGAATTGAATATTTGATTGTTTTTAATTCTCTCCAGACAATTTGTTTGTGATTGTAAAAACTGGTGAATTCAGCTGGGGCACGCAGCATTCATTATCAAGCAGAGATAAAATATGTAATTATATATATATATATATATATATATATATATATATTTATATATATACCCTATCTATTGTAATACAATATTTACCTAGATCTCCTGTCCTGATTCTTTTTTATGGAAACATTTAAATTGCGACATATCCCGTATTATATATATATATATATATATATATATATATATATATATATATATATATTATATGAAGGGCTCTACGGAAAAACGGTATATGTCGCAATTTGAATGTTTTGAGAAAATTTGACTTTCAAGTTGTAATTATATAAGGTTGATTGCTTAACTTCACTGCTTAAAGTGAATGAATGGACATTTCTTTCCTCATCCTCCACTCTTTCCTTCTCTGTCTCTGTCTGTCTGTCTCTGTCTATCTGTTTGTCTCTCTCTCTCTCTCTCTCTCTCTCTCTCTCTCTCTCTCTCTCTCTCTCTCTCTCTCTCTCTCTCTCTGACTGATTTCTCTTCTTCACTTCACGTTTCCGTGACATTGGTTATTTTATTTTTATTTTTGAAAATTTCGGCTGACTGATCACCCAACTGCCGCTAAGAACCTCGGTTTATCTACCCATGCGCTCAATGACATAGTTGTAGGACTATCAAGAGCAGATAACTCCCGCTCGTCTTGATCTTCTTTTAACGCGCTATGCTCTGGGCAAGAGGGCAAGAGATCACAGCGTCATAAATAACACTTGCACTGTGTGTGTGAGTGTGTAAAATATATATATATATATATATATATATATATATATATATATATATATATATATATATATATATATATATATATATATATATAGTGTTCTATAGTTACAAGTGACACCATTCCCTGGATCTATTTTACTTTAACTGCTCGGCCAGCGGCAACCTGTAGACTGCCCCAAACCCGACACACGTCTCTCCAGCCCCACGGACGATTACTCTTGCTAGACTGAACAGTTCTGTTCCGCCTTTTAACTGCTTTTTCTGCCGCATGAGTTACTTGCCCCTAACGTCTGCCGATAAATCTTTCGGGGGGGCGAGCCTGGGAGGGAGTGATGGGAACTTGGGAACCGCCATTATTTTGGAAACTAGATTAAAGCCGCCCGTTAACTCATAATTGTTTTATACGGTGCAGGGGAGCGGCTTTCTCGATAAATTCTCGCTCAGCTCTGACACACAAAATTAAACGCTTATTCCCCCTTTAGATTACAATTTTAATCTAAGAGAAAGGTTGTCTATTTCTCTTACCTCAAGGTCGCCTGAATCAACTGTTGGGTGCCTGAAATAGAAAGCTTATAAAATTCCAATAGTAAAGAAATTGAAAAAAAAAAAAATAGTACACATTAAATAAAAATAAAATTATTTTTAGATCATTGGTCGTTCTCTAAGTTTCTCTCACAGCTTTCAATAAAGATGATAACAATATTGACACAAACCAGTGAAACAAGTCCTTGATGAAAGAAAAGAGAGAAAAAAGAGGGTAGGTGGATGTTGAGTGAATAAAAGTGAGAGAGATAGACAGATAGATAGAGAGAGAGAGAAAGAGAGAGATAGACAGATAGATAGATAGATAGATAGATAGATAGATAGAGAGAGAGATAGACAGATAGATAGATAGATAGATAGATAGATACAGAGAGAGAGATAGATAGATAGAGAGAGATAGACAGATAGATAGATAGATAGATAGTTAGAGAGAGAGAGAGAGAGATAGAGAGAGGAGTGGGAAGTAATTCACTGCTTTGGATTTAGACGATTCGACATCTTAATCAGGGTAAGAATTATTTCATTACATATTCTTCACGTAAAAGTTTTGAATATTTTTTGTTTAATTTTACCTTGCTGTATAAAATTAAAAATTACTTACGATAGCAAATACCAAGAAATAGAAACAGCCGTGAGGTCCAACTGCTTTATATGTATAAAGTGGATTTTCGAAGTTTTAGTGAAGGGTGCGCATTTATTAAAAAAATATAAATAAAGAAATAAATAAAAGAAACGCTGGCAAGTGTTGTTAATGTTCGGCAGTTGATCTTTTCTCCTCTGTCTTATTTTTTTTTTCAAAGTTTTTTTTGGAGGGCGAAGGGGGAGGCTAGTGTGTTCTGTTTTAGTTTGAGTATTCCTTTTATATTCCTTTAATATTCCTTTTATATTCCTTACGAACATGGGATAACTGGAGGCGTAATTTGACGGTTAATGAAACACATATAGATATAAATGAGAAATAGGAGGCCGAGAGACAGACAGAAACTGACAGACCAACCTACAGACAGAGAAACAAAGAAAGATAGGAGGAGACACACAGACAGACAGAGAGGGATAGGAAGAGAGACAGAGACACACAGACAGACAGAGAGGGATAGGAAGAGAGACAGAGACAGAGACAGAGACACACAGACAGACAGAGAGGGATAGGAAGAGAGACAGAGACAGAGACACACAGACAGACAGAGAGGGATAGGAAGAGAGACAGAGACAGAGACACACAGACAGACAGAGAGGGATAGGAAGAGAGACAAAGACAGAGACACACAGACAGACAGAGAGGGATAGGAAGAGAGACAGAGACACACAGACAGACAGAGAGGGATAGGAAGAGAGACAAAGACAGAGACACACAGACAGACAGAGAGGGATAGGAAGAGAGACAAAGACAGAGACAGAGACACACAGACAGACAGAGAGGGATAGGAAGAGAGACAAAGACAGAGACACACAGACAGACAGAGAGGGATAGGAAGAGAGACAAAGACAGAGACACACAGACAGACAGAGAGGGATAGGAAGAGAGACAAAGACAGAGACACACAGACAGACAGAGAGGGATAGGAAGAGAGACAAAGACAGAGACACACAGACAGACAGAGAGGGATAGGAAGAGAGACAAAGACAGAGACACACAGACAGACAGAGAGGGATAGGAAGAGAGACAAAGACAGAGACACACAGACAGACAGAGAGGGATAGGAAGAGAGACAAAGACAGAGACACACAGACAGACAGAGAGGGATAGGAAGAGAGACAAAGACAGAGACACACAGACAGACAGAGAGGGATAGGAAGAGAGACAAAGACAGAGACACACAGACAGACAGAGAGGGATAGGAAGAGAGACAAAGACAGAGACACACAGACAGACAGAGAGGGATAGGAAGAGAGACAGAGACAGAGACACACAGACAGACAGAGAGGGATAGGAAGAGAGACAGAGACACACAGACAGACAGAGAGGGATAGGAAGAGAGACAGAGACAGAGACACACAGACAGACAGAGAGGGATAGGAAGAGAGACAGAGACACACAGACAGACAGAGAGGGATAGGAAGAGAGACAAAGACAGAGACACACAGACATACAGAGAGGGATAGGAAGAGAGACAGAGACACACAGACAGACAGAGAGGGATAGGAAGAGAGACAGAGACACACAGACAGACAGAGAGGGATAGGAAGAGAGACAGAGACACACAGACAGACAGAGAGGGATAGGAAGAGAGACAGAGACAGAGACACACAGACAGACAGAGAGGGATAGGAAGAGAGACAGAGACACACAGACAGAGACACACAGACAGACAGAGAGGGATAGGAAGAGAGACAAAGACAGATACAGAGACACACAGACAGACAGAGAGGGATAGGAAGAGAGACAGAGACAGAGACAGAGACACACAGACAGACAGAGAGGGATAGGAAGAGAGACAAAGACAGAGACAGAGACACACAGACAGACAGAGAGGGATAGGAAGAGAGACAAAGACAGAGACAGAGACACACAGACAGACAGAGAGGGATAGGAAGAGAGACAAAGACAGAGACAGAGACACACAGACAGACAGAGAGGGATAGGAAGAGAGACAAAGACAGAGACACACAGACAGACAGAGAGGGATAGGAAGAGAGACAGAGACACACAGACAGACAGAGAGGGATAGGAAGAGAGACAGAGACACACAGACAGACAGAGAGGGATAGGAAGAGAGACAGAGACACACAGACAGACAGAGAGGGATAGGAAGAGAGACAGAGACAGAGACACACAGACAGACAGAGAGGGATAGGAAGAGAGACAGAGACACACAGACAGACAGAGAGGGATAGGAAGAGAGACAAAGACAGAGACACACAGACAGACAGAGAGGGATAGGAAGAGAGACAGAGACACACAGACAGACAGAGAGGGATAGGAAGAGAGACAAAGACAGAGACACACAGACAGACAGAGAGGGATAAGAAGAGAGACAGAGACACACAGACAGACAGAGAGGGATAGGAAGAGAGACAGAGACACACAGACAGACAGAGAGGGATAGGAAGAGAGACAGAGACACACAGACAGACAGAGAGGGATAGGAAGAGAGACAGAGACAGAGACACACAGACAGACAGAGAGGGATAGGAAGAGAGACAGAGACACACAGACAGACAGAGAGGGATAGGAAGAGAGACAGAGACAGAGACACACAGACAGACAGAGAGGGATAGGAAGAGAGACAGAGACACACAGACAGACAGAGAGGGATAGGAAGAGAGACAGAGACACACAGACAGACAGAGAGGGATAGGAAGAGAGACAGAGACACACAGACAGACAGAGAGGGATAGGAAGAGAGACAGAGACACACAGACAGACAGAGAGGGATAGGAAGAGAGACAGAGACACACAGACAGAGACACACAGACAGACAGAGAGGGATAGGAAGAGAGACAGAGACAGAGACAGAGACACACAGACAGACAGAGAGGGATAGGAAGAGAGACAGAGACAGAGACAGAGACACACAGACAGACAGAGAGGGATAGGAAGAGAGACAAAGACAGAGACACACAGACAGACAGAGAGGGATAGGAAGAGAGACAAAGACAGAGACACACAGACAGAGAGAGAGGGATAGGAAGAGAGACAAAGACAGAGACACACAGACAGAGAGAGAGGGATAGGAAGAGAGACAAAGACAGAGACACACAGACAGAGAGAGAGAGGGATAGGAAGAGAACAGACAGAGAGGGATAGGAAGAGAGACAAAGACAGAGACACACAGACAGAGAGAGAGGGATAGGAAGAGAGACAAAGACAGAGACAGAGACACACAGACAGACAGAGAGGGATAGGAAGAGAGACAAAGACAGAGACACACAGACAGAGAGAGAGGGATAGGAAGAGAGACAAAGACAGAGACAGAGACACACAGACAGACAGAGAGGGATAGGAAGAGAGACAAAGACAGAGACACACAGACAGAGAGAGAGGGATAGGAAGAGAGACAGACAGAGAGGGATAGGAAGAGAGAGAGAGAGAGAGAGAGAGAGAGAGAGAGACAAACAAAGAAAGAGAAAGAGGAAGATAAAAGGAATGTTGTAAAGAAGTTGTGTGTGTGTGGAGAGAAAGGGGAAAAAAGGGGGGAGGGGGGGGGGGTTACGAGAGAGAATATGAGAGAGAAATATATTGAGAATGAATGCGAAATAGAAAGAATATGTGTGCATGGTAGGTCTGCAATTCTAAAAATTAATTAAAACTATAAACAGCAGGTTGGAGGCTGGCCGAAACATTATTCCCCCCGGAGACAAAAATAATGAGCTTTGGTATTGATAAATTGATCTACAGACACAACTTTCTTTCTAAAGCAGTTAGTTTTATGGAAGAGCCAACTTTAACAAATTATTTCAAGCTGTCGTGTCCTGAGGTAAGTGGAGTGAAGCCTGTTTGACTCAGACACGGGCAACCTGCTGCAGCTGTAGTCAGGACACGTCCGCTCACTCCGCCTTGCTCGGCCCAGAGACCAGGGGTTGGTCAGGAAACTGATGGGTTCCTTCTGCTCCTCGGTGAAAGATAATCTCGCTCCATTTTACATCCTACCCTTACCCCAAGCTAGAAGAAACCAACATCATCGGTGTTAAAGAGCAGGATAATATGTTTTGTTACAAGGCAA
>JAWDGP010006600.1:0-10000 GCA_033675545.1 Elysia crispata
ACCGTTCAGAGGCACTGTGCTAAAGCAACACTTAGTTGCGTTGCCGAGCCCCAAGCGAGAGGTTTACGTTACATTGGTTCACCGCTCGTTAATCGTGCCTGAATAGAAAAATCAATAACCCCCTGTACTAGCATTTCAAACAGCGGTAACTATGTTTGATTTTTTTTATGCGTTTCTTTCAGAGGTATAGTTCCCAAATAGTCATTCAATTTTTTTCCCTTTAATTTCAGTTTTAGAAAATCAGAACGCTCGATTAGTTCGAAACTTCACCCATGTTATCAAGAAGTAGTGATTGTATCAAATAGAATTTGTTTAATTATTTTTCTTTCTTGCGATCCTTGTTTGTTTTTAGGGTTTTTTTAAGCTTACCATTTTCTAGCTAAAAATATAAAGTTTATACAAAATGTGAAAAATTATTCAATTTTCTTCGAAACATACGTTTTTTTAATTATTTTTTTTTTGTAGGTAATGAAGCACTTTATTGTCATATCTAATACTTAAAAAATCTGGGCTGCTGAGAGAAAAAAATGAAATTCAGAACTAAAATATTAACAAGTAAACTATGAGTGACCCAATTAAGGTCCGCTCTTGTGTGTGACGGGTACACTGAATGCCATAGAGTGGATGTGCAAAAACGTTTTTTATTTACAATGGTGGCAAAATAACAAAGACTGTTGGTTGTTCTCTTACCCTTTTTTACATATTTGTTAAACAAATTACAACATAATAGTTAACAGTGGGTTTCTTTTTACTTGTAACATCTCAAGGTGCAGGGCTCGTACAGGTAATGATGATAATTTCATAGCAATAATTTCATACAATGTAGACTTTCTTGTTTTATGCACTCAAAGTGATAACTGATACCATGAATGAAATTAGCCTACCTCATAATATATGTTTCAGATACAAATCGAACTTCTGGCAGAAGCGACCTATCTAAATCTAAATTGAAACAATGTTAAGCTTTATGGGCTTATTTATATTGATTGAAACTCTTATTTTTACTTTGTTTTAAACCGCTTCCACCTAAGGCCAAAAAACTGTCTCACTTGTTTATTTTGGCTAAATTTGTCTGAAATTCAAACCTAACATATCAAAAACGTTTTCCTTTTAAGACGTCAAGTTTTTTTTTAATGTAATCATGATCAATTACACTCTGTACGACTTACGACCTTTTGCAACAATAAAAGTGTTTTTTTTTTTAATAGAGTCGTAACCCTTCTTACGACCACACTTTCTAGATTTTTGTGTATTGCATAGAGTAGTAACGAGACTTACGACTTTATGCAAACGAAAAGTCTTAACGACTACGTAAGAAATGCACACTGTGTATGAAGATACGCCAGAAGGTTTTTTTATTATTTAAACTAGAACTTTAATACAAGAAAGCATCAAAAACAGAAATATTGAATTACAACACTTATCATTGTTACAGCCGAAAAATCTTACAAGTTCAGAGTCTTTCGCTACATTTCGTCAATAGAAAAAGGTAAAAGAACAAAAGGCAGTAGATTGCAATAACCACATCGTTGGTCTGTAAAACAATTCTATCTACCTTACTTTTTTTGTAAAGTTATAAGGCACAATCAAATCATTAAATGTGTAAGGCGATTATGCATCAACGAAAACTACAGAGAAATGATCTTTAAGCTTTATGCCTTCAACAGTCAAGACATTAAGAAACGATGCATAGTGATCCAAATGTAAGTCATAATATAAGTCAATGCTAAACTGAAATAAAATATAAAATATTGCTGAGCCTATTTGTATGTAAATATTTTTAATAGGCAATGTTAGAAAAAGTTTAGTTTTATGTATTGCCATATTTCGAGCACATTTATTGTCCGTGCACTGTTTCACATTTTAGTTTTTATCTGGATTGGTGTTTCCATATAATTGTATATTTTTTATTTCTCATTTACATAGAAGACCCAAAAGTAATCTGTTGTAGAGGAAAATACAATAATGGAGAGACTGATAGAAGGAATGATGAATAAAAGGGATCAAAAGATTATCACAAAGAGTTTTTAAATCATTTAGTTTGTCTTTGTCGATTTCAGATAAGAATCGCGAACGGGTTTCAAATGGATTTCACTAGGCTCTGGCAAAGTTATTTTTTGCGCCCTTTTGAATTAAAATTTAAATTAGCCCAGTCATTTTCATCATAGCTGTTTGACATATTTATAATATTAAGTATTTCTCATTCAACTGATATCTTCCACGCAAATACCACAACAACGGGGCAATATATTTGTTTCTGTTTTGCCCGCCGCAGGCATCTAAATATAGGGAGATTGAAGTTACTCCTGTTTCAGCTTTTCCCTTTATAAATTCAATGAACACGAGCATACTTCATTCGAGCCTCGCTTGGCGATGCGCTCGTTCCATATGTTGTTAACTCCCAAATCTTTTCCATAATCAAATATTGTCAGGTTGTACGTATTTAATTTTCGTCGGTGATGAAAGCCTTTGGAGTGACCTTTAGGAGTAATTAATACATCTTGAAGGTCAAACACAGCAGCAGAAAAAGAGGAATCGTGTTTAACTCTCATTTTATCATTTTCCTTTTATTGCCTCACTTGAAACTTCATTCTGTGATGCTTCTCATACTCTATTTTCATCTCTTCTTTGTTTGGATCTTACATCGTGCAAAAGTCACATCTATCCTTTGATCTTTTAAAAAATCCCATATTAAACTCTGTATAAAATATTTTCTTATAAGAAGATTTACTTACAAAACTGACTCTTTTTTTTCTTTTTTCTCATTGCCATAAAGATCGTTAAGTTTTCCTAAATTCAGTTCTGCACTCAAGTAATTGCGACGAGATTGTTTTCTACAATAATGACTCTCTGTTTGAGGGAAACTACGAATATGTTCTCTAATTCCTTTTTTGTCAGGAATTTGAACGCATTTAGTTGTACCCCTTTTATCTTCCTCTATGACACCAATATCAGTTTTCTTTTTGTATGCAGAGAATACCATTTTCTCACTCATATCAAGTGTGTGTAAAAAAAAATTAACAAACTTCATGTTTAGTATCCTCTACAGAAAGGTGCCATCTATATGATCTTTTTCTAAGTGATATATCCCCTTGTTTGGAACATTTCTTCTTCACTTCTTCTATACTCTTATTCAGGAAATCACGCTGCCTTGTAAGGCATCCTAGTTTTCAAAATCCATGAAAAATCTTAAGCCTTTACTCATGACTTCTTTTGTCTTTACATCTCCGTCTACAGTCTACTCCACATCCACTTTTTAATTCTCTCCTCTAAACTGTCTTTCCTTTCCGGGAGGTTTATTCCTCCCCTCTATTTTTTGTTTAGCCACATTGCAGGCCCAATGATCGGGGTCCTTGGAACGTCTTCGACTTCGATTTGGCCGAGACACGTGGCCTGCTTGGCTTGCAGACGTGGTTCTATCCTCTATTCCCCGAGAGGAGAAGCGTCACGTCGAGTAATGAAATAAGGTTCTTTCAGTGTTTGGGAAGCGCTCCGCACGACATCAGAAATCGGTTGTTTCCTCAGGATCTTTTGGAGTGAGAGCTGATACCACGATGTTTTTCTTAGGAGGCACATAAAGTTCATCGTCATCAGGGGCAGAGTCAAAGATATGACCAAATGTCATTTAAGCTTTGTCGCTGGCCAACATCTCTGCAATTGCCTTCAGCGCTTTTTTTGCTGAGTCGTTGTCTACCAACTGCTTGTGACAACTCCATCAACCTGCCTAGAGGTACGCCCAAGGGTCCGAATCGTCCGTGTCATAACATTTGAGGTCTTGGTTTTTATCAATGTCTGCTTCCAACGACGCAGAGACTGTCTTTGTTTCTAAAGGTGTGAGTTCAAATTGATGTCCAGCGTGTAAGGATTGTGCCAGTCTAACAATAAAAGATGGCAACACGTTTTTGTCATGAAACGTTAGTGTAGCCTTCCCATTATCCAAGGGCATGCCACATATATCCCTTGAATGGGGATCAATTAGGTAAACACACGATTCCTTTTTTATCAGGCCGCAGGAATATCCAGGTGTGCGATTACCAAACTTCAAGATACAGCAATACTGGAACATGTCTAAAGCATCGAAAATTGTTGTGAAATATTCATCTTCCAGTTGAATATAAAGTGACCCGCAGTGCGAATATGTCATTGTCACGTCATACTGCTGGCCGTCCACCCAAACTTGTTGGTTAATGTCGGTGACAAGTGGATACTGACTTTCTCCAAGGTTGGTGTTGATGCAGAGCCAGTCGCCATTTCTCAGAATTCTATCTAGCGTCTCGGATGTCCAGTCTTCCACGTCCTTCTTTACAGTCATTAGTAAGAAAGTTAGCGGGTTAAAGGTGCACTGCCTGTCCACAGTCCGGTACCGGTCACCGCCTCGGTGGCTGCTTGCTTGCAGGGAATTGGGGAAAGTGCAAAGACAATAAAATATTGTGTTATCCTCGCGTGGAGTATAATCATATATGTATACATGTATCGTAAAATTTAAAGCTATTCTAGTTATGGGAAGATTATTATTATTGCTGCAGCATATGAAAACATTCACCCAGTTATTTTTTAGCTCTATTTCTTTAACCTTGCCCGGTGGAAATATAACACTCACTGTTTCTTTGAGTTAAGTCACAGAAGTTCAAGTATTGGCCATCAATGTTTGGAACAATTTTGTGTTCTTGTGTGTTTCATTCATGGAAGTCTAGTAGCCCTTTGAAATATTTAATATCAAGGCACAATTGTAAACTTCTTAAAAAACTACTTGGAAATTTTATCCTATGACCAAGTCCATCACTGTCAAGAAAATTGTGAATACACTTTTAACATGTATTTATAAATTAATTGCTGCACAAATTCTATAAAAAAAAAACTTGCCCCATACTTGGTGAAAAATTGCCACCAATGAATAAACCAATAGACACGTTTGAATTCAAATGAAAGTGAGCATGAAATTTATCAGTTATGCTCACCACAAGGCCATTGAATAAATACTTTTGGATAGACGCTTCACTTTTTTATAGATTCGTTCTCTTTAATAAGCATACAAAGTTTAATCTAGTTTATTTGCGAATAAAAAAGACTGTCCTGAGTTATAATAAAAAACGTTAACTGCGTTACAAGATGATAGTCGTTTGTACTACTGGCAAACACTGACCAACACGCGCTACTTCAAAACTTTGATATGCAACATGACCACTCGGTCTCAGCTATAACTTGCGTAAGCGTGGACAGTGACCGTTGGGCTCGACGGCATTACACCAAGGCTGAACGGGTGAAAGATTCTTGGGTTTTACATAGGGTAACTATTAACTAGACCCACTGTGTTATTAATAATTGAGGGAGATCTTTATGGATTAAGAAATTACAAGCTTAATTTTACCTAACGACATTCAGTTACTTTTATCAAAGTAGTGTATTTAAGAAATTCATGCCTCTGGAACTTCACATAAACGCAAAGTTATAAAAGTTCTTTTCTTTTTTTTTCAAATTCTTTATTTATTTTAAATAAAAAATGGGCTACTATTAGTAGATCGTAAAAAAATACTCACCTAATTAATGAAGACCTGATCTGTCTGTCAGTTTGCTCCTTTTTAGTTTCGATAGTCATGTTGAGTGAAACGTTACAAAGCTAGAACTCTTGAAGAATCTTTAATCCATTAATGTGCCGAAGGACCAGATTGACCAAAACTGGTCTTCTTTCTGGTTTATAGTACTGACCAATGCATTTTTACCGCTTTAATTTCGTTGAAGCTCATAGATATGGAAATTTTTGAGCAATGGACGGAAGTCGTAAGTTTATCATTGCTTTTCTGTGCGTTAAATGCCAGATGTCGATTTTTCGTTTTGAATAAGGTCGTAAGCAGTGTTACGATGCTCAAAACATGCAATTGTCTCATAACGTTATATTAAAATTCGATTTGAATACAGTCGAAACTTCACATACGACCTTTTCAAATAAGAAATGTAAGCATACTTCAAAACTAATTCGTCATTGAATAAAGTCGTAACAAATGTTACTACCCTTTGCAAACATTTTTTTTTCTGTTCGAGGTTGTAAGTAGTGGTACAACTTTATTCAATGATTTAAAAATAATTTAAACTGAACATACTACCTTTGCATTTTTATCAATATTTCGGCCATTTTTGGCGCGAAAGGTACAGGACCAAGATAGAAAGATGCAGAATGAAGAGAAATATCAGGTAGAAAAATATCTCGAAATCGTCCAAAATTGAGTTACGACCCTATGCAATACCACCCGCGTTTATTGTTTCCTTTCATGCTCAAGTTTTAAATGCTTTAGAATAGTTGTGGTAGTTTATTAAGGGCGCGTATAATTTCTTTTATAGGACTGTCTGTACTACTGCTGGTGACTTGCACTTGTGAAATGTGTTGAGCCCTTATACCATAACGAGTCGACCCTAGATCTGACTTGATTGTGTATGTGTGGGCGTGAGCAGTGCAGGATGAGGGCTACTTAACGCGCTTAAGCATTAGAGAGCAACGCGGCAATATCATTAGCGATACGGACGTATCAAATTAATTTATTATGTCGTTCCTTTTATATCAAATATTGTATAAAAGAATTACAGCCATAAAAAGTATTGCTAATTTATGGACTTAATTTGTTAAGAGAAAAAAAAACATTGTTTGAGAGCTTGTGTAAACTACCCAGATCAACATTTAAGTCCACGAGATTACAAAAACAAATAAAACGTGACATTATAAAGTAAATATTTCAGTTGAGTGTATATTACATCCCTGTTAACTTAAAACTATTCAACTATCATATTATCATTCACTTTAAAGAGAAACTTCCTCTCGATCACTTTGTTAGATTTTATTATTCATATGTATTTGTTCTATTGAAATATATATATATATATATATATATATATATATATATATATATATATATTTGTATTTGTATTAAAGGGACAATGAAAGTTTATTTACAATTCTTCTGACCTTTTTATTTACTGGTTTGCTTTAAATATTTTGTTTGTTATACTCCTTTGATTTAGCTGTAGAGACTGTGCGCTATGTGGAGACCTTCCACAGCGTCAATGATGATGATCATCATCATGATCATTATGACGAATATGATGGTTATGATGATTATGGTGGTGATGATGTTGGAAAGGTGATGAAATTTTATATTGATGGAGAACGGAAAAATAGCCTTTTCATTTAAACAACAAAGGGCCAGGGCTCTTTAACTTTAGATAGATCTATTTCTTGAATTTAAATCGTGTACTTATGTCTGTTTGTATTACTTCCATTTTTTTTTAAACTCTAGAGTGTATAAATCCTTAATATTTGCTCTTCAATATGTGGGTATGATGTATTTTTGTTAGTAAAAGTAGCAATTCATTTCCAGGCACTTGTTTTTTTTGTTTTTGTTTTGTTTTTTGTAAAAGTCTGCGTCGCTTTAAAACAAGCCTTAGATTTTTTTTTCAAATATTTAACTAGAAAAATACAGAAGTACTTTTTCCTATTTACTATGTGCGATTTAAAGGTAAGAATGCCTTTTGGGATATTTTCAATGATTCAACTAGGCTTAAGATGCTGTAAATATGTAACCATGAAGAAATAAAAGAGTGCCGTCACATTATCATTTTCACAGTCTCATTTCTTATTCAGCCTCCAAATCTATTCTTTTTTAGTCTAAAACATTATACAAAAATCATTTGAATTTTTTTCTTAGCAACAATTTTGATTATTACAACAATTGTATCCTGTTCAGAACAAAATTTAGATTCAATATGTTTTCTATTTCTGAGTGTAGAGCTAGAGAGATGTCAGAAAGAGGAGCCATACCCAATGCCGGAGGATAGCTTTACAGAGACAGAGTCATCTTTTCAATGCTCCGATAGACCAACTGTGAATGTGATTATCAGCATGATTGCTTTTGATTTATTTAATTGTTGTGGTACCCATTTTTTTAAAGAAAAGCAATACCATATACATGCTTGTTATATCATTGGATTTATAATGATTTCGTGGATATTTACATGATTAAATCGCCCAAAACCTCTATAAAAACATATAATTATACTGTTGGTGAACAGACATTAAAAATATATGTAGAATATATACCTGTCAGGCCTCAAACACTTTATAATTTAATATTTTTAGGCGTTGGTTGAAAAAAAGGCTATAAAAGTCAATCTCCTTGCCCTGTGCATGAATTTACGTCGCTTTATGTATGTCGTAAAAATGAACAGGAATAAAATACACATAATCCTGTAGGAGGTTCAGATGTTTATACTGTTGGTGCCCATAAAAATATAACATAGAATTTTGTCATTCCCACTCATTATTTGATTCAGTGCAGGAATTTGTGCAAAACAAAGCCAATGAGGTCAAATCAACCTTACCCTTTTATGAAAATTACATTTGTTTTCGCTTTTTTGCTTTTGTTTCAAGGATAAACAGTCATAATCTTGTATAATCCCGTATCTTGTGTACATTTGTCTATTCCTTGACTGTCCAACCATTAAAAATATAAGCTGAAAATTCCGTTCTACAGAATCGACCCTGGTTTGAATGCTTGCATGGATGTGTGTGTGTGTGTGTAAAATAGGCTTTTAATAATGGAAACCGACTAATTCTGTGCTTTCCCAAACGGTGTTTAGATCCTTTTGAACGCTTATTAGAAAGCTGTGAATTTTCCTATTTGGTTCATAAAAGTGCACTGCCTCGCATGAAGTTTTAGCCGCGTACGTACATGATAAGGAATGTTAAAAAAAACTGTTATTAGATTTGCGTTTTAGAAAAAAGTTGACAGTTCCTATTGGTTCTAATAACCCTCTATATTTTTAATTACATAATCCAATATTATTGTATGTTTCTACCTCTTTATATTTATCAAGAATTCGATATCTCAATAATTTTTTCTAATCAAAACCCAGAATCTAAAAGTTAAGTTCCTTTGAAATTCTAAGCCTATATATGAAATTTGATTTATGCAGCTCTATCTCTTAACCTTTTGATTTCAGTCTAGCAGCTGTTACTATCCAACCTTAGATCCACACTACTTTTTAAGTTCTTTAGTTAAAATTACTCTATAACATGTACATCTTTTTGCAGATATCTTTAGATCTGGCACCGCTTACATTGTATGCGTACTTTCAATTCATTCCTATCACCCCTGTCAAGCTGTTATCACAGGACATAGTTTAAATATTCAACTTTCTCTTTCCAGAAAAAAAAAGAAAAATCATATTCTTGGTTTAAATTGTCCAAAAAGATTTTTTTAGAAGAAAAGTTTACCACTCCAATCCTATGGGCAAATTACAACTTAAAGCAAAATTTCCAAGGTAGTCTAAAACTTTTTTTTTTGTTAATTTAGGAGGTATATACTATAAAAATGCCAGTGCTCAAAATTTTATCTGGACCATCTTGTGGGCATTGGTGAAACCAATGCAGAAAAGGTCAAACCTTCTAGCTCTCTGATTGTATTTATGACTCCAGACTTATTACGTGCATATCTACACGAATAAAACAACCATAACTGGTAAGAGGCACAGATGTTTCCACCGTTTGGGTACAGCCATTAAAAATGTGACATAAAGTTCTATCGATCCCACACTTTATTTGATCTACGGTTTCTTACAGGAATTAGGGAAAAACAAAGCCGTTAAATCACATCAAACTGTCCCTACTATAAGATTTACATTCCTTTAATTTTCGTGCATTTTTTCAAGAATAAAACTGTCGTATTCTTGTAAAAAGCACAAATAAACATCATTATACTGCATAGCCATTAGAAATATGAGATTAATAATATAAACTTGTCAACATTCAAAAATTTTATCAGGATCATCTTGTGGGAATAAGTGGAATAAAGTCACAAAAGTCAAACGAAACGAGCCTTATAAGAAATATATATTTATTTTGGTTTCCGCCAATTCTTTTAAGAATAAACCGTCATGATCATGTAAAACGCACATTTGTTCGTTCTCTGGCTGTACAGCTATTAGAAATAAAAGCTGAAAGTTCAGCTCTACG
>JAWDGP010006601.1:0-29216 GCA_033675545.1 Elysia crispata
ACTAGTAAACCTGTTCACTGGACAGCTATGGGATGGGATCGATATACAGATGGACATAAATAAAACTTCTTGGGTACATTAACCCAGTTTGTGGGCTAAGAATTGAAAAGTTCTTGGCCTCCAGTTCTGCATTTAGGTGTCTGCGGAGGAGAACACTTAGCATAAATTAGCAAACTTGTCTGCTAGATAGTTATGGGATGGGATCAATACACAGATGGACATAAATAAAACTTCTTGGGTACATTAACACAGTTGAGTGGGCTAAGAATTGAAACGTTCTGAGTTTTTTAAGAAAATCATGGCACTCTGAGGCAACCATTTTCATTGAGCAAAATCATGAAATAGAAAATTGAAGCTGTTTTCCGAGAATTAAGCAAAAATTTTCTTAGTAATTGTAAAAGTTTAATACTTGATATACAAGTATTATCAAAAAACATTCATGTGATGTCTTCAAATTTAATCTTTCAGGTCAGGTATTTCTAATAATTAAATTGTCAACAAGTTTTATGTCATAAGAGTTTTTTAATGTGGCCTAAATTTTCTGACAAATCTCTTACTAGTTTTGATATGCACACAGTTCTCATATACAGAGCTATTACAATGCAAGCATTCAAAATTTTAAGAATGAATAACCAAAGCATAACTTTTCTTTTCATGCATGTGTATGAGCACATAAAATTACCTAGAGAGTTATTTCCTTCTTATTCATTTATAGACTTTAAATGCTAGCATACTTATATATATGTAGCAACGCCACGAAATGAGACATTTTGCAGCATACAATTTTTCCAAAACAAAGTTTGAAATATCCGCTTTATATACTGCTCTAATTCCTGATTTTCATATTGTTTCAGAATTAAAAGCACAGTAAATAGCAAGGATTTCAAGCCTCCTTGAGGAAAATGACATTTTCCAAAGTAGTTGTCAGCCACAAAATGATTTTGTGGCGTCACGACACATATATACACACACACATGTGCACATATACTGATTTTCCATGAAATGCCCTGAGTCTTTTAAACACTAACAGGCAGTGGGTAAATCAATACTATACCATGCTTGCTTTCATTTGCAAAATTGATAATTTCTTTCTCACATTGAAATATTATCACATGATCCTGAGCTTGCAGACTTTAAAAGTTATTTCAATAAAAATTTACTGTACCTACAGAACATTCTACTAATATGGAGGAAAGTAAACTAAAAGTTCCTTGATTTTTTTCCTTCTTTCTCCTCCTCCTTCTCCTTCTTCTTCTTCTTCTTCTTCTGGTTATTCTACTTTTTCTTGTCTCTCTTGTTCTTGTTCTTTTTGTTTTTACTTGTTCTTCTTCTTCTTCATTTTGTTTTTCATGTTCTTCCTTGTTTTTTTGTTTTGTTCTTTTATTCATAACTAATATTAATTCTTATTATATTTATATAGATTGCAAGTGTCTTTATCTACTGAGACTAGCAAAATACTACAGTAGATTCACATCTACTGATACTATCATGCTATAACATGCAGCCTCATGTTACTGATTTGTGTTGTTATGCATCAAGACTTAAAACAAACAAAATTTTTCAGCCTACCTGTACTCTTCTTCTCTGCTGGCAATGTCCGAAATATCTGTCCCATGCCGTGAGTTTGACGCTGAGCCTGGCTTGGGTGATGCGGAGCTTGAACCCTTCATACTGCTGCGTGACTTTGCCTGACGGGAAAAAAAATAATAAAAATAATATTGAGTTATTCAAAGAGAAAATGTAAGAAATCCATATAATAATACAATGTTTCCATAAACCAAATTAAAAATTAAGAAATGATAAGAGTTACTTTAGTCATCCCTCTTGAGGAAATTCAATATTGACATACCCATTAACATAAAAAAGACAAATATTTACAATAAAAATTCAGGCGTATGAAAAAAAAACCTGCATAATACACACACACACAGACATATATATATATATATATATATATATATATATATAAACAGAGGTGTGCATAAGCAGGTAGTGTCAGTCTCATTACTAGAGAAAACTATAAATTTCTGTCTCACACCTGGCAAAGAGAACTACCAGTACAATGCAAATTTATTCTAGGATGGAAGCAGATCGTTACAATTTTGCCATCTTTGTGATCTCAATATTAGCTACAAAAAAAGGACTAAATTTTATTTTTCTAATCGCTACCTTTTCTTAGTCTTTATAATAACAAGAGATTTTTACAAAATATGATTATAAACTAAAGAATGAAGACTACCTAGACTGTTGTGCATCTTCTAAATCTCTTTTCTAATTAAATGAAAAATGAGACAGGTCTTTGATACATACAAATTTACAAAATTAATGGTTTCATTGCAACGACCAAGATTTTTGAGTGTCTAAAAATCAAAGAGTCACCGTTTAGATAGATCTAGCTAGATCCAGTTTAAACATTAAATCTAGGAAGCATACCCAGGCCTATATCTGTGCTCTTTCGCCTTTATCAATTCAAGATCTAGATTAATTTTTTTAAATGAAAATAGATGAGCGCGAAGATTCTAGATTTAATTTAGGTCTAGATCTAGATCTAGATCTTTCAGAACTTGAAAGATGGAAACTTAAGCTGAATCGTAAGGAAAAAAGGTACTGTGAAAGCAGATAGATCTAGATTTATTCCCAAAAATACCTAACACAACTTTA
The DNA here is from genome assembly GCA_033675545.1 of Elysia crispata. Lineage (NCBI taxonomy): Eukaryota > Metazoa > Mollusca > Gastropoda > Plakobranchidae > Elysia > Elysia crispata. The sequence goes on from JAWDGP010006601.1 coordinate 2,662, forward strand.
GACTCTTTTTATTTCCAGAAATGAAGCGAACTATGGTGTCGTAGAATTTCAAAGCCCGATTGTAAAAAAAAAATTTGTGTTATGAATGGATGTTAGTTTTTCTTACTATTCTCTCCCTAGAATCCGCCATATTGTAAACAATGCGATGCTACTATGCTAAAATGGTAATGCTTTTGGATGTCGTAAAAATAAAATGTTTTCCTTTGATAATCTGGCTCTAAGGAATGTTAACAAACAATTTGTAAATAGTCAGTAAGGCCCTAATAGGAAGGAAAACATTTTTTATATATTTAAAACTTTTCCTCAGCATTTGGTCGAGTCTGCTACAGGAACCTTGACAGATGAGGAGAAAATAAAGAAGGCGTGCAAAGCAAATCACTTAAAATTCATTAATATGCGATTTTTTTTTTAAATGATTTGAACGTATCGTGAATATTGTCTTCTGTCTCGTTTTTTTTTATGTTCACAATCAAAACGTCAATAATATCAACACAGCTACCATTAGATAATAATTATTTTTCTTTAATATTATTATCCTTGCAAATTGATAATATATGAATAATTAATTCTTGAACGTTGGATATTCAGCCGTTTAAGGTAAGCCAATCAAGTTTAGATGCTTTTGGGAATACTAGTTCTTAGACTTTCTGGTCAAAGTACAGAATGTACCAATTTATATTTTAGAATCATAACCACAATTCAGGTTTTATCTAAATTATTATTTAAAATCAATTTAGACCTAAAGTAAAGTCACTTAACAAAAACTTTGGGTAGAAACTTTGACTCGTGAACTTAGATTTAGCTATCAAATTATTACAATGTTAAGATTATCTATCACCTTTTGTGTCGTATGAGAACTACATTTTAATTGAATAAAAATTGTGATAACCATAAACTATACAAGATCGGTATGATCTCTTGACCTATATCAAACTTTCTTGTCATTTAAGAAAATTATGAAAACAGTGGTGCTGAGGGTGTGATTTCTATGACATAATTCTAAATATCGGACCAAGGACGACAAGGAGATCATCAGTACATGTAGATACAATTATGGTTTTTAGTAAAGTCTTGTAAAATAAAGTAAAGTAGTAGTAGTAGTAGTAGTAGTAGTAGCAGCAGCAGCAGCAGCAGCAGCAGCAGTAGTAGTAGTAGTAGTAGTAGTAGTAGTAGTAGTAGTAGTAGTAGTAGTAGTAGTAGTAGTAGTAGTAGTAGTAGTAGTAGTAGTAGTAGTAGTAGTAGTAGTAGTAGTAGTTTGATGCTCTGTAAGCTCGTGTAAAAGTCTCATACAAGGTGTCTTTTTAAGAGGTAACTGGGTAAAAAATGCAAGCTGTGGTGAGTATTTCGAACAAGCCTGTCTGCATCTTAAAAAGGATAGAAGAACCATGTTGCAAAAATTGCATTCATAAAAGCATAAAGGTATTTTAAAAGATGGAACACATTTGATAAGTTAGCCGTAAAGAAGGTACGACAAATAACGTTTCTACTCGGACAGAGAAACTAAAATGGTATAATTTTACGACCTTCAATTCATACCGTTTACTCAACCATAATTATTTGTGATATTGTAAATCGAAAGTAGGTGTCTTTCACTTTGGATGATTTAAGGTGACGAAACAACATCAGAGGTGTCAACGGATAACTGGTGAGAGTAGGCTATTGTATCCGTGCTCTGAGTTTAACTAATGATAGTAAAATCTTGTCGTTTTTAAGCTAAAAATGCAGTGCATGTATGTAGATTTAGACATGAATTATCGGTATTTTCTCGGGAGACAATTATTACTATCAGTCTATAATAGTTTTTTTTTTTTTTTTAATCTAGATCTAGATCTAGATCTAGATCAGCTAGCCGTTCTTATATACAGTTGCCTCAACATTTCTGTGGAAGGAAAAGAAAGAAGAAAAAGGAAGTGATAAAGGAGACGAAGAAGACCAGAAAGAGGAAGTATAGAAAAATAAATAAGAGGAGAAACTGAAGAAGAAATAAGAAATGTCTATAAGCCTGGTTTCAAGTAAACAGTACTTCGAGCTGTTCTGACTCTTACCAAATATCGCATGGAAATAAGTTTTGCAGTTTTTACATACATGGAAATCTAGATTTAGATCTAAATATTTTGTTTTTAAAGCTTGTTGATTTCTGCAAAACTTTGAATCAGTAAATGGTGCAGTTCATATTGGTTAATGCCCTTTATCAACACCACCACCACCATCAAAAGATTAGAACCTATTTTCTATATGAGTATTTAAAATAATTTTATTAGTAATATCTTAGATTAAAAACCATTCCTACACTGATGCATTAATTTTTACACATAATTAACTAAAAACCTTGAAGCTTTTATCAAATTTCTGATGTCACACTCAGGAGACCAGAAGAACGTGTATATGTATACGCTGCTCTGTAGTGATGAGATTCAAGGATCACTGAGTTAACTTAAACATTTTTTTTTATGTGAAAATGTTCTTTTTAGGTCGGGGAGAGATATAACTGAAGGATTAGCGGGACAGCTTGCCACTCTCAGTCTTACCCAGACTTCTCTTGCTGCTTTCACACATCAGACACAGGAATGGCTACGGCTTCTTTGAAGTGAATCATATATATATATATATATATATATATTATTTTGTTTTTCTGAGAAAGTTAAAACCCAACTCCATATAGGTATATTTTTTGCAATACATGTACTTGTTCAAAAATACATCAAATATGGGTACCGTAGTTGCAACGAAAGATCTTATTAAATAGTTGGGTTTTTTAGTTAATTTTGCATTGCTAAGGGCTACACTGGTTGCTTCGGACAGTTAAACCTTTATAATCTCTCTCTCTCTCTCTCTCTCTCTCTCTCTCTCTCTCTCTCTCTCTCTCTCTCTCTCTAAGTGTTTCAGGCACAGCATTTTTTAATTTAAAAAAAAAAAAATTTTTCTTGTTTATTCTTAACATGAAAATTACAACTATTTGAAATTTTATGAACAATTGTCATTTCTTGCCTCCCTTTCCCTGCTCCCCGTCCCGTGTGATACTCAGACTGGCAGCCAAAGTGGGCTTGGCTGGCGGTGCCATGTACTGGACTGTTCAGCAGGGCTTGTGGGGGACGGCTGAAGAGGGCGCTGCCGCTGGGAAGAAGTTTGCTGCTGCTGTCATGCCATCTACTGTAGAATATCTAGATAAGGTAGACACTAATCGAACTTTCACTAACATGACTGCAATTGTTAAAATTAAAAGTAAGAGGGAACAAGATATCCTTCTCAAGTTATCGTCTTTACAGTAGAATATGTAGATAAGGTACGCACCAATCATACGTTTACTAACACGGCTGCGATTGTTAAAGCAGGAGAGGACAAAATATATTTCTCGAGTTATGCCTTCTATAGTAGAATATGTAGATAAGGTACGCACCAATCATACGTTTACTAACACGGCTGCGATTGTTAAAGCAGGAGAGGACAAGATATATTTCTCGAGTTATGCCTTCTATAGTAGAATATGTAGATAAGGTACGCACCAATCATATGTTAACTAACACGGCTGTGATTGTTAAAGCAGAAGAGGACAAGATATATTTCTCGAGTTATGCCTTCTACAGTAGAATATATGTATCTAGATAAGGCATACAATAATCTAAAGTTATCTATCACAGCTGAAATTGTTAACAGCTGGAAAAAACAAGATATCTTCCTCTAATTAGTTCAATATAATACAAAAGAGATAAAAAAAGCCTTCATTTTACCAATGATTTCATAAGATGTCCATAGATTGCATGACTTTCAACATGCAAAGTATTGAATGAGATATCCATGCAGCTCTTAGGCCAAAATTTTCAAGGATCACATGTTCGTGATTGTAATCCTCAATCATCAGTACATTTAGCTTTGCATTTCTGAGTAAAATATGTTTTCCTCAGCACCAACAGCATTGGTTCTTTAAACCTTCGCCTATTTTTTTACGTATTTTTTAATGAGTTAAAGCAAAATATTTCTGATTTTTTTAACATTATTGATGATCTCAAGACTCTCAGCTTTATCAAGTTTTATTCAACTAGACATTAAAATTCTGGTACAATTATAATTGGGGCTTAAAATTAAATTGAATTTTTTTTTACTGTCACCTTCGGCATGTAAAGGCAATATACTTCATTTAACACTTTACTTTTCACAGATTCCCTCTTTTGCCAAAGTCAATGAAGCAGCCATAAAGAACTGGAATGCCGGTGAGTTAATTTTTCATGAGAAACTTTCAAAGCATGTAGGTTACACCAGAATGTTTAAATGTGTCATTGTATGGGAATGCAAGCTGTTCTTATTCATAATATTTTTTTTCCTTTTTTAAAAAAAAACAATATGGTGTCAATATTCTCTTATTGACGTATATTTTAAAAGAAAACCTTACAGGCCCTACTGCTTCTATCTTAGGGATTTTCATCCTCAAAAACATACATATAGTAGCACAGATGACAAAATGTCAAATTATAAATTTGATAGTAATCAATTGTGCAAATGAAATTTTTGTATTTTTATTCAACCTTGAAGAAGATCTGTGATTCCATTTCGAAGTATTGTTTAGATCATTAAAATACTAAATGAGCTTTTTCTTTTCTTCTTTTATATGGTAAACAAGCAGAAATACTGAAAAGGAGAATGTGATCAATGTTGATTCCTGAAGAAAGCAGTTTTGTCACTGCTGTTTGTGATTCTTTGATGCATTGATTTTACTTTTCCCAAATTCCACCTTTAGAAAAAGCAAAATTGTTTCGCATATTTCTGTAAAAAAAAAAAAACTGTTCAGAATCAAGAGAAACTGTGTGCTGAGTCACAAAGTTGAGACTTTTAAATGGTTATTAGCAGCCTGTCATCGTATCAGAAATTTATCTTGTGGTTTTTAAGGAGTTCTATTTGAAGTCGCCTTTTAATAAGTGGGGAATCATGCTTTTTTTAGTTTTTAACCCCTCTTTAAAAAAAAAAAGTAAACTGTTTCAAATGAAGATCAATTCATTTTTTTTTTTAATGTTTAATGTCTGCCTGTACGTTCCATAATTGAGACTTGTAAATACTTAGTTGCGAGCTGCTCATCATCGTATCAAGTAGATATCACATGTATTGTAGTGGTTCTTTTTGAAATAATCTTTAACAGTGCAACTAGGGGATTGTGTTTGGTTAAAGATTTTTTATTGCGTTTCTATCGCCAGGTATGAAGACAACCTTCGAGTCCCTGTCCTCCGCCCCAGAGAGCGTCAACAAGTACGCGAGCAAAGCCAAGGACGCGGTTTCAAATTTAGGAAAGAGCGATAAGGACCATTAACTCTTACACTCCCGTATTAAGTCTCAGTAAATTATGGAGTTTAATTTTCCTTTTTGCTTCATGTGTTTTTCAACTTCTGCCGAGAAGATGGACTATATTGATGTCATGTAAGCGTTTGTTTAACGAGCGTTTTAAAGAACTGCAAAAATTTCACAAAATCCCAAAATTAAGTTCTGTGAGTCATAATGGTCGTTACTTTGTTTGAAGTTTCGTCTTGGGTTTCTTCTTTCCTGATTTAACAGCGCTCATATACATCCATATTTATTGTTGACGCCCACATATAAAAAAAAATCCAGAAGTTCACCTCTTCTCAGAAATGAAGAGTCAAGTTAAATAATCATTCAATTTTTTCTTCAAAGTAAGGGGAAACTTTAGAAACTGAGAGTAACTCGGAATAAACATCTTGAGCATAGCCTTGGCATAAAATGAGCTTTTGTTCTCCTCTCATCTGGTTAAAAAAGATAACAAAAACATAGAGACCTCTTTTCTTTGTATTTTTCCTTCAAAATTCCAGGCTCGTATAGAGTTTTATGACAAGAAATAAGTGTGCATATAATACATATTTACTTACACAAGCAAAGTTATACCTCTACTCATTGAAATGCTGTATATTATTCTTGCTCTGGTTATCTGTTTTGTATAGTTTCAAAGAAAAAAAAATGTCACCAATAAAATGTTGAAAAAATAACAGTAAAAAAAGAAGAAAAAAACATGTTAGTCTGCAGTCATTTTGTAAGGTTCGGTGTTGTCAAATTTTTAAATTCTTTTTTTTAATGAATGAATAAGGTCATGCTTATGTATGTTGAAGGTGTGAAAATTTCTGGTACATGTACTTCAAATTTGGAATGTCTATGGAGTTTTCAATTATTTTTTTTTCAATTTCTCTCATTTTCCATACATTTATTTTGAAATTCTTACAATAAGTCTCAAAACCTTTGATTTGTGAGACTAACTGTATACCTGTATATGTCTCAAATAGATGGCCTTCACACCGTATGCAAGGAAATCTTTGAAAAACTTAGCCCAATACCTTTCATTTATAATTTAATCTCATATTGTGCTAGACAATATTTGAAACCACAACAAAAAGCGTTTGGGCAAGAAATTCAAACTGTAAAGTTTTAGTAGAATCAAATGCAATAACACATCAGCATATTTCTTTTTTCACCTCTATCAATACATATACGGCATTCATATAGGTAAAATTTCTGCAACACGACAATGATTTCTAATTAAGATAACAAATTTTGAAATAGTAGATCTATAAGTAACATATTTCAGTTTATAATTCTAATGTAATACTGGGTGAGGGAGTTGTTTTATTTTTTTTTTACAGTGGGGTTGGGAGGTGCTCAAACATCCTATGCCCGCCCTCTAGATCCGGCCCTTGGGTAACTCTCAGAAATACCATCTGTGGTAATACTGGTACCATGGTATGCTCTTATCTTCTTATTTTGTTGTTTGGTGATCTCAGGCCTTTTCTGCACATCAAACTTGAACCTCCGTCGAACAGGGCGGGACCAAGAAAATGAAACCCTGAACTTTCCGGCCGGTGGTCTAAGAATTGAACCAGCAAGAAAGGTTCCTTTGAATATCACTTTTGTCAGGGTGGATGCTTTAACCCCGCAGCCACTGGCGCTCCTGTCTGAACTGCATTGAATATCACCTTTGTCAGGGTGGGTGCTTTAACCCCGCAGCCACTGGCGCTCCTGTTTGAACTGCATTGAATATCACTTTTGTCAGGGTGGATACTTTAACCCCGCAGCCACTGGCGCTCCTGTCTGAACTGCATTGAATATCACTTTTGTCAGTGTGGGTGCTTTAACCCCGCAGCCACTGGCGCTCCTGTCTGAACTGCATTGAATATCACTTTTGTCAGGGTGGGTGCTTTAACCCCGCAGCCACTGGCGCTCCTGTCTGAACTGCATTGAATATCACTTTTGTCAGGGTGGGTGCTTTAACCCCGCAGCCACTGGCGCTCCTGTCTGAACTGCATTGAATATCACTTTTGTCAGGGTGGATGCTTTAACCCCGCAGTCACTGGCGCTCCTGTCTGAACTGCATTGAATATCACTTTTGTCAGGATGGGTGCTTTAACCCCTCAGTCACTGGCGCTCCTGTCTGAACTGCATTGAATATGACTTTTGTCAGGATGGGTGCTTTAACCCCTCAGTCACTGGCGCTCCTGTCTGAACTGCATCGCACATTATTTCATATAAAACAAATGCAAAACTTTATTAATTGACAATGCTTCAATAATTTCTGGCATTGCATAGTTCAGAAATTTAATTCCCTTTGCTGTTAGTATAAAGAGGTTGTTTTCTTCTACACATTCCTGTGAAAGTGTAAGTATTAAGAAAAAATATCTCACTACAGTCCAATTTCTCACAGACTTGTTTTTGGTCTATGAGCTTATGCTGCAGTAGCAGTACATGTAATAGTAGCAGCAGCAGCAGCAACAATAATAATCAGTACTAGTAGAAACAGTAATAGTAGTAGTTGCAGTAGCAGTAGGATTAGTAGCAGTGGCAGTAGTAGTAGTAGTAGTAGTAGTAGTAGTAGTAGTAGTAGTAGTAGTAGTAGTAGTAGTAGTAGTAGTAGTAGTAGTAGTAGTAGTAGTAGTAGTAGTAGAAGTAGTAGTAGTACGGTAGTAGAAATAGCAGCAGTAGTACTGTAGTAGAAATAGCAGTAGTAGTACGGTAGTAGAAATAGCAGTAGTAGTACGGTAGTAGAAATAGCAGTAGTAGTACGGTAGTAGAAATAGCAGTAGTAGTACGGTAGTAGAAATAGCAGCAGCAGTAGTACGGTAGTAGAAATAGCAGTAGTAGTACGGTAGTAGAAATAGCAGCAGCAGTAGTACGGTAGTAGAAATAGCAGCAGCAGTAGTACGGTAGTAGAAATAGCAGCAGTAGTACTGTAGTAGAAATAGCAGTAGTAGTACGGTAGTAGAAATAGCAGTAGTAGTACGGTAGTAGAAATAGCAGTAGTAGTATGGTAGTAGAAATAGCAGTAGTAGTATGGTAGTAGAAATAGCAGTAGTAGTATGGTAGAAATAGCAGCAGCAGTAGTACGGTAGTAGATGAATAGCAGCAGCAGTAGTACGGTAGTAGAAATAGCAGCAGCAGTAGTACGGTAGTAGAAATAGCAGCAGCAGTAGTACGGTAGTAGATGAATAGCAGCAGCAGCAGTAGTAGTACGGTAGAAGAATTAGCAGCAGCAGCAGCAGTAGTAGTACGGTAGTAGAAATAGCAGCAGTAGTACGGTAGTAGAAGTAGTACGCAGTAGTAGCAGCAGTAGTAGTACGGTAGTAGAAATAGCAGCAGTAGGTACGGTAGTAGAAATAGCAGTAGTAGTAATGGTAGTAGAAATCAGTAGTACAGTAGTAGTACGGTAGTAGTAGAAATAGCAGCAGCAGTAGTAGTACGGTAGTAGAAATAGCAGCAGCAGTAGTACGGTAGTAGAAATAGCAGCAGCAGTAGTACGGTAGTAGAAATAGCAGCAGCAGTAGTACGGTAGTAGAAATAGCAGCAGTAGTACGGTAGTAGAAATAGCAGCAGCAGTAGTACGGTAGTAGCAGCAGTAGTAGTAGAGTAGAAATAGCAGCAGCAGTAGTAGTACAGTAGTAGATAGTAGCAGCAGTAGTAGTAGTAGCAGTAGTATTAGCAGCAGTAGTATAAGTAGTAGCAGCAGTGATAGTAGCAGCAGCAGTAGTACGGTAGTAGATGAATAGCAGCATCAGCAGTAGTAGTACGGTAGAAGAATTAGCAGCAGCAGCAGTAGTAGTACGGTAGAAGAATTAGCAGCAGCAGCAGTAGTAGTACGGTAGAAGAATTAGCAGCAGCAGCAGTAGTAGTACGGTAGAAGAATTAGCAGCAGCAGCAGTAGTAGTAGCAATGTAGCGGTAGTAGTAGCAGCAGCAGTGGGGTAGTGCAGTAGAATGGCAATGCTAGTAGTACGGTAGCAGCAGCAGCAGTAGTACGGTAGAAGAATTAGCAGCAGCAGCAGTAGTAGTACGGTAGTAGAAATAGCAGCAGCAGCAGCAGCAGCAGTAGTACTGTAGTAGAAATAGCAGTAGTAGTACGGTAGTAGAAATAGCAGCAGTAGTAGTACGGTAGTAGAAATAGCAGCAGCAGCAGTAGTAGTACGGTAGTAGAATTAGCAGCAGCAGCAGTAGTACTGTAGTAGAAATAGCAGTAGTAGTACGGTAGTAGAAATAGCAGCAGCAGCAGTAGTAGTACGGTAGTAGAATTAGCAGCAGCAGCAGTAGTACTGTAGTAGAAATAGCAGTAGTAGTACGGTAGTAGAAATAGCAGCAGCAGTAGTACGGTAGTAGAAATAGCAGTAGTAGTACGGTAGTAGAAATAGCAGTAGTAGTACGGTAGTAGAAATAGCAGCAGCAGCAGTAGTAGTACGGTAGTAGAAATAGCAGCAGCAGTAGTAGTACGGTAGTAGAAATAGCAGCAGCAGCAGTAGTAGTACGGTAGTAGAAATAGCAGCAGCAGCAGTAGCAATAGTAGTAGTACTGTCGGTGGTATCATCAGTATATATTGCTTAATGCGCCGGACTTATGAACGTGCGGTAGCGTGTTCAGTATGAAAATCATTATCAGCTGCTGCTGCTTATACCGTAGAATGGTTCGCCCTTATTTCCCGCAATCTTCCCCTTATGCATGAGAATTTTTTTTTTTTTTTTTTCTGATAAAGGATTTCAAAAGTCTTTTCTGCAGTCTGAAGAATATAGGGTGCGGGAAAGAATAATAGATGAAGAAACGAAGAAAAATTGTTTATGCCTTTCATTATTACACAAAAAAAATGTCTTCCGCACGCAACCAGGCTTGTAAAGTGTTGCGTTGAAGATACATTTCCATTGGCGTTATTCAAAAGACAAAAAAATTCCTTGTGGCTTACAAAAACACGTAGTTTTGAAAGGACACGCATGACATGTTTTTCTTTAGAGTTGAGCTCTACACGGTCGAGTTATTTTCAAAGCCTAAAAAAAATATTTTATTTTTGAGAAAACGGATTTTGTTCGGTTTGCCAGTAAAGTTTGACTCTTCAGAAATGGCGCTAGCGAACTGTCCCCACAGCCCGCACAACACCATTTACTCGGTGTGTTCGGAACGTCTTTATACAAGAGGTTTGGTTTGACAGTAAAGTTCGATTGTTGAGGAATGGCGCTAGCGAACTGTCCCCACAGCCCGCACGACACCATGTACTCGGTGGACTCGGGATGTCTTTTTAGAAGAGGTTTGGTTTGACAGTAAAGTTCGATTGTTGAGGAATGGCGCTAGCGAACTGTCCCCACAGCCCGCACAACACCATGTACTCGGGACGTCTTTATACAAGAGGTTTGGTTTGACAGTAAAGTTCGATTGTTGAGGAATGGCGCTAGCGAACTGTCCCCACAGCCCGCACAACACCATGTACTCGGGACACGTCTTTTTAGAAGAGGTTTGGTTTGACAGTAAAGTTCGATTGTTGAGGAATGGCGCTAGCGAACTGTCCCCACAGCCCGCACAACACCATGTACTCGGTGTGCTCGGGACGTCTTTATACAAGAGGTTTGGTTTGACAGTAAAGTTCGATTGTTGAGGAATGGCGCTAGCGAACTGTCCCCACAGCCCGCACAACACCATGTACTCGGTGTGCTCGGGACGTCTTTATACAAGAGGTTTGGTTTGACAGTAAAGTTCGATTGTTGAGGAATGGCGCTAGCGAACTGTCCCCACAGCCCGCACAACACCATGTACTCGGGACGTCTTTATACAAGAGGTTTGGTTTGACAGTAAAGTTCGATTGTTGAGGAATGGCGCTAGCGAACTGTCCCCACAGCCCGCACAACACCATGTACTCGGTGTGCTCGGGACGTCTTTATACAAGAGGTTTGGTTTGACAGTAAAGTTCGATTGTTGAGGAATGGCGCTAACGAACTGTCCCCACATCCCGCACAACACCATGTAGTCGGTGTGCTCGGGACGTCTTTATACAAGAGGTTTGGTTTGACAGTAAAGTTCGATTGTTGAGGAATGGAGCTAGCGAACTGTCCCCACAGCCCGCACAACACCAAGTACTCGGGACACGTCTATACAAGAGGTTTGATTTGACAGTAAAGTTCGATTGTTGAGGAATGGCGCTAGCGAACTGTCCCCACAGCCCGCACAACACCATGTACTCGGTGGACTCGGGACATCTTTATACATGAGGTTTGGTTTGACAGTAAAGTTCGATTGTTGAGGAATGGCGCTAGCGAACTGTCCCCACAGCCCGCACAACACCATGTAGTCGGTGTGCTCGCGACGTCTTTATACAAGAGGTTTGGTTTGACAGTAAAGTTCGATTGTTGAGGAATGGCGCTAGCGAACTGTCCCCACAGCCCGCACAACACCATGTACTCGGGACACGTCTTTATACAAGAGGTTTGGTTTGACAGTAAAGTTCGATTGTTGAGGAATGGCGCTAGCGAACTGTCCCCACAGCCCGCACGACACCATGTACTCGGTGGACTCGGGATGTCTTTATACAAGAGGTTTGGTTTGACAGTAAAGTTCGATTGTTGAGGAATGGCGCTAGCGAACTGTCTCCACAGCCCGCACAACACCATGTACTCGGGACGTCTTTATACAAGAGGTTTGGTTTGACAGTAAAGTTCGATTGTTGAGGAATGGCGCTAGCGAACTGTCCCCACAGCCCGCACAACACCATGTACTCGGTGTGCTCGGGACGTCTTTATACAAGAGGTTTGGTTTGACAGTAAAGTTCGATTGTTGAGGAATGGCGCTAGCGAACTGTCCCCACAGCCCGCACAACACCATGTACTCGGTGGACTCGGGACGTCTTTATACAAGAGGTTTGGTTTGACAGTAAAGTTCGATTGTTGAGGAATGGCGCTAGCGAACTGTCCCCACAGCCCGCACAACACCATGTACTCGGTGGACTCGGGATGTCTTTATACAAGAGGTTTGGTTTGACAGTAAAGTTCGATTGTTGAGGAATGGCGCTAGCGAACTGTCCCCACAGCCCGCACAACACCATGTACTCGGGACGTCTTTATACAAGAGGTTTGGTTTGACAGTAAAGTTCGATTTTTGAGGAATGGCGCTAGCGAACTGTCCCCACAGCCCGCACGACACCATGTACTCGGTGGACTCGGGATGTCTTTTTAGAAGAGGTTTCGTTTGACAGTAAAGTTCGATTGTTGAGGAATGGCGCTAGCGAACTGTCTCCACAGCCCGCACATCACCATGTACTCGGGACGTCTTTATACAAGAGGTTTGGTTTGACAGTAAAGTTCGATTGTTGAGGAATGGCGCTAGCGAACTGTCCCCACAGCCCGCACAACACCATGTACTCGGTGTGCTCGGGACGTCTTTATACAAGAGGTTTGGTTTGACAGTAAAGTTCGATGGTTGAGGAATGGCGCTAGCGAACTGTCCTCACAGCCCGGACGACACCATGTACTCGGTGGACTCGGGATGTCTTTTTAGAAGAGGTTTAGTTTGACAAACAGAAATGAAATCTGCACAGAGTAACGTGCGAGATAATGAGGAAAAGTTAGTCGACTTTATAAAAACTAACTATAAATATTGGAGTCTGAATCAGTCGGTGCAATAGTTTCACTGTCTTCTCTTTCTCTCTCTCTCTCTCTCTCTCTCTCTCTCTCTCTCTCTCTCTCTCTCTCTCTCTCTCTCTCTCTCTCTCTCTGTGTCTCTGTCTCTGATTCTCTATCCCTCTCTGTCTCTCTCACGTACACACTATCTCTCACACACACTCTATCCGTCTGTCTCTCTCACGCACACACACACACACTCTCTCACGTATAAACTCTCTCTATGTGTGTGTCTCTCTCCCTCTCTGTCTATCTCACGCACAAACACTCTCTCTGTCTCCCTCTCTGTATCTTTCACGCACACACAGTCTCTCTCTGTGGCTCTCTATCAACCACACACATACACTCTCTCACGCACACTCACTCTCTTTCTGTCTCTCTCTCCTACACACGCACTCTCTCTCAGTGTGTCTCTCTCCCTCTCTGTATCTCTCACGCACACTCACTCTCTTTCTGTCTCTCTCTCCTACACACGCACACTCTCTCTCAGTGTGTCTCTCTCCCTCTCTGTATCTCTCACGCACACTCACTCTCTTTCTGTCTCTCCTACACACGCACACTCTCTCTCAGTGTGTCTCTCTCCCTCTCTGTATCTCTCACGCACACTCTCTCTCAGTGTGTCTCTCTCCCTCTCTGTATCTCTCACGCACACTCACTCTCTTTCTGTCTCTCTCTCCTACACACGCACTCTCTCTCAGTGTGTCTCTCTCCCTCTCTGTATCTCTCACGCACACTCACTCTCTTTCTGTCTCTCCTACACACGCACACTCTCTCTCAGTGTGTCTCTCTCCCTCTCTGTATCTCTCACGCACACTCTCTCTCAGTGTGTCTCTCTCCCTCTCTGTATCTCTCACGCACACACACTGTCTCTCTCTCCTACACACGCACACTCTCTCTCTCAGTGTGTCTCCCTCCCTCTCTGAATCTCTCACGCACACACACTCTCTCTGTCTCTCTCCCTCTCTGAATCTCTCACGCACACACACTCTCTCTGTCTCTCTCCTACACACGCACAACCTCACTCCTACACATGCACACACTCTCTCTGTCTCTCTCCCTCTCTGAATCTCTCACGCACACACTCTCTCTCTGTCTCTCTCATACACACGCACACTCTCTCTCAGTGTGTCTCTCTCCCTCTCTGTATCTCTCACGCACACACACTCTCTCTCCTACCCACGCACACTCTCTCTCTGTCTCTCTCTCCTACACACGCACACTCTCTCTCTCAGTGTGTCTCTCTCCCTCTCTGTATCTCTCACGCACACACACTCTGTCTCTCTCTCTCTGTATCTCTCACGCACACACACTCTCTCTGTCTCTCTCTCCTACACACGCACACTCTCTCAGTGTGTCTCTCTCCCTCTGTATCTCTCACGCACACACACTCTCTGTCTCTCTCTCTCCTACACACGCACACTCTCTCTCTCTCAGTGTGTCTCTCTCCCTCTCTGTATCTTTTACGCACACACACACACAAACTCTCTCTCTCTTGCTCTCACACACACGCTCTCTCTCCCTGTCTGTCTCTCTCACACCCTCTCTCCGTCTTTGTCTGTCTCACACACTCTCTCTCCTTCTCTGTCTGTCTGTCTGTCTGTCTGTCTGTCTCTCTCTCTCTCTCTCTCTCTCTCTCTCTCTCTCTCTCTCTCTCTCTCTCTACCCCTTCCTCTCGTAGTCTTATTCGTTAGCACGTATGCATGTACCGGTATACACTTTTTTTTTTACCTACTAACGTCAAATAGAGTAGAATACTGATAATTTGATTGAGAAACCATAAGATGAGACTTAAACCCATGCGTTCATTTTCCTCATAAAATTATAGTTCGTAACTCGACCTCGTCCGTTGTGTAGCCGCCTTGGAAGCCTTGATTTCTAAATAATTCGTGTGGTGTAGTGGGATAACCAGACTTATTAGAGTCTAGATCTATTTTTAGTAACGTTCGCTGGACTCGATTACGCATCCTGAGAATTTCCCTCTACCTCTCATTTCCAGAGGATAGCTGGAATCTTTCGGGTTTTTCCAGAAGTCAAGTTTTCCGAGGACACCCGAGAGGCTGAGCCTCGTTCTCAAGCTAAACCTCGAATCCTATAAAACCTATTCTGTATCTCTGTCAGCAAACTAGATCTAGCCAGTTTACTTTCAGCCCAGACTGTATGTTGTCTTCTCAACAGAGGAATAACGCGTAACACTGCTAAAAAGCTTACATTGTACTAAAAGTTGGAATAAAAACATAACCAAAGTAAGTACACGAAATTAATCACTTCTTTTTTAAAAATTTTAACCATTAATATTGCTATTGTTGTTGTTATTGTTATTATTATTATTATTATTATTATTATTATTATTATTATTATTATTATTATTATTATTATTATTATTATTATTATTATTATTATTATTATTATTATTATTATTATTATTATTATTATTATTATTGTTGTTGTTGTTGTTGTTGTTGATATTATTATTATTATTATTATTATTATTATTATTATTATTATTATTATTATTATTATTATTATTATTATAATTGTTGTTGTTGTTGTTGTTGTTGTTGTTGTTGTAATTGTTGTTTTTCCAGTATGGCTTTTCCATTTGATGCTGCTCCTACACATTCAAGGATAAACATTAAACGTGTTGAAATTTTTACCGGGATATCATTGAAAGGTGCATAATAAATTCGATTTCAATCACACTGGATTAAATTAATTATAAGCCATACTTAGAAAGCTTAATGAATAATGAAATAATTTTTGTACTGGGAGTTTCCCATACATTAATGAATCATTGTTTTCACCCGTATTTGTTTATGAATGAATCTAAGTCATGTAATATAATGCCAGCGCCAATTATACAACTTTTAAGTTGTTTTTTTTTTACAACCTGTTTATTTATTCTTCAACATTAAAAAAAAAAATCACACAATCGTGTAGGAAGTGCTTTTGATTCCAGAACGGAAGAAGTATTTATGATATAAATGAGATTGTGTCGAAAAGTAGTAGTAGTAGTAGTAGTAGTAGTAGTAGTAGTAGTAGTAGTAGTAGTAGTAGTAGTAGTAGTAGTAGCAGCAGCAGCAGCAGCAGCAGTAGTAGTAGTAGTAGTAGTAGTAGTAGTAGTAGTAGTAGTAGTAGTAGTAGTAGTAGTAGTAGTAGTAGTAGTAGTAGTAGTAGTAGTAGTAGTAGTAGTAGTGGAAGGAGGAGGAGGAGAAGAAGAAGAAGGAGAAGAAGAAGAAGAAGAAGAAGAAGAAGAAGAAGAAGAAGAAGAAGAAGAAGAAGAAGAAGAAGAAGAAGAAGAAGAAGAAGAAGAAGAAGAAGAAGAAGAAGAAGAAGAAGAAGAAGAAGAAGAAGAAGAAGAAGAAGAAGAAGAAGAAGAAGAAGAAGAAGAAGAAGTCATCATGTTTTTCTGTATTCCATAATTTAAAAAAAAAAATTAAAATTAAAAAAAAAAACTAAGTAAAAATTTAAATAGAATATTGAAATGTTTTCCCAATGAAAAAGAATCACATTTTTAGGTATTTTTTAAACGGATTGTACAATGGAAAAGAGGAGGTACTAAGCCCTGTCCCTAGTTTACATTTCTCATGGACGCCTAATTACGTCATACCATGTCACGTTGGTCCAGTGGATAACTTCTTCAGTCTATAATTTTAAATGATACTTTGGCGAAATGATCAAACTAAATCCTTTACAACAACTCTTACTTCTCTTGGTTTTAATAGAATTTATGATACTGAAAACATAAATAAAATGTACATTTATATAATTTTATATCATCTAAGAAATCTTTTGGGTTTTTTTTATTTCATGTCATGTTTGAGAAGTTTATTTGAATCTCTCATCATTATACACAAAAATTGAATTTATCTATTTTTAGTTTTCTGAAAACTGACAAAATATGTTCTGAGTCAAAATACATGACTTTTATTTCACTGTTATTCATTTAATATCTGATGAAATGATATTTCATGTGAACATGTCATGTTGGAATGAGTTCTTGGCCAGAGTAGCTGCTCCCTGATTGTCACAAAATAGAGTAAAATTCTCCAAATCAGGCCAACAGATGTCATTCATAAAAGTTGTTAGGTATTTATCCGAGTAGGTGACAAAGCAACACTGACTGCTTCATAACTACATATACATTTCCATGAAATCAAAGAACTCCTATTTTGATTCTTGGAAACCATATCCTATGATGCTCTTTCTGATATCTGAGATCCCTAGTCATCTTCACCAAAGAACAGACAATGACACTTTATTGTTCCTCTCATTTTTCAGTCCATAAGTTTCTTTGTCACTTGTACCTTTGAGGTAGATATATAGGGCAATAGTCATGTTACTTGCATTTGGTTTTGACATGTATTGAGACAGGTCTGTAAAAACATAAAGCAAAATCTGGCTTTGTGCTAGTCATTATGTAAATTGGAGCTGTCAACAATGGTTCTTTGTGCTATTCATTATGTAAATTGGAGCTGTCAACAATGGTTCTTTGTGCTAGTCATTATGTAAATTGGAGCTGTCAACAATGGTTCTTTGTGCTAGTCACTATGTAAATTGGAGCTGTCAACAATGGTTCTTTGTGCTAGTCATTATGTAAATTGGAGCTGTCAACAATGGTTCTTTGTGCTAGTCATTATGTAAATTGGAGCTGTCAACAATGGTTCTTTGTGCTAGTCATTATGTAAATTGGAGCTGTCAACAATGGTTCTTTGTGCTAGTCATTATGTAAATTGCAGCTGTCAACAACGGTTCTTTTCGGTTTGAAATAATGTTCATCAAATGGTATGTAGTTAAAGTCATTGTTTTCATATCAGAAGAGGCTTTCCGTGGTTTGCTATCTTGCACACCAAATTGCTGGAGGGATTTCTCATAGTATTTTGTTTGTGACATAGAAACTGAGTTTTCCTTTACTTTAAATTCACACCCCCCCCACCCCGACCAAATAAAAAAAAAATAAATTATGATTTAAGGAGGCTTGTACAAGGTATCAACATACAATGTTAGACGATGAAATCTAAACAGTTTCAAACCGAAACTGGGAAAATCAACCCTCAATCAAATGATCATAGAGTGATTGACTCCAATTTCTGCAAGTTTGTTGAAACCATAAAGAATTTTATCATGTTTTAAAAACAAGCCTCACACTATTTTTCCTTTTATGTCATCATTTCGAGCGCCACCAAGTAAACTATGGTAACTCGACTCTATTTCAAAATTGAGATTTTTGGTTTGTACAAAGTATGTTCCATCATACACAATTTGACAAAGTTTCACAAGAAAGTTATTCAATTGTTTTAAAATATGGTTTTTCAAATTAGTAATTTTTCCCTGCGTATATTCTTCTACAAAACTTCCCCATCAAATGGGGCAGATAGACAGTCAGCTTTGAGATCCAGTTGTTGTTTTTTCTTATTCTGCTGTACAGACAAAATAATGCATCAATGCTCTTACAGAAGTCGTACGAGATGTCTAAGACAACTTTTCTGGATATTCTATCTTTTAAATTTGCGAATCAACCTTGGTGACGGTTCTAGCCTTACATTCTTTTTGAAAAAAAATTCAGCAACCAGACATTGAACAAAACTTATTGTATATATAAATAGAACATGCAACCACAGACGCTCTAGTTTATTTTCCATCGATGTTGCCATGAAGCTCTATTTTGTCTTGTTGTAAGAATGCTTGTTAAGTCTCACTTTCATTAGACGACATTTACTTTCAGATGTCTTCCGCTGACCTTGACATTATGTTGCTCGGCAAGACAGGTGCTGGGAAAAGCAAAACAGGAAATGCCCTTCTCGACCGAAATGCCTTCACGTCTGTAGCGACGATGGAGTCTGTCACTATAAAAAGTCAGAAGGAAATAACTGAACTGGAAGATGGACGGAGGCTGTGTGTGGTTGACACGCCTGGGGTGGGAGACACGAGGGGAACAGAAAAAGAAGGGGAGCAACTGTTTTTGACGGCCATTAATGAGGCCATAGTTTCCAACCCTGCTGGCTACCACGCGCTGATAATTGTCCTGCGGTTCGGGTCCAGATTCACCCAAGAAGATATTGACACAATGCAGTATCTGAAGAAAGTCTTTGGAGAAAACTTCATCAAGAAGTATTGCATCGTCATCATGTCCTGGGGTGACCAGTTTAAGAATGCGCAGGAGGATGGAGATATTGATGTTTCTTTCATGGACTGGTGCAGGCAGCAAGCTGGCCACTTTCAGACTATCTTTAAAGAGGTTCAGGAGCGGGTCTTGCTGTTCAACAACAGAGGGTCACCAGAGGAGAAAAGTGAGCAGCGCCGAGAGCTGGTTGCCATGGTAGACAAGCTGATGCTAGGAGGACGCCGCTACACAGATGCTAAATTTGAGAAGGCACGGCAGGAGTTAGAAAGGCTCCGATCAGAAAAGAAGATATCTGAGATGGCTGAAGACGTCCAAGCGGAGTTGAGTCTCATTCTATATGAAAAAGACCGAATCAAATCAAATCTTAACATTGGTGGACAGCTGCACGGTATGAAAAACCTAATGGATCGGGTCTGCAGTCTTCTGGAAAAAATTGATCAGGAGAAAATGCAGACTATTGAGTTGGTCAAACTCCGCTCAGTCATTTCAGAGGCCAAGCACCAAGTGGAACAAGAATTAACTTCACTGCGCCTGAAGAAAGATCTGGAGGAGAAAAGACAAGCTGACAATGCCGAGGCGGTCATGCGGATGAAGGAGATGGAACTTGAGCTGAACAAGATAAAGAAACAAACACAGGAAAGCAACAAAGACCTGACTAGAAAATACCAAGAAGTCAGAGATGAGAACAATCAGTCCTGGGCTTGGAGCATCTGGGGCAGGGTCAAGTCTTGGTTTGGATATTAGACTCCAGGTCGTGGAGCCTCATACAAAACCACGAACTGACCTGGGGACATTCAATCAAACAGTCAGTCTTGACAAGCGCATCAGATTTTATAATGTCAAATTAACTTTTTTCCCCCAATAAGTCCATTATAGAATCCTATAGACAACATGTTTTAAATTGAATTTTTTTTTTATGCAGAAACTTGTTTTTGGTTTAATCATTGACCTTCTGAGAAATGGAAAAAAAAAACTTGTGGAGCCATTAGCACATTTTTTTTGTTAATGTTATGTGTTTTAGTGTTAACCGTTTTTAAGTTGTCGCTGAGTTTACCTCATGATATGGGGTAGATAGCGCCAAACATTTAAAATGTAACCAAAAAAAAAACAAAACAACACTAACTGGAATTTCTCATTATCTCTTAAGCTAGGGATATTCTTTTTGATATTTACACGTATATTAGAGTACTTCTGATAGCCTTTGAAGCAGATCATATGTAGTTTACGCTGCAAAGTTAAATTAACATTTATATTTTCTATGTACATGATATCAAATTCAGCTGTAGGCCTCTTAAGTAGTTCATGATAAAATGCATATCCACATTCTTCTATAACTTGATAATTGTGGTTGTCTTATTTTTCAAGAGAGAAAGACAGAGAGAGAGATAGAGAGAAGGAGAGAGAGAGAGAAAGAGAGATAGAGAGAGAGATAGTGAGAGAGAGAGATAATGAGAGAGAGAGAGTGTGTGTTCAAAGCCAGATTGAATCTTTGAAATAAATAATATATGTTTGAGTATTTCCTGTATATATTCTCATGTTTTTTTAATTTGTTTTTCAAGGACCAGGATGAAGCTTACAGAATTTTGTAACAAAAAGAGTGGTTCATGTTTCTGGTTGTGAGGAATGGGGAATCATCTAATAGACGTGTACTGAACTTAACCACACTGCATCATTTGACTAGACTTAACTATTTAATTTAGCCAAACTTACTAACAAGTTAACTGCCGATTTCGCAATTTTGGAAGACTAATTTTTTTTTTGCTTGTCATGACTCGTCTCAAATGAACTTCTGAAGTTTTGATTCATTTAACACTTTGTAAGATCCCACAAAAAGAAAGCAGTATAGCCTAAGCAGTTAATTGCTTCATTAATTCGAAATTATGATGAAAACATGTTCAAAACTGCTATGAACTGTAATTCTGCATATGTCTAAATGCACCTGACAATGAATCAGTTTTTCCCCTGCAGGAAACGTGATATCACCAGAAAGCTGAGCCAATGGCGTCATCAATTTCTGCCGTAAACGTTCACCTGATCGGCAAACAAGGCAGCGGCAAATCTGCAACTGGAAATTCAATTTTGCAGAGAAAAGCATTTCGAACTGTGCTCAGTGGTGACGCTGTTACTGCTGAGTTCAAAAGTGAAACTGTCTCTCACTATGATCATCGTATGCTCATCTGGGACGGACCAGGGGTAACGGAGAACCAAAGACAAACGGTTGAGATAGTGAGAAACATACAGGGCACTGTTAGAGAGAGGAAGACTGAGCATCATGTTCTGCTGTGGGTCATCCGCTATGGAGAGCAATGCAGTGGAGTTGACGAGCATTTGCTGAAAGAGCTTACCAACAACTTCGGTCAGAAATTTGTGAAGGCAAACTGTGTTGTTGTAGTTACTTACAAAGACAATTTTGACTCTGATGTGGAGAAATCCGGGCTAACCTTTGAAACCTGGATGAAACAGCAGGCTGGCTTTTTCAAAAAATTGTGCCAAATGTGTGAGTACAAAGTCGTTCCAATAAACAATAGAATAAAGACAGGTGAACAAACAAAGGTGCTTCTCCCGTTTCTCCTTAAAACATCGGAACCAATTGAAGTTATTGATTATCAACATTTGGACGACCAACCTAAACAGTTAGCTGCTGGCAATTCTGCAAGAGCGTTACCTATGCCACGAACATCTGGTCGGAATAGACAAGTCCCAGCTACGCCATATGGTAGACAGACCAAGTTGAGAGGCGACGATCGAGACGCCCTAAATTTGAAAGCCCAGATCGATGAGCTCGTTCAAGTATTTTCCAAAGACACGCAAAAAAACAAACTGGCTTCTCTTGAGAAAATACGAAACGAACTTAAAACTTGCAAACTTACTGAAAAGGGTCACGTGCTTGAAGCTGTCAGACGCGAAGTGGAGCGAGAGATAGCGATGTGCCAGGCCAGCATGCGTCACGATGAACAGACCATGCAGTACATGAACCACTTGGGGCAAGTTCTACAATCTGGTTCAAGTGATGATTTGGGGCCTCTAGCTTGAGATCAGCTGGCGACAGTGACTTGGCTTCAGAACTACAAATATACATGTATATTAGAAAACAAGCAAAGATTACAGAGACTAAGAATAACCCAAGCTAGTTCTTTTTTGCAATAGAAATTTTTTTAAATATGTTCATTTTAATACTGTATTATTTACATCTACAATGGAAAGCCACACACACATATATATAAATATAAATATATATGTATATGTGTGTGAGTGAAGTATATATCAGGCCTACTGCTGCATCTCTTCTGTTAAAAATGCAATGAGAGAAAGTTTTAATTGGGAAAAATATATGTCTTTTGAGAAATTAGAGTCAAGACTTAAAATTAAATAAAAAATTGAGCGAAAAAAAACCCAAACAAAACGAAACTAGTTTGTTCTCTCATAGATCTATGTGTTGATTTAACTGATGGTAGTGTATGGAAACAAAAATTTTATATGAGCTGAAACCAGAGGTAGCAGAAAAGACTGAAATCAGAGTTTCTGTGAGTGACTGACATACATCTATGGAGAGAGAGAGAGAGAGAGGAGAAAGAGAGAGAGAGAGAGAGAGAGAGAGAGAGAGAGAGAGAGAGAGAGAGAGAGAGAGAGAGAAAGAGAGAGAGAGAGAAAAAAAAACAAAACGCCAGATCTAGTTCCCATCAAGATTTGAACTTATCTCCACCTTCTGATTCCAGTTCAGATATCCTCCCCCCCCTTGGCCAAAAAATCCATTTTTTTTTTTTAAATAAGGAAGACTTTTTTGCTGAAACTTACTTCTCACTTTTCATTTTTGAGTGCCTGAACTCTTATTCAAAAAAATTCTCGAAGTAGCTATCTTAAAATTTAAATTGAAAATCAAAATATCATTTTTTGAAAAAAAAGAAAGGCAATAAGTCAATGAACAGGTAAAAATATTTTATTCAGATTTTTTTTTACACAAAAGTTATTCGCAGAACATTTTCGTATTTGCAACATATTGAAAAGGAACAAAAAAGCATCTTATTAGATGTTAAGTAAAACAGAAACCAAAACCTTGTTATGGGTGTCCACATCTAAAACTTATGCAACATATGAGTAGCAATGCCACAAAATGTGACTTTTTGCGGCAGACAAGTACTTGGAAAAAAGATTTAAAATGCCATTTTCCTCAATAAGGCTTGGAATCTTCACTATTTAGTCTGCTTTAAGTAACTTCAGAAATAATATAAAAGTTAGAAATTAGAGCAGTATAAAAAGGAAAAATGTCATGCTTTCTTGTGAAAAATTGCATCTACTTAAAAATTCTCTGCCGCAAAACGCCTCAATTTGTGGGGTCCATACACACTTTTCTTACAGTATTCAGAAATGAATGTTATCTGCTTGATGTGTTTCAATTAGAACAGCATCAATATATTTCTACCACTGTCCCTGAGAGAGAAATATATAACTGATCCCTCAAAAAAAAATCTGGAAAGGCAAAAAAATACAAAACAAAAAACAAACATCTGAACCATGGGTTTTATTTCATTTGCAAGATTATGAAAGCAACACTCACCAACAGTTCTTCTATTGTGATATGAACAAAATAAATTAAAGAAAACTTCGTGCGAGGCCTTACTAAGAATAAGATAAATAAAAGAACAAGATCAGATGAAATTTTTTTTAACCTGTAGTGAATTGTTTTAAATACATTTGATTGTGATACTCTTAAGTTACCCTGTCAAAATCAAGAGATTGCCTCATTCCACCTATCATAGCTGAAATGCAAAAAAGTTAGCCAAGTTTAAGCACATAAACTTGGCATTAATTCTTACATTCTTTTCAAGTCTCCCCCAAAAAACCCAGATCTTTTAATAAAAATCTTAGAAAAAGCAAACGCAAAAAATACAAAAAAAAACAACAACGAATAAGCAAAACAACAACAAAGAAACAAAATAGAAGGGCCAGTGGAATCCACATTGTTCAAGATGCCTATTCCATAGACTTGGAAACAAATACCATAATTTAAGCCTCTCCTAACAATAAATAAGAGGCTGCCAGTTCTACTTCATGTAAAGATCCCTAGAGCGACACACATGAAGTAAAATAACCACCCAACCACACTAGAAAGGTTACTCTACTACTAGAACCACTAAGCTAATTATTGTAAATGGCCATCTCTAAAACCATCCACCCAACCACACTCGAAAGTTTCTCCTTCCTCTCTTAGGGCTAATGGGCTAGTTGTCGCACGTCTCTAACTCTAATGAAACCCATCATAAAATTATACACGGACCCAGACAAGAAAGTTTCCTCTTCCCACAGTACCAGGCTAGCTGTCGTCCCCTGCTAATAACAGACCTGTAGTAAAATTATCCAACGACCCACACAAGAAAGTTTCCTCTTCCCATAGTACCAGGCTAGCTGTCGTCCCCTGCTAATAACAGACCTATAGTAAAATTATCCACCGACCCAGACAAGAAAGTTTCTCCTTCCTCTCTTAGGGCTAATGGGCTAGTTGTCGCACGTCTCTAACTCTAATGAAACCCATCATAAAATTATCCACCGACCCAGACAATAAAGTTTCCTCTTCCCACATTACCAGGCTAGCTGTCGTCCCCTGCTAATAACAGACCTGTAGTAAAATTATCCAACGACCCACACAAGAAAGTTTCCTCTTCCCATAGTACCAGGCTAGCTGTCGTCCCCTGCTAATAACAGACCTATAGTAAAATTATCCACCGACCCACACAAAAAAATTTTCCTTCCCCCCAGTACCAGGCTAGCTGTCATCCCCTGCTAATAACAGACCTATAGTAAAATTATCCAACGACCCACACAAGAAAGTTTCCTCTTCCCATAGTACCAGGCTAGCTGTCGTCCCCTGCTAATAACAGACCTGTAGTACAATTATCCAACCACCCACACAAAAAAAATTTCCCCTTTCCCCAAGTACCAGGCTAGCTGTCGTCCCCTGCTAATAACAGACGAATAGTAAAAATATCCACGACCCACACAATAAAAAATTTCCCCTTTTCCCCCAGTTACGGGTTAGCTGTCAAATCCTGCTAATAACAGATCCATAGTAAAATTATCTACCCACCAAACAAAAAAAAAATTCCCCTTTCGCCCAGTACCAGGCTAGCTGTCGTCCCCTGCTAATAACAGATCCATAGTAAAATTATCTACCCACCAAACAAAAAAAAAATTCCCCTTTCGCCCAGTACCAGGCTAGCTGTCGTCCCCTGCTAATAACAGATCCATAGTAAAATTATCTACCCACCAAACAAAAAAAAAATTTCCCCTTTCGCCCAGTACCAGGCTAGCTGTCGTCCCCTGCTAATAACAGATCCATAGTAAAATTATCTACCCACCAAACAAAAAAAAAATTTCCCCTTTCCCCTAGTACCGGGCTAGCTGTCATACCCTGCTAATAACAGATCCATAGTAAAATTATCTACCCACCAAACAAAAAAAAAATTCCCCTTTCGCCCAGTACCAGGCTAGCTGTCGTCCCCTGCTAATAACAGATCCATAGTAAAATTATCTACCCACCAAACAAAAAAAAAATTCCCCTTTCGCCCAGTACCAGGCTAGCTGTCGTCCCCTGCTAATAACAGATCCATAGTAAAATTATCTACCCACCAAACAAAAAAAAATTTCCCCTTTCGCCCAGTACCAGGCTAGCTGTCGTCCCCTGCTAATAACAGATCCATAGTAAAAATATTCACCGACCCACACAAAAAAAAATTTCCCCTTTCCCCCAGTACCGGGCTAGCTGTCGTCCCCTGCTAATAACAGATCCATAGTAAAATTATCTACCCACCAAACAAAAAAAAAAATTCCCCTTTCGCCCAGTACCAGGCTAGCTGTCATACCCTGCTAATAACAGATCCATAGTAAAATTATCTACCCACCACACAAAAAATTTTCCCCTTTCCCCTAGTACCGGGCTAGCTGTCGTCCCCTGCTAATAACAGATCCATAGTAAAATTATCTACCCACCCCACAAAAAAAATTTCCCCTTTCCCCTAGTACCGGGCTAGCTGTCGTCCCCTGCTAATTCTAAGACCGTCCCGGAGTACGCCAGGTCCCAGTAGTGCTCTACACCGAGTTTTTTGAGTTGCTCACGAGCGAACGACTCGGTGGGACACATCTTGAACTTCATCTCGTCAAACGACCTGGTCTTGACCATGCCCTGAGTAGGAAAATAGGGGAAAACAAAATTAAGGAAAATGACTATAATAACAAGCGCATTTTATATTTATGTCGTTTTAAAGAATTTAACTTTCTCCTGAGTTCATTTTGAAACAAAGACCATCCCCTTGGACCATGAAGGGAGTACATTTAAAATACATGTATATCTGAAAAAATTGAGACGATTAAAATTGCTACTGCTCAAAACGATCTCGTACCAAGCTTCTAAGGGGTATTTTAAATAGAACTGAACAAGGATCACCAAATGAGATTATTAGAAAGTATGTAAAGCATGAAATTAATATCTGTGAATATTGCCCTCAACATGTGAAGTGGCTCCAAAAAGTGAGGCGTTTC
>JAWDGP010006602.1:0-11083 GCA_033675545.1 Elysia crispata
TTATTGATCGTCGCCTTATTCTTGTTCCGTTTAATAATCGTGTGGCTGCAACACATATACAAACATTCGATCAAATGTTTGCTCCGCAAGAACTCGCAAATTTAGCTAGTTTTTGCAACGAGTGTCGAACCATCTGAAATACGCCACTTTCTATTAGAAGTGTCCCAACATCCCGAAATCAAAACACTTATTGAAGAACATTATACAGATTCAGGGGCCACTGCCATTTTAGATAGTTTTATAACTCAGTGTATTTCCTATAGCGTTGAGTCTTGGATACCGTATGGAACTAGCACTCTTAAAGGTTCGTTATATTGGTATTTTTTAGTTTGGTATGAAGATTTTAGTTCGGATTTCTCCAACACTTTAAAAATTGAATCAATTTAAAAACCAATTATTACCATTGATTCAAATTAAATATCCACATTGGTCAAACCTCCAAGATAGACGCCGTATTTATAAAGATCAAAAAATTCGCGGTCTTTCTGGTATTGTGTGCAATCTTCACAATGTTCCACCAGAAATGCCACTCCAAGAGGACACCAGCGCTTTTTCGAAGTACACAACGCTTTGAATTGGTGGGTACATTTACCACCTACGGACCAGTCCGACACGTCCGCAGTGAGCGGACCACACCTCCAATTTGAGTCCGACACGTCCGCAGTGAGCCGGACCACACCTCCAATTTGAGTCCGACCCACGTCCCGCAGTGAGCGGACCACACCTCCAATTTGAGTCCGACATCGTCCGCACTATATCTAGACTTGCAATGCAGGATATGTTAGCGGCACAAAAAATGTTCGGGACTCTCCAAAAAAGTACGCCCGAATGAAACCGAGCCTCAGAGTAATTTTATCAATGACTTCGGCGATTTATTTCCACTCTAATACTGTTATTACAATAGATACTGAATATACCATAGAATTGAATATATATAAACGTCGAATTGCTTATAATGCAATTTTATGGTATCGAGACAAATACAGTACACTTATCTTTAGTTACAAAGATGGTTTTTCAGAGATAGTCACACAATTTGCCAATTGGTTCATGGAACGACGTTAGGTTTGTATAGGTTTCCATATTTTAACTGATTTAGTCAGTATTTGAATTTCTACAAATGCCTACTCCACCTCTCCAACAAGTATTTTTTAGAATATAAGTTATTTGATTTATCCATCTATCTGAAGTTTCTATCATAATGGTTTTTATTAATAAAAATTCCTTAGCGGATTGGGCAGATAGATTACTCTCTATGAAAATGGACAAAAGTTTCCAAAAAAACAAACTGGTTTGAGTGCGAATTAACTCCACCCATTCTGAATTACCTTATAAGCGATAGTAGTTGTGTTACATAAATTACTCCTCTTATGCTCAAACCACTTTTGAATGCACGTATAGAAATACGTGGTTAAAAACACAGCAAACTTATTTCCAAAGCAGCTTTCTGTTAGACCAAGTTCTTTTTACCATGTTTTTTAAACATAACTTTAAATGGTCTACATATTTCGGAGACTTGAATTACAAACAGCACAAGCTTCACAAGGTACGTGGCTAGAATACTAATGTGCTTTTGGAAAAACTGGGATTTACGCAACCGGTGTTGAATTACGCCTGCCAAATTTTCAGAGTATCTAACACAAAATGAGCTGTTACAAAAAGTATTCTTCATCTATGGCCTAAAACAAAAAGTACCTAACTATTTTAATACGAGTGCGAAAGTTGTTAGTGCGTGGGTAGTCAAACATACAAAAAACCCGCATTTTCAAGAGCCCGCTGTTTTACAATGGTTTACAGATTTTTTTTTAAAATAAAAACACTCTCCAGCTCATTACACGGATTTTATAATATATTAGATAAACATATATATAACAACAAAATCACGCCAATGTGGCATCTTATGGAGTGCCGACACGGGGGAGGAATTACTGCAAGTGAACCAGCGTTACATAGCACTCCTCAGAAGTTCGCGTCATAGCACCGATTATTCCACTAGCAGAGGTAAAAGTGTTCGTCATTGCTGATTATAAGACGATTGAGCTGGTAATTCAAGCCGGTTTATGCGGCAAAAGAATCCACTATGTTACGTGTTTTACAGGAGCAAAAAGATTTACACACTTTTTCTTGCAGCCAAAGTCAAAAACGTTTCTTACGAAGAGCAGATCACTTTTTAAAACAGCAGAATCCAAAAGAGTACTCAAAATAGCGTTGAAACCGAATACAAGATAAAGGTTCCTTCAAAGGCCCTAGAGAGGCCACCAAAGGCGCTTGGTGGGGCGTAAAGCCCCAATCATTTAATAAAAAATCATGAACTTAACTTTTGAATCTGAAAAATTAGTCGTTGATTGGATTTCTTTAAATGCTCAAAGGTTTGGAGAATCCCGAACCAATTGGGAAATATCTGTTAGGATTTGGCTTTAATTCTGTTCTATTAAACTCCGAAGAAGAACAAATTCTTTATAACGATTCTAAAAATCAATTTAACGTTACTTTTTCCAGCAATATAAAATACTGGAATGGTACTATCATAAGCTTTTCTGGTCTCAATGCTACTTACTTCTACCAGCTTATTCAACAAAAATCGATGGATTTCTCTTTTTTCCGCCTTGTCGCCTTGGCCGATTGGATTTGTATTACTTTAGGAAGACAAAACCTACGGATAACATTTCTATCAAAGAGTTTTTCGAAAGTTGTTATCGAAAAATACGTCACAAAAAACGTATACTAATTTCGCTTGAAGGTCTCATTTTGACGATCGGAAATCGCAAGAGTTCTAAATATTTTCGCATTTATAAAAAAAGGTGGGCTTCGATTTGAGCTTGAAATGAAAAAGACTTCTGTGAAATCTTTTCAAGACTTATTATTCTCAGGTCAAACACAACAATTTGAAGCTGAATTATCTGATTATTTTTTGGAATCTTTTGCTCAGATTTTTCCATTTTCTTACTGTTATATGGATTGGTTAGCTGTTCGTTTACGACCTAATAATATAACTCTTCGAGACCCTTTGGTTAGTGAGTACATTCAAGTCGATAATTTAATATCCGTGGGTGACAAAAAACACTTTTTTTCGACTTTTGCAGTTGTTAGCATTTATACAATCTTTGGAGATTTACGAACTATTTCTAATTGACCAATCTTATTTTAAACTCACTTTTCGCGTTCAAGAATTCTTAAAGTTTATCGGTTCGGAGACTTATAATTATTATCAACTTACTAAAACGGTTCAATTTTTTAAACAACTTCAAAATATTGAGCCATTAGTTACTTATTTTAGTGAAACTCATTTTAGAAGTATTGTCGCTTTTCCATATTTATCCGTTGATGTTGATAAGCAAACAAAAAGCTGGACTGTAACTTTTTGCGATTGCTAGGGAACTCTATTATTATCAATACCCATTTCAATTTCCTAATTTTTTTATAAAGTATATCAATAAATATGATTTTGAAGTGAAAATCGAAATTATAAGAGTTTTTTCTAGTGCTAATGCTGAAAAAGTTTTTGATACTCAAACTTTCTTAAAACAATCTCAATATTCCAACAAAAGTCAAACGGATATTAAACAAATAATTCTAGATTTGATTTCTGAATTGCAAAGGTTCAATATTATTGAATCTTATTATAAAGTACTTTCTAATGGCGTTTATCATCAGGTTAACTCGTTAACTCTTCAAAATATTTCTGAGTCTTTTATTTTTTATGAAAAATTGGACAAAAACCTATTGGAAGGTTAAAAGGAGACTAAAGTCCATTGTCAAACAAAATTCTAGTATCTTAAAAACTGAATTTTTAACGAATTTTGAAACATACCAATAGAACACATTTCAATATTAAAAAACTCTCCATTCAATATTAAAAAACTCTCCATTCAATATTAAAAAACTCTCCATTCAATATTAAAAAACTCTCCATTCAATATTAAAAAACTCTCCATCTGTATGGAGAGTTTTTTAAGGTGAAAATGGAGAGTTTTTTAAGGTATCCAAATATTTTGGTTGAAAGGAAAAAGCTTATATATAATCAGTACTTTACGAAAAACTTTACGAAAATCCGAATAAATGAACTCTATAAAAAAGGAGCAATCTCAATAGTTGATTGGCGGTTACTGTAAGCAAACATTGTAACTTTTTTTTTGTTTTGTTTTTCTAGGGTGAGACATAATTGAATGTCTTTTAGGTTTTTTTGATACTCAAAAGAATCAGTTAGGTAGTTTAAAATCTAGGTAGTTTTGTTAGTTAGGTAGTATTCAATCTCTTTCTGTTTTTGTTAGGTAGTTAGGAATTTTTAGGTGAGTAAGGTAGTTTGAGTCTCTTAGTTTTGTTAGTTTTGTTTGGTGTTTTAGGAATTTTGATTCTCTTTAGTGTTTGAGGTGTTTGAGGTCTTTGTTTTTGTTTGAAATAATAAGTTTTTTGTTAGGTATTTTGAGTCTCTTTGGTCTCGGTGCATTTAAGTCCTCTCAAAGTGCTCTAAATATGCTCTCAAAGGGCTCAAAAAGTGCTTTTATGGGCAGTCAAGTTATTTTTGTGTCGAATTTCCCTATCGAGGTGTTTTGAATGCCCTTCAGGTGCTTTTTTGGGGTGTTCTCCTCGGCTCCGCCGAGAAGCGGACCTCCGCTGCGCGGCGCGCTTAAGCGAGCAGGCTCCGCTGCAGCCCGTAGGGCTGCAGGAGCCGTTAGGCGCGCCCGTATGGGAGCTGCAGCCCTACGGGCTGCAGGGCATCTCAAAGGGCTCACAAAGGGCTCAAAAAGCACTTTTTGAGCCCTTTATGAGCATTGTTAGAGGCTGGGGAGAGCACTTTAATACACCTTGAGGCGTACGTCGCAACAAAACCCGAAGACTTAAGACCTAACAAAACCTAAAAATACCTAACTAAACTCTATTAAAGATTATTTAAAACAACCTAAAAAACTTATTATTTTTATTATGGATCACCCTAGAAAGTCATAACAAAACTACCTAACAAAACATAAAACTACCTAACAAAACATAAAACTACCTAACAAAACTCTATTAAAGATTATTTAAAACAACCTAAAAAAACCTAAAAACAGGTAGGCCCTTCCTTTTTTATTAAGCAGTCAAAGAGATTTTTAACTACCAAAAACACCAAAAAAAGTTACGGAACGCTATTTACAAAAATTAGATAATGTTTCACTTACAACAACAATTCAAACACTCAAAAACGTTTAAATTTCCTAATTTTTTTATAACAACGATTTTCAAAAAACAAAATCAAATCGAACGTATTAAAGGTCTTCCTCTATATGTTCGATTTGATTTATAAATGTTTATTTTTCTTTTTGGCGTAATGCCTTGGAATTCTAATAATAATGTAATAATTTGTTTCGATTGAATAATTTCTAATTTTAAAGTTGGAATTAAATCATTCATAAAAATATTGACTAAATCTGCACTTCGTGAATAACAAAAATTAAACAATTTCAAATTTCTTTTGAGATGAATTAGCCTGCTCTAATTCACAAATATAAGTTCCTAATAAATATTGGTCATTATCAACTGCCGAACCCACTAAAGGGGCACATGCTTAAAAATATATTCCGTTTGTTCTTGATTTTTCATATGCACTATTTCAGTTTTTCGATAAGTTACATTTTTTAACTGGTTTTTTGTAAAATGTTTAAGGATTATATTTTGTTCGAGTGATTTTAATAATTTTTGACCTGTAATTAAAATATTTTCTTGTTGTACATCTTCTATTTGTTGGGTCACTTTCTCCGTTATATTACCCACTTGATAAACAACACTAAATCTTCTAAATCTTTTTTTCTTACCACGAATTACATAAAAAAAGTAAACCAAAATTTGTCACCCTTCTCTACATTTAAAAGAACATTTATATAATTTACTTGAGACATTTACTAATTTTAACTGAAAATTAAACAAAATTCAATTTCTTCAAACACAAGAAAAAAGTAATGACTACTAAAGTAGTTGTCGCATACAATTACTTTTTTTCTTTTTTTTGCTATAAAATATTCAAATTCCCTTATTATATATAGGTTTTGATACCTTTTTGATACCTAAAAAAAGTGTCTAAAATGCCTTTTATTCTGAAAAAACGACACTTTTTTTAGGTATAATAGACACTTTTTTAGACATTTTTTATGAGAATATCAGGAAGCCTTTTTTCCGAGGAATTGATTTTTACCAAAAATCCTATATCATATCGGTATAGTGAGCAGAGCGCTAGCTCACTAGTTCTTACTTTGAATTTTGATAGAACTTTTATATTTAAAAATCTATGTTCAACAACATATTTCTGTATTTTTGAGCGCATCGAATGTTCTTGCCGTGGTACCACACCTCCAATTTGAGTCCGACACTGCGGACGTAGTATTGCGCGAAAGGCGCCTTTGCTTGCGCGGACGTTTCAAGGACGTAACGGGGCAACAGTCAAATTTGTGTGGTATTGTACCGCACACCGCATGCAGTAGGGGTACCTCTACTACTGCTTTGAATTTGTGTTTCCCCACGATGGGAATACCCTTTTTAAGCAAGTGTATTTTTTTATAGACATTTTTTATGGTAATTTTTATGGGTATTTTTTATGGCAATTTTTATGGATGTTATGGATATTATACTTTTCAAGCTTTATCAAAAAAACAACAATCACAAAAACACACTACTACTTGAAAGGGTATTATGAACATGGCTGGCCACAATTCTAGAAGGTAGTAGTTTTATGAACATACCCTCTTAGAGGTGGGGAGACCCCTTCCAAGGTGGCGTTTATGCAGAAGGAAAAACTGATGACTTCACACGGCGAGATCCGCAGCCTTTCTTCAGGGACGGCTCCAAGTCGACCAATCCGCGTCAGCCTTTTTCTACACACCCCCCTTCTGACATATGATGTTTGAACAACCGGGAGTACAACCTATATACTTCGGAATTTCTTGAGGCCGGAAACCCTCACCGACGCCGATTGAAAGTGCGGTACCAATGGAAAATCCTGATGTGACGTATCATCAAAGCGTGGAACACTTTTATACACTTCCCCAGGATCCATCCATAGTGATGGGGTGGCCCCCAGAATCTTATGGGATGGCATTTGGTGAAATTATTCCTGTTAGGGTCTTCCAGCTCCTGCCCCTGTCCCGGAGATTCAAGAGGT
Organism: Elysia crispata; assembly: GCA_033675545.1. Lineage (NCBI taxonomy): Eukaryota > Metazoa > Mollusca > Gastropoda > Plakobranchidae > Elysia > Elysia crispata. The sequence continues at coordinate 7,133 of JAWDGP010006602.1, forward strand.
TGAAATACCACTACCTCAGGCACCGAGTGCAGTCCCAGCGCAGCCTTCGGTGCAGCCTTCGGCGCAACCTTCAGGCACCGATTGAAAGTGCGCCAGCAGTCCCAGCGCAACCTCAGCCTTCGGTGCAGCCTTCGGTGCAGCCTTCGGCGCAACCTCAGGCACCGATTGAAAGTGCGCCAGCAGTCCCAGTAATGGCAGTCCCAGCGCCAGAGGCCGACGCTCTGTCGGAGATCCAAGAGATTCCGAGCGTACCGGAGGGCGCCCAGGTGCCGAGGGCTCTTGCGCCGCCGAAGGCGCCGGCGGAGTCGCCCAGGGTGCCGTTAGCCCAGGGCTCCCCGGCGGCGGAGCCGTGGAGTTGGCGGGCCACCAGTTTTTCACGCTTTTACACTCTCACCCTTTCTAAGCAGTGTGAGAGTAGTCCCAGTGGCCCAGATGGCCCAGGTGGCGGTGGCCCAGGTGGGTGGCCCAGGTGGCGGTGGCTCCGGTGGCGGTGGCCCAGGTGCGGCGGTGGCCCAGGCGGCCCTTTTAGCAGTGATGGGATCCCTTTATTCGGGCATCTTTTTGTTTTGGGCTATTCATGTTCCAAATGTTTTTATGGGCGACCGAATACAGTCTCGACAAAAATCCGAAAAATCTGTAGAAAAATATATAGAAAACACGGGAAAAGTAATTAAAAAATACAGTGTACAACACCGGTGGAACAGAAAAGATTATTGAAAAATGACAGATATGATTGTGGGAGGTATTGTGATCGCTCCCGGCACCAGAAATTTTACAAAAATTGATTTCGAATATCGCCAATCGCTGGACACGCGCAGCCCTCCTAAAAATGTTTTTTCCCGTGGCCAGATTGGCGGGAGTGATCGGGGGGAGGTGCGGGTATAGGTTTCGCCGGGATAGCCTCCGCTCAGTGTGTTGGCGCCCTACATCCGTCCCGTTTCTGACAACCTGCGACGGAGCCGGTACTCCACCCCCAGGGACACGTTTGACCGCCGACGGACGATTTTGATCGGTTTTTGGAGAATACCTTCTAAAGTGTTTGATCGGTGGCTTATTGGCAGGCAGAATCTGCCGTGTTTGTATACAATACAATGGCAATACCCCCTTTAGCAGTGGTGTGATGGTGGGGTTACACGGGTGCGGGCTCTATTTCTTGTACCAGGATACACAGATGATACACAAATTAGCTAATTATTCTACAGTATACACCTGTGATCGCCTTTTTTATGAACTCCCAAATGGGTCGGATGGTGATGATCGTCGGGAGTTCTCGCCTGCTTTTGAGTATGGAAAGAACCCCTTATACGTTATATTTTTATACGTTGTTTATCTGTCTTTTCCGTGTTTTCTCTTACGCTACAGGAGCTACTCCAAATATGTTTTAGTCAATACACTGCTTCTTAATGTATTATGAATACACAAATAAAAATTGTTATGCGAGCACGATGTGCTCTGCATTTTTATTATAAACCGACTGAACCGACAACGTGTGGTCTCTCAAGTTTTAAACCAACAATTACCCTCTCGCCTTGTCAACTTTTGTATGGACATCTGACTGTGGAGCCTGTGTGGCCTTGGGATCAAACACAAGCGGTGGCCTCCGTGTCTCTTGAAAAAAAATTTTAGGTTTGGTTCTGTTCAATTACAACTTCTATAGAAAAACTTGGAAACTCTCCCAATTTGCGGCTCAACCTGCGGCCCAACCTGGCGGAGCCAGAACGGCAGCCAGAGCCAGGAGCAGCCGTCCCAAAAAATCTCTCCGCGGAGCCAGAACGGGCAGCCCGTCCCAGAATCGGTAGCCGGGATTAGTACGGCAGCCGGAGCCAGTACGGCAGCCGGAACGCCAGCACTGACACCCTTACAAAATCTCCGTCGCTCGGTGAATCTCTCCCATTATACAATACGAAGCGTATCGATTTCTGTGGGAACAAAGGAGTACGTTTGTGCCTCAGCGACGATCCTGTAACTTTAGAAAAATCTTATTGGGTATCCGTGCCCGTTCAATCCGTAACACCACATCAGCAGTGCAGTGAAAGTGCAGTCTCAAATTGTAAAAAAGGATGATTTTTTATTGGGTATTGGTCTATGTGTCTTACTTTTTTCTGGTGAATCTTTGGTATGGGTGGAACAGCAAGCCACGATAGTAGAGAAGTATAAAATAGCGTTGAAACCGAATACAAGATAGGAAGTGAAGGATATATCGCTGTATCTTACGCGAAGTGAAGGATATATCACTTTTGTACTGTATCTTACGAAGTGAAGGATATGACTTTAAATTCTTATTTGTCTTTTTGTATAGTTATGTGAAACAGGTTTGAATAAAGAGGACAAAGATGTTTATGACGTGGTTAAAAAACCTACGTCACTCCTTATAGGTTTTTATTTAATGGCAGACCTCACCCTACTTTCAGCAAAGTTTAAGATAGAACCTAACGCATTACTACTTGAAAGTTTTGATTTTTATTTGTTTTTAAAATTGCTGTCTCCACAACCCTTCTAAGTAGTGTTTAAAAGAATGGGTGTTTCGTATTTGTGAGTTTAAATTAGACAAATCACTACAGAAAAACAAACTGGGCGGAAGAACCTCACTTGGGATTCAGCCTTTAAAAGTATATGATGGTGGATGTTTTAGTTTTGTTTAAACTTTTAAAGTATCTTCCAGAACTTGATGGTTATGGTTGGGTAAATACATGGATACCAAATTATGACCACGACCCACTTGCTTACCAGTATTCAGCTTCTGGACCAAGTGTTAATCACTCTATTTATAGAGAGAACTTTAAAAAGGTTTGTTTGTAGATGAACCAGAATTTTACGCCAGTGTGTCTAAACAATTTTATGAAAAACTTAAACAAAATTGCGGAAAGCTGTTAGGCTGCACACTAGAACAAATCATTGTGGGAGTGCACAAAAATTAGAGGCTTTTTTAGAAAAGTCGAACATTGCTGGTATGGCAGAGTGCTTAGATGGAGCATAGGTGGCCACGAACGCCAAACAGGTAACATTTGTTTATAGTGCTTGACGATTTTACATATTTCACTAGTATATCCATTTTTTTCTTTCGTCAAGTATAGGTTTTATACTATTTTTGATAAAATAAAAAACTACTATAAATCTATGGTTTACAATAGAAAAAGCTAGGTTAATTTTTAAAAAATTTTATGTAAAGGATTCCCGCGGTTGAAAATACTATTGTTGACAAAATAAAAAGCTATCTTGTTAGCTTTCTCTAAGAGAGGAGGGTAATAATGTTTTATTTAGTTCTTGGTTTTTGAAAAATTGATTTATGAGCTCCCCACGAGCACCGCACGTTTTTCTACGGTGATTCAAAATTGACATTGTCAGAAAAATACTGATCATATAAATAGTCGACATCGATACGTTTTAGAACCTGGTATTCAAGAGTTGGGTTCTTGACGTATAAAATATAATTCGATTAAAAACTGATTAAGAAGAGTCTGAAAAACCCCAAACATCAAAAGGCGGTACTTGTTGGCGAATTAAACATTCACTTCTTAAAGGTATTGTGCCGATTCTACCCCAACTTGCAGGAGGCCATATCATAATGGTAAGGGTTGAAATGTAAGAATTTGATTACGACTAACAGAAGAAAAAATACCAAGGAAGTAATTATTAAAAAATAAGACAATAATGACTTATACAGTAAATAATTCAAAAATGTTATTAGAAAATTCCCAATTTGTGTGTCGAACGTTAAGGATTTCGGGTTTAACGCGCCAAATTTATTACGTCAATTAATAGCAGATGGAACAGTGAAGGAAATAGTGGATTTATACAGTTTAAAAAAAGAAATGTGATTTTTATATAAATATAGGTTCAAAAAGAGCTGAAAAAGTAATAAAAAAAACATTAAAAGCTTCGCGTAAATGTAAGTTTGGAGATTGGTTGTTAGCTTTAAAATTCCAAAAATCGGTTTTCAAATGTCTAAAA
>JAWDGP010006603.1:0-129446 GCA_033675545.1 Elysia crispata
CTCAATCAATCTGGAGCGCACATCAAACTGGTTCTCCATCAATCTGGAGCGCACAACGCTGGTGACACAATCTGGTTCCCCATCAATCTGGAGCCCAAAACGCTGATGACGCAAACTGGTTCTCCATTAATCTGGAGCGCACATCACAGGTGACACAAACTTGTTCTCAATCAATCTGGAGCGCACAAAACAGGTGACACAAACTGGTTCTCTATCAATCTGGAGCGAATATCACAGGTGACACAAACTGATTCTCCATCGATCTAGAGCGCACATCACAGGTGACACAAACTGGTTCTCCATCAATCCGGAGCGCACAACGAAGGTGACGTTAACTGGTTCACCATCAATCTGGAGCGGACATCAAACTGGTTCTCCATCAATCTGGAGCGCATATCGAACTGGTTCTCCATCAATCCTGAGCGCACAACGCAGGTGACGCAAACTGGTTCTCGATCAATCTGGAGCGCACATCAAACTGGTTTTCCGTCAATCTGGAGCGCACAACCCAGGTGAGAAAAACTTGTGCTCGATCGATCTTGAGCGCACAATACAGGTGACACCATTTGGTTTTCCATCAATCTTGAGCGCACATAACAGGAGAAGCAAACTGGTTCTCCATCAATCCGGAGCGCACATCAAACTGGTTCTCCATCAATCTGGAGCAAACATCAACCTTGTTCTCCATCAATCTGAGCGCGCATTAAACTTGTTCTCCATCAATCTGGAGCGCACAGCGCAGGTGACGCAAACTGGTTCTCCATCGATCTGAAGCGCACATCACAGGTGACACAAACTGGTTCTCCATTAATCTAGAACGCACATCACACAAACTGGTTCTCCATCGATCTGGAGGGCACATCACAGTAGACACAAACTGGTTCTCCATCGATCTGGAGCGCACGTCGTAGGTGACACAAACTGGTTTTCGATCAATCTGGAGCGCACAACGCAGGTGCCACAAACTGGTTCTCTATGAATCTGGAGGGCACATCACAAATGACATAAACTCTCTTCTCCATCAATCTGGAGCGTACTTCACACATTTTTTTTACTTCTCATTGACTCTTTATTATCTTAGGTTGTTCGGACATAATTAAAGTTTAATGTATATGAAGGCATGCATTATCATTCAACTAATATTAAAAGGACAGAAGACTAAGACTATTAGCTATGGTTGCATGATAAGTGACAAGCTTCTGTTCTTTAATTTACACTTATTTATAGTTTGACTTTTACATTAAACGTAACATGACCAAAAAAAAAAAAAAAACAAAACAAAAAAACTAGTGATTAAACCCCCTTCACCTCGGAAAAAAAGTCTAAATATGAATCTGTTATTTTTTTTTTCTTAAATGACAATAATAAAAAGTATATCTGTGCGTGCTGTTGCAACTGAAATTTATTAGGCCTAAGTATAATAACTCAAACAACAAATAAAGACCAGCACCAATCAGATTTAGCTCATTTAGCTAAAATGCAACAAAAGGAAAATGATTGTTTAGTAAGCAGAACTAAATTTCATTGAAAAGTATGAACTTGTTATTTTCAAGCGTAATAAGTCGTAAGAACAGCAGTGATATAACATGAAGACAAAACAGTAAGGAGAGGATGATTTTAATCCGTCAGAGCAGGAAAGAATGAAGAGACCGGTGTATGGTGTACTGTATAGAGTACATTGATTAACACTATAGGCCTAAAACAAACATCTCAAAAATTGCTGTCTTTTGCTGTGAGGAGTTTCTGTTTTCTTTTGAAATATTCTTTGTTATCATTCCCCCTCCCCTAAGTTTCCATTGCGCAGCACTAGCACCATTCCCCTCTCCCCCCCCCTCCCCCCCACACACACAAATACACACACAGTCAGAGATCGGGCCGACTGTCGACTGATGTATGGCGGGAAAGCCGCAAAGCGCTATCACAAACAAAAAATAATTTTTTATTTATTGTCGGCTACTTGTCTGCACAGACTCAGTTCCAAATCGACGGTACGAATTTGACAAAGAGACGCTAGCACTAGGATACAGGCAGAGAGGACATTAAATGCCTGGTGGGGCACTACTTTACGGTAATTCTTCGCTGCTCATTTATTCATACGCACATTATAATGCGCCTTTTGAAGGATCTAAAAATAAACTTGGAAGTTATAAAATTAGCTAACCAATCAAACTGATTGAAATAAAGAGTTTGGTTTGTGTGCATAATACCAATATTATGCTTGTGAAATATACATTTGGCTTTATAAGGGTCTTGTCAAGCCCAAAAAGAATGCAAAGGATTTAAGAGAATGTTTTAGTGCTCAACTGATGTTAAGTTCCGTGTCAAAGTGAATGCCCTTGTCTCCACCCTCCCCCGCTTTACGTAGGCCAAGCCCATTATTTTATCGCGTTAGAGCTCTACGAGGCTTCCTGCTCTCTCGCCGAGTGGGGTTTCTTTTTACACTTTTGAAATACGGGTCAAGAACATCTACTGGCACCACAAAAATCTAGACCTAAATCGAGAAAACAATGAATCTAACTTTGTGATAGAACCTTCACTTCTTTTTTGAGTGGTTTATCAGAATGAATAAAGAGAGAGAGAGAGAGAGAGAGAGAGAGAGAGAGAGAGAGAGAGAGAGAGAGAGAGAGAGAGAGAGAAAGAGAGTTATTTTAATTAACTTTTTATCCTTTTAACAATCGGCCAAAGGAGAGAAGAATAAGAAAGAGGTCCCCTCTATACTGTTATTTATTAAATTCTCTAGATCCTCTCTATACTGTTATTTGTTAAATTCTCTAGATCTAGATCTCGCTTCTAGCGATGTTTGTTTAACTGTTGCCTGATTTACTCTTAACCTCCTTTGAATAAATTTACGGCAGAAATTAGAATCGAAATTATTATTACTTTCGTCATTTAAAAAGTATTTAAAAATTATTTTTCTTCCCGTCGAAGGCAAGTGCTTTATTTATTTGCCATATGCAAATTTAACCACAGCAGCGATCAATTTTGGCCACCTGAGACAGACTACTATGGCAGACAGGATTGGATCTCGGCAAGGGTTTGTAAACTAGTAACATTACATTCAGTCTTTGCTATATCCCCCCCACACACACACACACCCATCTTCTTGCCACACCAACTTCCTCAGAGCAAGTTCCATCAGCGCCACTGAGTGTCTTGTCTCACCCACTCTCTAAAGCTGGGAAAGGTCCCGTAAAAGTAATCAGTAATCACGGATCTTCCTGACGAAACGGTTCCACGGATATCAGCAGAAATCAACGAAACACTGAGAACCGTCGATGTGATCATGGCATTTTGACCTTGTATCAACGGGAGATTCATTCACCATTCCTCACTTCACGGGATATAATTACTTTTTTTTTTATTTCGGGATCCAGCTGATCTTAGCCTACCGTCAGCCCCGTAACCTCCCGTAACCTCTCCTCATTTCACCTGAAATGATTACTTTTTTTGATTCCGCGACCCCCTTCATCACCACTCCGGAAATGGTTACTATTCTAATTAACCGGGACCCCGCGGATCTTCTACAATGGGACCCCGGTAATCGTGATTACTTATAAATTGGGATCAGTCACAGCCTCACACCCGAGTGTCTTGTCTCGCCCACTAACTAACTCTTACAAACTTCGATCAAAAGCGACCCAACTTGATTTGGCGGAAAAACGAATGGTCATATGGAAAGAGCAGAGCGACTGCGGCGTTTTGCCCTCTAGTTTCGTTCTTTCTCTTCACGGCGGTCCATGCAGTAGGATGTGATACTCGGCACATCTCAGTTTCTTTGAAAAACAATTTGGTCACAACATTATATTGAGTTTGACTAAAGTGGGGGCGAAGCATTGATATAGAATCTAGATTAAAACTTGCATTATAGAGATCTGAGTTAGGCTTAGATCTAGATCAAGGATTTACAATCGAAAATAAAATCTTTTTATTAGAGCTGAGTCCCCAAAATAATGTCTAGATCTAGATCTAGATGACATGAAGATAAATTATAGGATCAAGTCATATGCAATTTTTAGAGCAAGTTAACGTATAACTAGATTTGGCGAAGATTTAACAAACAGAATGGCTTGTAGATCTGGTTAAAATCTATTAAACTAAATTTAGGCCTAGTTTTAGGTCTAGATCTAGATGTAAATGAACATGAAGATCGAAAAGAAACACCCAACTTTAATAAATTTAGATCTAGATCTAGTTGCACATGAAGACCAAGAACAACATGCGAACTCCCAAGCGATGCTAAACGCGAGATATTCTAAACAAAAGGTAGATATAAATATATCTAAGCCTATATGTCCAGAACTTTAGATCTAGATTATAAAGATCTTTGCTAAGTTTTAACGGCTACCATATGGCCCTATTTTTGTGCGCGGCTGGCCAGCCCCAAACACAAATAAAGCAGGACGACTTGTCCAGCTCCGCCAGGGCTGCTCTTTCTGGATGACTTTGTTTTGTTCTTGGTTCCAAAATGTCCAACATCTTTCTCTCTTTTCCTTTAGTATGATATACTCTGCACATCTTTTCGTACATGTCCTTTCTCTCCCCTCCCCCTCTGTCTCTCCACCCTCTCTATCTCCTCTCCTGATCTTCTCCCTTCTCTCTGTCTCCTTTTTCCCACCCCCCCCCCCGTCTTCTCCCCTCCTCTTTCTATATCTCCTCTACTCTTCCCTTTCTCCTCTCTCTTTCTCCCTTTTTTTTCACCCCTCCTCTCCTTTTCAATTTACATCTTTTCTGATATTTTCTATCTCTTTTCCCTTCTCTCTATCTTTCCTTTCTCCTCCTGCCTCTCTTCTTTCTGTCTTCTCTTTCCTTCTATCTTTTCTCCTCTTTCTGTCTCTCCTTTTATTTTCCCTCCTGTCTTATCCTCCCGCCCCCCTCTTCTGTCTTCTCAACCTCGTCTTTCCTTTTCCCCTCCTGTCTTCTCCTGTACTCTATCTCTCCTCTCCTTATTCTCTATCTCTCTTTTGCACTCTCTTCTCTCCTCTCCTGTCCTCTTTCCATCTCAATTATTACCTGCCACCTTCTCCCTTCTCTATGTCTTTTTCTTCTCCCCACCTGTCTCTCTTGTCTTTCTATCTTTTATCTCTTCTGCTATCTTCTTCCCTCTCTCTCTTTCAAGGTGGTCACCTACCTTGCCTTCTCTCCCCTCCTCTCTCCTCTCTTCTCGTGTTCCTATCCCTTCTCTTTCCTGCAATCTTATCCCCTCCGTCCTTTCTTCTTCCCTCCTGTCTTCTTCTCGAGTCATCTTCTATCTTCTCTCTCCTGTCTTTTCCCCTCTGTGTCTCCTTGAGGGTTATCACCTACTGAGCAGGGCGGCCCTAGCTCAGAGGGTCAGTGCTCAACTGGGAAAAAAATATCATTGATCCTAGGTGCATCAAAGTTTGACAGCATATAACATGCATAACTATATATTAATGCTTGCACTTAAACTGGATTACGTTTTAGCATTCATGCTTCTGACTATACAGCGTCACTAAAATTGTAAATCTATTTCTTTGACTTTACATTCTCCATAGTATAATTTATCATTTGAAGTCCTTAGGTGTCAATGGAGAGGGGAGATGGGCAGAAATATTTTCTTACAGAATGGAAGCTCATTTGAAGGCGCTCGCTTTATAAACTGATATCTTGCCGTGATTTCCAATTCAAATATAGATTACTGATTCGGCCAAAAATGGCCCCACTTAAATGCCTATCTAATCAATTTGTAATGCCACAGAAGTGTATTAATGGCCAATCTGATCGGCTGTCAAAACTAGACGGGTAAAAGGAGAGTTCAGATAGAAAACAAAAATGACAACTATTAACGGTTGATGAAAATGTGACCGATAGTTTTTTAAAGAGCTGGATATAGTTCACAAGTACTTCAATTTAACTCCATAATTATTTTATTTCTTGTTTGATTTCATAAGCATGAAAAGAAAAGAAAAAACAAACAAAATGGTCTCAAGCTCTAGCTCGTGTAGTGATGCAATTGTTTGGGGGGATCTAAATCATGCTTCAGTATGTTTAGATAATTTATTTTTTGATCTACAGAAGCACTGCTTCACTTTTTATATACCAAATCCTAGATAAATTGTATAGGCCTACCTTTCAAAATACAGTTACTAAGGTTTTTTAAACATTTTGCATATACCCTTTTTACCTCAAAACACACCCCAGCTTATCAATTATCATAAAAAATTTTGGTCATAACTGGGTCAAATTAATATCGGGTCTTTTTAGCTTGTAGAGATGAGAAAACTATTAGCTGACAATTTCTCAGTATATAGGAAAAATATCCTTAGGCCTACTTATGTCCATACTACAGATGTCTTACAAGATCTAAATGATCATATTTATGCTCAAGAGAATACAATGGATATATATATATATATATATATATATATATATATATATATATATATATATATATATATATATATATATATATTTTAAGGCCATAGGCATCAACAAATGATTTTGTTGGAGTGGCATGCATTTCATATATCTAGGCAATGAAACTCAATCGCTTAACTAGTAATCTTTTACCCTTTGACTGCAGCAGTCATATTGATACAAATGATTTGGGAACTTAAAACCAAAAAGCCAATTTCTAAATTTCATGACCCATATAGATTTAGAATCAATCAGATCTTGCTTGACCACATTTGGTCCAGTCTCTTTTATTTGTTCCTGAAAAAATTGTTTTGGAAAAGTGACAACAGATAGGTTCATGTCATACTAAAAGTCTATGATATCACTTTTTAACATCCTTCTTAGTATTCTGAGACATAAGATTTCCTCATAAGGAATTAAGTTATCTGACTATCTCATCAATTTCAAGTTAAAAGGGTAGTAACTATTCCACTTCTTCCGTATAGTTAAAAAAAATGCACCTCATAGCATCCATTTATTTAATCTATTTATTTGAAATATCATTTAAACAGCAGCAAAAAAAAATAAAACAAAACAAAAGTCAAATAAATAAATCAAACTACCAAAACCAAGCAAAAATAACTCTATATGGTTATTATATTATATTTGAGTGATGCAAGTGCTCTCCGTTCTTGACATCCATGGAACTTTATTATTAGTAAGGTGTTCATTTCCATAACAGTAACTAAGGCAGTCTGACATAAACCACCAGCAATCCACACTGCAAGGCCCCTTTGTGGGAAAGCAGGACAAACATCAGAATATGTACGCCTGATATTGTCCATGTACTGTTTTTACAATTAGGTTCCAGATAATCTCTTTTTCCAGCATCTCAAACTCATCTCCGAGTTCTTTGAAAAGTCTCTTTATGAACATTTTTTAGGAACCTGCACTTTTCAACACGTTTTAAAAGCAGAATTGGAACCTAGGCAGTTCATATCACACTGACGGACTTTCATTTTCAAACAAAGCCTACAAAACAAAAAAAATAAAAACACAAGCCATACAACCTATCACATCAAGTCATCTTAGCTCCAGAAGAATAATCTAATTTTTTGAAGCGTACATTTATGACTCACAGAAAACTCAGAAATCTAAGAAAATATGTATCGAAACAATTATTCTGTCTTGAATAGTAGTTTGGGGAAATACTCCTTGTTTCTGACCAATTTAAACAATTTTTTTATTCTTTTTCAGGGTAAAATCTATAAACATCAAATGTTATCAGATATTTATAGAGATATTCTCCATCCAACTTTCAAAGTCATAACTGCCTAAGTCTCTTCACAAAGTATCTTGATATGAGGATGCAGACAGTGTTAGAAAGGCATCTGTCTTGGAGATCACTCTTAATTCTTTTAACGTGTTTGGCTCTGAAACGAAACAAAAAAAAAACACCTTTATGACAAGAAACAGTCTTCATTCTCCATGACTATCATACAATCATCTGCTCAAAATTAATTTGATCTATCACTAAAAGCAAATTATTTTTATTATGTGTTGCTCATCCGAGCCTCCACCTTCTCTGGTCCAATTGAATTTTGTTCATATAATTTTTGTATCTGGATAATTAAGGGTTAATACTAATACACATTACTCTATGCCTGCTTTTTGGTTATATTGAATCTTCTTAAATATTTCTACACTCAAACATGTGAAAATCTTTTGAGTGCTACATCCATTTTTGAAATGAACTTTGGACAATGCAAAATTAGAACTTTTATTTACTCGTATGCAGTTTACTGCAATAGAGTTTTCAAAAAACATGGTCTTGTCTTGAAGATAATTTTAGTGTTCACTTTCCAATATTTAAATTTTTCAAATCCTATTGTATGCCAGTTCTCTACTTTGCCCATCAATTTGTGGGCAAGTATGACTTGGCAACAATCAAAAACTGATTTCTAAGATCACTACTCTCAGCGGACTGGTGATGTTAAACTATCTTCAATAGTCTATTTTGCTTTTCCTTTGCCTCTGCTAGCTGGCCAGCTACTACATTTTCTTCTGTTGCTTTGGTCGACTTCCTCTGTCTTTGTTGCATAGCCAGCTTCTCAAGTTTTCTATTGTTTAAACATTGTTTTTTCTGTCGCCTCTGTTGCTTTGGCCTACTTTCTCCATCTTCCCCTTTACTTGAGCGGTTTGCTTTCCTTCATGCTGGTCTCATTGCTTCTAACACCACTGTTAGATGAAAGACTACCTCCATGGCCATTCTAAGTATATTCTTTTTTTTGGGGGTGATTGCTGTGGTCATACCATCATACAAGTGTCTTCTAGTTGGACTTGTACTGTTTGTAAGATCAAATAAATGTCAGTAGAAAACAAGCACACTTGAACTGAATCTGATGTAAAAATTACTTCTAATAGTTATGTTGGTTCTCAAAGCCAGCAAAAATCATCCAAGAAATTAAGATGCTCTTGACCTAGAGCATGAATTTAAGGTAAAATCATTCATTCTCTAAGGGAGTGTAATGTAGACAAGACAGTGACTGATAATTGTCTGCATAAGTGAGACAAAATGTGTGCATAAATGACCCAAAAGCATGTCTCCACACAAATGTTGATAAAAGCGTTTTAAAAATGTTATTTTTTTATCTTTCACATACTCAGTTTCAAATCATTCTTCTCTCCAGCTTGAATATTATTTATTTAGAGTAAATTACCCAGAACAACATTTTATTGAATCGCCTATAATTTTCAGTTTAACTTAGTACTGCTGTTTATATGTGAGGAGAAAGCCTGATGTTCTGTAAATGAATTTTTTTTACAAGATTGGAATATTATTTTATGGATACGAGAATGGATTTGGGAAACATGGCTATGCATTGACCATAAACTTGCATTAATTGAACAGAGATAAAAATTATATACTAGCAATATTAAAAACGCACTATGGCATGCAAATTAGAAAAAATTGCGTTTTACAAAAAAAAAAAAATGACAATACTAATGTTTATTGTCTCTTATCCAATTTCTGTATATATTGTAAACATAAATGTGAAAAAAGAAAAAAATCTAAAAAGTTGTTTTTATTTATCTTCCATTTAAAAATTGTAAATATGGCACCTTAAGGCCACAAATTTTCTGCTCTTGGTAACATGTATGTCCTGCTTGGGCAGCAATGCAGGCCTGGCAGCGACTTCTCATGCTGTTGGTCTGTGGAAATGCTGAGAAATGCAATCCACTTAGCAAATACGGCCTCTTCCAAGTTGTTCAGGTTCTGAATGTAGTGGAGACTTGCTCTTCTCCCCAGCTCATCTGGACAGTGGGATAGCCAATCCATGGCATTCAGATGATGTTTGTGGTTATGATTGCAGGTGTGGTCTTGCATTGTAATGTTGGAAGGTCCATTAATGATTGTTCTGCTGAAACATGCACACCACAATTTCCCTCAAGACATCATAATTGTTCACTTTTGCAATGACATTGTTCCTGAACACTTTAATTGGAGCTCTGTGCTGTCTAGCCTCATAACGTCTCAGCTTTACAACATTTTGGCCTGTTCAAAGTTCGTCAATATATATCAACTCCAGTGATAATGGTTGATTGTTGGTGTGAAAGTATTTATATTTACTCACTCAAATGTGTCTGATGACAATGATGCTATGCTTGTAACAGCCTTCTTACTAACAAACATTTAATAACATGAAATGTTCTGATTTCCATATACTAAAGATTTTAGAGAACAATGGAATGGAAACCTTTAGTAATTAATCTGACGTATTTATCAACAGGCTACAATTTTCATTCTTTTGTTATGGCATATATTTATTTTTTTATTTTTTATTCGGGATACGATGGTTTGCTTATAGAATTCAAGTATTGACTTCTGACTGGTTAGTTATCAGAATGAGATCCAGGAAATTGTGCACATGGTGGGTTTTGCTTACAAAGTTTCTCTCACTTAATCAATTTACAAGGAACAGAGATTCGACCAGAATCAGTAATGAAATACCAAAAGCACTCTCTGCAGTGCTCCTTAAACTTTCTTCATATACAAACACTCTGATCTGCACAAAAGCTGCTTTATCAAAATACCACAGATTTTTTGTTACTTCTGGAAAATACTTTGTGTACAAATGTAGTGATAAATACACATCCAAATTTTCATGATGTATCATTGGGGCTCTATTCATATTGTCTCCAGTCTTAACTCATTGGAGACCAGGGTCTGAGAAATCGGCTAATCGTTAAAGACCAGTGATAATTTTTACCATATTGTATGAAAACAAATTTGAACTCATGCATGATAGAATAAAAAAACACCTTAACACAAATGAATACTTTTTTTTTTAAAGAATTTTCCAAAATGGTATGTTATTTTGGTTTTACAGAAATTTTTAGAAGCATGACATAATGTAGATGGATCATCTACATCACTACCCACAGTACATATAATTGATTCTCTAGATCCAGTTCCTGAAGTAGAAGCCACAGAAGACCTTTTAGCAGCTTTGCTTGCCTTTCCTTTACCTTAGCTAACTGCACATTGCTTCACACTGTTTACCACTACTTTCTAGATCTAGAACTGGGTTTGTCTTTATCATCACTATCAGAGTCAACATCTGCTCTCCTAGGCTTATACTGGGGATCATTCGGGTCTTAACAGCTCACTATAATCATTATCTTCATTTTCTAGATCTAATTCTTGACTGAAATTCTCAAATAGATTGACTCGATCATTTTATGTGTCTTCTGCCATTTTCAACGAATTGGCAGTCGTCATCAATAATTTGTCGACATGGGAAGGGTCCCTTTGTGGTCTTGTAAAACAAAAACTTCGGCCCCCACCAAAACGCAAATCACTATGAAACGCAAATAATGGATAACAAACACTGACAAGCGATGCCGACACTATCGGGTATGGTTCTAAAGAGGACAAAAAAAGAAGTTCGTCTGGACACATTGAGATTGGTGTATAGTGGACAAAAGACCGTTCCGGATAATGTATCGGGAACGGTGTTCAGTGTATCAATATTGGAATGGCTTTTAAATTAATTACTGACTCCTAGTGGTGAACAACTCGCCCTAATTGATCTAACTCTTACACTTCTTTATCCTTTACAATTCCTCTTCCAAATTTAAAGTGAGGAGAAACACTGCTGATTCCTATTCAAAATTTAAAGTGAGAAGAAATACTGCTTCTAAATCCTTTATGTCATGTCGCAGCATCTTACTCTATTTTTGTCGCTGCAAAATATGCTTGAGGTTGAATTTGTCTTTGATGTTAATTGTCGTTTTTTTTCTGTGCTAACGCAAATAAAGTGAGAAGAAATACTGCTTCTAGGTCCTTTATGTCTTGTCGCAGCATCTTACTCTATTTTTGTCGCTGCAAAATATGCTTGAGATTGAATTTGTCTTTGATGTAAATTGGCGTTTTTTTCTGTGCTAACGCAAATGCTCTCACAGGGTTTATATATATATATATATATATATATATATATATATATATATATATATATATATATATATATATATATGGGCCTATTGAAACAATTCGGCAGAATATATACTTGAATTGTCTTTGCAAATTTTTGTATTCTTGCAAAGGTTTCCAAAGCATGAACACATAAATACAATTTCTTTTTGGCACTCATACTGTGGTTATTGAAATACAATTTTCAGACCAGATTCTCTAGATTTTGTAAGTGTTTCATGTCAAGAAAGGTTTGAATGCTTAAATAAAAAATTAATATCAGCAAGTGAAACAAAACTTTAAAAAAAAGTTTTGTTTTTAGCTCAAGTTTTTCACAGAACAATTACTTGAATTTGCATCTTAATTATCATCTTCAACCTTTTTTTTTGTTTTCCTGAGGAATTTACTATAATCCTACAAATTTTACACAATCTTTTATTTATATGTTTATTTTCAAACACGGCTCCCCTCTTGGAGGTGTGCAAAGAACCACACTGTCGTTCTTGGTACATTACAAGGCTGCTAAGTAGAAAATCTCTTTTTATACATCTTTTGTCCTGGTCCCTTTTGTGCTCCTGCTTTGCTAAATGGACTTTACGGATCCCAAAATCACTGGGAACAAATGTCATGCATTACTATGCTTAGTGTTCCTTTTTTTTTTCTTTTAGCTTGAACAGGGACGAGAACCCCTCTGTTGAAGCATTTCAAGGATACACCTACTTACATACTCAACCATGCCAAGAGGGTTTATTGCCTTTCAAAATTCACACAAAAAAAAGTTGTCAGAATTCTGGCTAGGCAGAGAGCCCTTTGTTATCACAAAACAATATGGTTCACTTCCATGTGAAAACTGGGATTCAAGAGATTCCCTATTGCAAGTTCATCAGGATCTTAATATCACCACCAGTAATTTGTTGTTTAGATTAAAAAAAAAGAAACAATGAGATTAAACGTTCTCTCTCCTAAGACCATCAGTATTTTTATTGGGTAATTACAATTTGGAGTGGTTAATTTGTTCTATGTTATTCCTAGTCTGCGCTCCAGCTCTGTATGTTGAGTAAACAGATGGTTTTTAGGTTGGATGGGCTGTACTGTGGGTCGTGATATTTCTGCTTCAGAGTAAATTCCCAGACTAACCTCCTGTATTTGTGTACTAGTTTCCTAATTTTTCCTTCTTCTTTTCCAAAAATTGGGTAGATGTTTATTAGTATCATTTTGAGGAAGTTCCACTCTATTAAGGTTGTCATCGTTCTTTTTTTCCTGTGTAATTCTGTTCTTGCTCCTTTCCATGCTTTGCATAACCCGTACAGGTGGACATCTGTTTGTTTTTCCCTGCAAAATGAACATCTCGTTCCGTTTGCAATCGGCGTCATATTATATAGTGAGATCTTTTGTCCTTTTCGTTATTTACTATGTAGGATTTTGGTGTTACATCTACTATGGTGTACCTGTACATTAGTTTCTTTTTCTCGTGCAGAGGTCTTTCTGGCTTTGGTAATATTGCCTAATATGCTTTTAGTTCTCCTATTTGTTTGGGATGCTTCGCTATAGCTTTCCTCAGTTCTTGATGGAAAGGGTTGTTAATCTTTTGGAAGCAGTGTGGCAAACTGTTATTTAGCGGAGTGTATCTTGTTATTCCTACTCCTAAAAAAATACTCCACTAGTGGAAATTTCTTTTTGTCCTCTATTGCCTCTGATAAGTGCTTGATTCTCATGGCCTCTGTTTTTATTTCTGGGTCCTGTATTCCTAGTCCTCCTTCTGTATAGTCTAGTGCCAGTTCTCTTTTACCTACTCTTCTAACTATATTCTTAAAGAGGAAGGGCATTACTATCTTCCTGTATTCCTTGTAGAAGTCGGGAGGAGGTTTAAAGATGTTTAGTTGGTATAATATTTGTGGAAAAATTTTGGTGTTGATTATTCTAGCTCTTCCATAAATTGTTGTATGCTTGTTCCTATAAGATTCTACCTGTTTCCTACATTTCTCCAGAAGGTCCTCCCATGATCTTTTTGTGGTTTGTCCCTTTTGGTTGGTGAAATGTAATACGTATATATTCATTTCCTTTACTACTTTTATGTTTAGTGGAGGGCGTTTCTTGTTACTCTCCGGGCCTATATCCATGGCGCAGGTCTTCTCTATGTTGATCTTATTCCCGCTCGTTTTTCCAAAATCTTGAAATTTTCCTGTAATTTTGCTGATGGCTCCATCCTCCGATATTAGCATCATGGTGTTATCCGCAAAGGCCTTACTCTTCTTTTCTCCTCCTCCCGGTATGTCTATTCCTTTGATCTCCGGGTCTTGCCTAATGCTTTCTAGTAAGGATTCTAATATGATGGCGTAGAGTAATGGAGATAGGCTGCAGCCTTGTCTTACCGATCTCGTTAGTGTGAAAGCTTCACATACTTCCTGGTTTACTAATACCTGACCGCATGGATTGTCATATAGGATTCGAATCCATTCCCTGAAATACTCACCCAAGTACTTTGTGTAGGAATGAGTGGGATACCCTATCAAAAGCTTTCTCTTAATTCTGGCTGGTATTTCCTTATAGTATGTTATGAAATAGCATTATGTAAAATAACTTTATCTCTCCTGGTATTTCATCTCTCTCCATAGCTTGGTCTACTACTTCATTTAGTATGAGGGTTAGTTGCTCTTGGAACATTTGATAAAACTCGCTGGTTAGTCCATCTGGTACTGGCGATATGTTTATATTTAGGTTTTTTATTGCTGACCCTATTTCACTCTCGGTATAGAGGTTCTCCATGTCCTCCCTGTCTCCTTCCTCTATTTTCCTTACATACTGTGCATGCTCTTCCTGTTTGTTTTTATTTGGTTGCCCTTCCTGTGTCTATAACTTCTCGTAAAATTCCCTAAAGTCCTCTTTAATTTCTTCTTGTTTGTTAGTTCTCCATTCTTTTTTCTAATCTCCTTTATGTTCCTGCTCTTCTGCTTTCTCGTTTGAAAGTGTTTGAAAGTGTTTGGTTGGTATGTCTTCCTGTTCTCTGTCTATTTTACATCTTACTACTGCTCCTCTGTACTTTTCCTCTTCTATGTCATCTATTTCCCTCTGCAGCATGGTTCTTCTCTCTGCTCCTAGCTCCTGTGTTTCCAGTAATTTGAGGATAGTTCTTGTAATAATTTTCTAGATAAAGTCCCCTGCCATCTTTCTCCCGTAAAAATGTAATGAAAAAGAGGGCGAACCCTCGTGTGTGCTAGTATTTATAGTGCTAAGGCTAAGCTTGCCTACATTCACACTGTCTTGCCATCCTTCTTAGACTTCCAGCCTCTCTCTCACTGCTCGTAAACTTTCTGGCTTGATACACATTTTATGCTATGCTAACCTGCTTGACTGGTTTTGTCTCCTTTCACTCCCTCTCTCTCACTCACACCCCCTATCTCCCCCTACAAAATTACATAATTTTGATTGAATTTTATTCTAATACTTCGTAGAAAATTATGTCATGGATATACATATAGTAGTTCATAGGTTCTTGAATTATGGTTATGAGGCCTTGTGGGTCGTTCCTCATCGCAGTCAGCGAAGCATCCATCTGTGCAAGATCCCCAGTGTGAGACGTGTAGCACTGGTGGTAGAGCTGCACCGACGGATCACCCAGGCAAAGAGAAATGTGATGGAGAAAAGAAAATTCTTTTAAACATTTGTTGATTAAAATGATAATCAATGTGACACTTCTCCCTCACATACCCGGAAAAACAACCACACCTTATTGTATTTTGTAGGATCAAAAGCATTAGAATCTGCTTAGATTATCACTAATACAGTTTTCTGTTCCCTTTATGGGCTCAACTTTAAATGCAAATGGCTGCAGTGATAATGCATAACGGAGCAATCTTGCGTTCTTTGTTCTATTCATTTCCAAAAAAGTTAATGGTTTATGATCTGACTGGATAATGAAGGATTCATTAGAAGATATTTGGAGAATCGATGCAAAGCGAAAACAATAGCAAGGCATTTTTTTCTATAATTGGATAATTGCATTCTCTTTCTAACAATTTGCTGGAAATGTAATAGCAAGGTTTTAGGATGTCATTGTGTTTCTGAAGTAGCAATGCACCAATAGCTTTGTTAGAAGCGTCAGCTCTAACAATAAATTCTTTATTAAGATCAGGGATAGCTAAAATGGGATCAGAAGCAAGTGCATGTTTTATTTCCTCAAAAGCTATCTCACAATCTTCATTTCAGATAATTTGATTTGGGTTCTTTTTTTTAAGTAGAGAAGTTAAAGGAGCAATTTTGTCAGAAAAGAAAGAATGAATTTCCTGTAGTAGTTTATTAAGCCACACATTTTTCTGACATCTTTTTTTGTTTTGGGTCTTGTTAGGTTAAGGATTTTCTCTGTTTTTACTGGGTCTGGCTTAATGTTTCCTTTGCCTACTATGTGTCCTAAAAAGTTGATTGTTCTGAATCCTACATGAAATTTTGATGGTTTTGCTGTAAGGTTTGTTTCCAAATTCTCTCTTCCATGCTTCAAATGATCACTCCATGTTTCACTGAAAATCAATACATCATCAAAATAGCTTGCTACAAATTTGAGATGACCTAGTACTTTGTTCATTGCTCTGAAAGGTTGGAGCTGCAGTTGATAGTCCAAAAGGTAGGTAGTTAAATTCCATTAATCCTAGTGATGTTTGAAAAGCAGTATATTGTTTATAATTTTCTTTCAAAGGAATTTGCCAGTATCCTTTAGTTAGATCAAGTTTTATGAAATACTTTGCCTTAGTGATTCTGGTTACCATTTCATCCATTTGCGGGATGGGTTCGTTATCAAATATAGTAACAGAATTCAATTTTCTAAAGTCAATGCACAAGCGAATATTTCCATCTGGTTTCGCCACAACTGTAATAGGGCTACATTATGGACTAATAGAAGGCCTAATAATATCTTGTTCTAGCATAGTTTCAATTTCTTTCTCAATTGCCTCTTTGACTCTAAAGGGAGTAGGATATTGGTGTACTTTAAAAGGTTTTGTATCAGTGAGTCTGATATCATGTTCCAAAACATCAGTTCTGCCTGGTATATCTGTTAGTGTGTTCTGAAATTTAGACAAAATGTCTCTTATATCTGCTTTTTGTATAGTTGTAAAATTTTCATCTAACTCTATATTTTTGAAACTTTGTGTTGATTGAGATATTCAATATTTGCTTCTTTCTCTTCTAATTCTTCTTCTTTAGACATGGGTATAAAAGCTAATGTGGCTAATTTGATAGTATTGTCTGATGGTTTTCTATCATACCATGTTTTTAACAAGTTGGCGTGGTAACATCTGATACTGCCATTTATTTTAAAGAAATAGTTGTCACCTTTTTTATTAGTAATTTGGAATGGTCCCTGGTAGTTATGGTATATTTTACTGTTGGAAGTAAAATAATTACTTTAGACCTTTTTTTAATGATCTGTTTTGACTATGTTGATCAGCATAATCTTTTTTGTTTTTGACTGCTCATCTTCACAGCTTGTGAAGCTATCTTGTTGGATTTTTTTATATTCCTTTAAGTTTTTGTGCATAGGAATATGCATGTATCAATTCATCATTCTCTTCATTAAGGTTAGAACAAGAGTCAGCCAAAACATCAATAGGACCTCTGACCTTTCTACCATACATTAGCTCAAAAGGGGGAAAACCTGATGATGTGGTCAGCATTTACCTCAGGGCAAAAAGAGTAGGGTTTAGCAGTACATCCCAAATTAAAGGGTTTTCTTCAGATAGCTTGACTAAAAGTCTTTTGTATTGTTTGGTTACACCTCTCAACTAGTCCATGTGATTGGGGGTGTAAAGGTGCTGAGAGTTTCTGTTCAACGCCTAACATTTTCATAGTCTCTTGCATTCAATCTGAAATAAGTTGTCTGCCATTATCTGATAGTATTACTTTGGGTAGTCCTAGCCTTGAAAACATGTCAAATAGTGCTTCTGCAACATTTTCAGTTATAGTTCTTTTTAGTGGTATTGCTTCAGGCCATCTTGTAGAAAAATCTACCAAAGTTAGTAAGAATTGCCTTTATTTGTTTCAGGTAGTGGACCCACAATGTCTATAGCTACTTTTTCAAAAGGTTTTGTGATAACTTCCATCTTTCCTAAAGATATTTTAGGTTTCTTTTTAGCGTGTTTCTGGCATATTTTACATAGTTAGCATGTCTTTTGTGACGCCAGGCCATGTGAATCTAAATAGTAAAGATTTCTTGGTCGCTGATATGCCAAGATATCCGGCAAATACAGAGTCATGAGCAAATTTCAAGACTTCCATTCTCAAACAAGAAGGAACAATAATACTAGTTTGATTATCAATTTTGTTTTCAAATCTCCTAATCAATAGTCTTTTAATATGTTGTTTTTTGTTGCGCTGTTGGAAAGTGTGGATCGGGGTGGCCTCATCCAGATCTTCCGCCGTGTTGTGTAATTGGAGCAGTTGAGCAGTTTCGTTCAGAGAGGTGACTTCTGAACTCTTTTCCCTAAAGTCTACATTTAAATCTTCTCCCCAGACGATTTTCTGGTTTTTATGGAAGTTTTCTATCTTGTTTTGTATTGATTTAAAAAAATTCCTTCTGTTGTTGTTTGTGACATGAAGCATAGGTATTTACTAATGTTGCTACGTGAGATCCCTCTGCTGATTTCTGCTATAGTACACCTTCCTTTGCTGTCTTGGTTGGTGCCTGTTATTTCGTAGTTATCGCTGTATTTCAGTATGCAGACTCCTTTGCTGTTTTTCTTGCCTGCCCTATAGGTTCCTTCCGCTATTCCTAATTTTTCCAACAGATTGCCGAATTTTGTTCTATTATCTACGTATGTTTCCTGTAGTAGTAGAAAATCTATTTTGTACTCTGCTGCCAGTTTAGAAAGGAACCTCTCCTTTCCCGTGACCCCTCCAATGTTTAGGCTGGTAACTCTGAGCTCCATTTTGCAGTTTAATTTAATTTAGTTGGTCTTCTTCTGTGGAGATGCCTGCTCGGTTTTTTTCGACTTGGATCTAGATCTTGATCTAGCATCCCCTCTCCTTGCTTTCATTTCTTTTTTTTTTCCTGCGTTTCCTTTTGTTGTTAGCTTCGGTGAAAGTTCCAGCCATCATAGGATTCTTCCCTTCCATTGCTTTTTTCTTGGCTGATCCTAGATTCTTTTCTTCTTCTTCCTTGGCGTACTTAACCTCTTCTTTGTTTTTGGTCTGTTGTTCTTCTTCCCTCTTCTGCGGGCTTGCCCTCGTAACCGGTATAATTAACTGTTCTACTGTCACCTCTATTCCTTTTTTCTCCTAGGGAGGAGGTGAAATTGGGCTGTCGTTCTTGCCCTGTTTCCCTCTGGTCCTTTTTGGTGGTGACGCTGGAGGTTTCTTCTGGGTTGGTCTTGGAGGTGGTGGAAGCGGTTGAGGTGTTGGCGGTGCAGGCAGAGCAGCCTTTTTCTCTCTTGAAACCCTCGTGTAGGATACCCCCGCTACCACACCGCTAGCGGCTGGTTCTACTCTCCTCCCGAGTGTCCTCTCCGTTCTTTGTTCCAGCTTGTTCCTGCACATGTTCGGCCAATGGTCGAGTGAATGGCAATGGTAGCGTTGCTGCTTCCTATCCTTCACTGAAACCATAATCAGTGCTTCCGTTTTGCCATACTCTCTCTTCTTCCGGTATGGGATGTAGTATGGGATCTCCCCATTATCCCGGATGGGCATTGTGACGTCTATCCTACTGAGGTCTTCTCGCTGCATCGAGATGCAGGTTGGGTGGCACCCAAAGCAACCTTAGCTTGGTAACCTCTTCCGCCTTGCGTTGGAGTTTGAATACTAGCTCCAGTCCATCGGGCCTTTTTTTCATCTTTGCGATTTTATTGTTGAGTTGGTCAATGAGTTCTTGGGTGCATTTTCTGATGTACCATCGATTGGGTTGTTCCAGGCGGTAGCATGAAAATTCATTCTTAATCTCTTTCTCTACGAGTTGGGCTGTTTTCTTGACAGCCTCCTCGACGTTCGTGTACGTGGTGCTATTTGCTCCTCTTCCTTCAACAATGAGCACCAGGTCATTCTCTTCACATTCCTTCTGGTTGAGGAAGTCATCCAGGTTAAAGGTCAGCACTGGCTGATCTGGCTGGATTCCGGCTCTCGCCATTCTTGGCGCTTCCAACTGTTTCGTTTGGTTCTCTTGTTTTGGTTTTTGTTTGTTTTCCTCACATTATCTGAAAAGAGGAATTTACCTCCTTACATTGGTAATCTTACCTGTAGCTTAACTCTAATTAATTGCTTATTTACTAAATTATTAGGATATAATTCCTTGCTTTAAATTACTTAAATTACATTGTGTCTCTAAATTAATAAAGAATCTCTTGCTTTAGTTTAAATTAATTAAATTGATTAGTTACCCACTGGATAGAAAAAAAAGGCCACGAGGGTGCTTAAGCGCCGGGAAGGAAACAAAGAACCAGCCTCCTGTTCTTTTTCTTAATTTTTACATGAATAAGTTTAAAGTTAAGTCCCTACTTAGACTGTTACAGTGGTCCTTTAGTGGTAGTGGCCAGGGGGAAACAGAAAACCAGCTACCTGGTGTCTGCTTTCCGCCGCCTGATTGTTTAATTAACTAATTCTACATCACTTATTAAATATCACACCATTAATTATTTAAATAAAAATAATGACATAGTCCAACTTACGTGTATCGGTAAAAGGTGGTTAGCGTAAATAATCCAATGTGAAGAAGGTTACACTCACATAACACTCCTAATACTCACAACAGAGTACCTACTATAAATCTAGATCCAGATTCAGTGGGCACTTGTGGGCCTTCGCTAATCTAATCTATACCTTGCCACCTTTGCATCTTCCGTTTTTGTTTTTTTTTTGTCTACTTGGTTACCCGGTTGGTTAGTTTGATATTTGTTTCGTTAGCTTCATTCTCACTTGGGTTATGGTTGGTTGGTTGATGTGTTGGTTGTTATTCCAACTGGTGAGTGGGTATTCTTCCTTCCATCCATTCATCCTCGGGTCGGGTTGTTAGTTGGGTTCTTATCTAATTGTGTTAGTGTTGTGGCATATGTCTCTTCTCCTTCAAGATTTTTTTTTCTATGGTTTAATCTATGAAAGTTAGTTCAGGATTATATCAGGTTATTATTTTTTCAGAGTTGTTTGGACTTTTTTATGAGCTTCAAGAACCTCTTGCTAATTGCTTTGATGTTGTTGTCCAATTTCGCCATAGCGGAGAGAACCTCCTCTTCAGGGATAGGGATTCCCAATACTTTTGTTCTGATATAGAGGTTAATGAGAACTTCGAAACTGACATAGTTCTGGATTTGAATTCTGACCCGGGTACCTTGAAGCTGTAATTCCCAGACCGGAAACCTCTGTTTACACCACATTCAAGGATCCGCACCAAAGGGATCCACTCCAGTTTCCATTTCTACATTCAATTCCTGGAACTGTTTGTCTACACTTGAGGATCCTTTGCAAGCTTCTTGTACCTGATCCAACTTTTTACTCATCATAGAAGCTATCCTTTCACCCTGGACAGCCTTTGACTTACTAAATCTGATGATCTAATACTTTCTAAAAGTGGTTCTAATATGAATGCATAGAGCAATGGTGACGAGCTGCACCCTTGTCTCACTGATTTAGTTAGAGTGAACTCCTCACTTATTTCTTGGTTTACTATTACTTGACTACAGGGTTTGTCGTATAGAGTTCGAATCCAATCCCTGACACACTTCTTAGGTTACTTGCTTCTAGGACTTTGTGGAGAAAGGAGTGTGACACTCTATCGAACGCTTTCTCCTGGTCTAGACTCAAAATCCTAGCCGGTGTTTCTTTTGCATTGCAGTATGTTATGATTTCTCTGATGTTAGGGAGGTGGTTCTGTATTTTGTGCCCCTTCACAGGGCACTGTTGATCCTCATGTACCAGTTTGTGCATTACTGGTTGTAGCCTTCCTGTTAATATTTTACTTATTATTTTATAGTCTGCATTTAACAATGAGACTGGCCTATATTTGCTAACTTCCGTCCTATTGTTCGAATCCTTTGAAGTAGCGTTATAAATGACAGTTTCATCTCTTTTGGAAGTCTGCCTCTTTCTACTGCTTGGTCTGCAACTTTTTCCAGTATGGGGACCAGCTGGCCCGGGAAAGTTTTGTAAAATTCGTTTGTTAGTCCATCAGGACCTGGTGATTTATTTTTGTTTATATTTTTTATTGCTGTGGCTATCTCGTTCTCTGTGAAGAGATTTTCCATTCTCTTCTTTTCCTCTTCTTCTATCTTTCTAACGTACTTAATTTAGGTATTCCTCTTGTTTCCTTTCCGTTTGTAGCCCTTTCTCTGTGCACAATTCCTTGTAAAACTCTTGGAATTCCTGCTTTATTTCATCTATGTTAGTTTTTACACCTTTCTTTCTTTTTAATTTCTTTTACATTTATATTTCTGTGTACATTTTGTTCCCTGGCGAAGTGCTTGGTTGAGATATCTTCTTGCTCCATATCCACCTTACATTTGATCGGTGCTCCTCTGTACCTCTCTTCTTCCATGTCGTCTAGTTCTTTTTGCACTATGGTTCTTCTTTCCGTTCCTATCTTAGTTGTTTCCAGCAGAGTAAGTATTTCCTTCCTTTTTTTCCTCTTCTTCTTACTTTCTCTTATGGCCAATTCTTGGCTCACTCTCTTAATCAGGTACTTGGTGCTCATCCATATTTCCACCGCTCGCTCAGGGCATTTATCTATTTCTTCTCTACATATGGTTATTAATCTGTTGATGGCTTCTTTATCTTTTGCTCTTTTCAGCTGCGTATTGTTCAATTTCCAATACGCTGACTTCCTTTTCTTTCTATCCTCTCTGTTTTTACCTATATCTAACACTAACACTAAGTGGTCTGAATACTTATGCACCTCCGTGAGGTGTATTTTGAAGGTGCTATAAGATATGTGTATGTAGAACCGATCTAGATCCCTTAGCGTGTGTTTCTATTATCCCTAAGCCTGAAAATGTGGAGAAGACTTGAATTTTTTAATGATTCTGCAGTATTTTGCAGCTTGAAACTCTGGGTAGTTTCAAGCAGGGAGTGAGAGGACTCTATAGCATTCTCTCTATAATCTATGTTGAAGTCTCCTCCCCAAATCATTTTCTGGTTCTAGTGAAAGTGTTCTAGTTTGTGATGCATTTTTTTATAAATTCTCTTTGTTCTTGCTTGTTGCATGGAATGCACGTATTAACTAAGGTCATTCCTTGTGACCCGTCTCTACTTTTTATTTTTGCTATGGTACACCTCCCTTCGTTGTCTTCGTTGGTGTCCGTAATTTCATAGTTATCACTAAACTGTAATGTGCAGACTCCTCTGCTGTTGCTCATGCCTGCGCTGTATGTTCACTTTGCTATACCTAACTCTTCTAATAAGTTTACAAATCTCCTGGTGCTATCTATATAAGTTTCTTGTAGGAACATGAAATCTAATCTTAGCTTTGCTGCTAAGTTCGCCAGGAATTTCTCCTTTCCTGTAACGCCCCTAATGTTAAGACTTGCTATCCTAAGCTCCATTGTTGCTATTTAACTATAGATTTTGTTGATTTGGTCTTATATATTTGGTGGGGGAATTCTTTGTTGTGCTGTCTCTGGTTCTAGATCTAGATCTAGAACCTCGTCTGGTTTTTGTTTCTTTCTTGCTTTCCACTTCCGGACTTTCTCCCGCTTTTCTTTTCCCTGGTCTGTCAGTGTATAATCCGGCTAGGCCCTGATCTTTCCTTTCTTGAGGTTTCTTTCTAACTGCTTCCAACTCCTCCTGTATTATGGACAGGGTTGCCATTTTTTTTCTTCAGGAAAACCTGCCAAATGCTTTAAAAGCTTGCCAAATTTCTAAAAGTAAGAATTTTAGTCACACGTACTCATAAAAGTGAAATATTATACTTGTAAATTCTAGAATAAACCAAACTTTGGCTTACCTGGTGTTGTCTAAATTTTATGTTGTTTATTTCATAAAGTAAGAGCCTGTGTAATCCAATCCTCTCGAGAACTTTGAAAAGTGAATGATCAAGAAAGTATTATCCAAGCCACAGAATGCTGAATCAGTATTGGTTAACAAAAACAAATTAACGGGAATTTGAGCATTCTTTTCACTTTAAAAACCTCACAACTGAAGAAAACGAATTTCAAAATCATGTGTAATTTGATTAAAAAATAAATTGATTTGCAGGACTGTCTTTCTTTGACATCTGCTAACAAAGTCACTCACACAAAGTCACGGCTTAGAAGAAAGTGTGAGCATGGCCCACATCCTCCTGTGCTTCACTCATTTCAAGCCAATCACCCCTATCATCATCAAGTTCAGTAGTTGAGCTAGAGGCACCTGATGGGGTTTCTTTTGTCGGGTACATGATGTCAGTGGTGAAAAGTTGAAACATTTTATCTGTTGCCCTGAAATTCACACAGCAAAGATCTTTGAGAAAAAGGTGTGTTTTGATTCTTATGATTGCATCAAGGGTGGAAGAGCTCATTCTGTTTCTGAATTTTGTCTTGGTTGAGGTCACCATGGAAAATATTCTTTCTATTGAAGCATTGCTGGTTGGTGTAACAAGACAGGTGAAAGCATAATCAGCAAGTTCTTTAAAACCTTGTGTTTGCTTTACTCCCATCCAAAAAAAGTTCTGCATCAGTTCGTAGGGCAGCATTTTTGAAGGCAAATTCAAGTCCAGTCAACAAGATGGATTCTTCTGTATTGTTGTCCACTTGACTCAAAACTTTTTGATATTTGTGGGTTCAAAGCTTTAAGCCAGTTAAAGACTTCCATGGATGGTGGAAGTCTCTTTTCCACTTGCACAAATGCTTCCTCCAGCATTGAGTGGCATCTGAAAACGGTATCATTTATCCTGATTTCTGCTGCCTGTTTGTCTTCTTTGACATTGTGCATGTACTTTTGCAGTTCCATCTCAAACTTGCAACCATAATCACAGCTTCTGAGCTCTTTTTTGGACCCATCATAAAAAAAAATCCGTGCTTTTAGACTGCTGTGCAGTAAAAACAATTCTTTGTTCAAAACAAATGGATCCATCTTCGACGGCTGAAAAAGACTGTTGACACGCTCAAATTATTGAACAACAAGAATTGCGAAATGAAACAACAGCTTGTTTACAGGATCAAGCAACATCTCCTTCAAAAGTCTGGCTTTGAATTTGCAGTCTTGTTCAGCATGTATTTCTGCTGAAGTGAAATACAAAATTCACTCCTCCCAGTTGAGCAACAAATTATACAAAACTTTCCCTCTAACCAGCCATCGTGTAGTCGACACTTTTAAAAAAGGTTTTGGTTGGGTGATAACTATTCAGAATCATGCTCTGTGTTCATTGTCTCAAAAAGCTATCTCCGGAGATCGCTGTGGGAAAACCAGTTTGGGATCTCTTTAAGAATAAATCCAAGATTGTATGGCAATTTGTTAAAAGCATGTTGAATGCATAAAGCAAGGGAGTGGCAAATTCATTTAAGCTGGATGCAGTTGGGTGTCTTTTCCTTTATTCTTGTCCATACACTGTTTTTGTTTCCCACCATTACGGAAGCACCATCACTAGCAAAGCCAATGCAATCCTCAATATTCAAGCCAAAACCTTTTAAATCCCTTCCCAGTGTTTCATATAGTGACTGAGCATTTGTTTCTAGAACTGGAAACAGTCCAAGAAAAGCATATTGAACTCACAAACGTATGAAATGGTGATGCATAACAGTTTTTGAATCGACACATCGGTTGGTTCGTCAATCATCACAACATACTGTTTGCCATGTATATTTTCTTTCAGTTCCTCTTTCAAAGTAGGTGCTATCACCTTTTTTATCAAAGCACTGCATTTCGTTCTCCCCAACTTCAACTTCCCTAGAGAACTTACTTCACCATGTTTCCTTACCACCTGGCCGAAATGATCTACTGTGTGAATTGCTACAAAAACAGAGATGTGCAAGTCCATTTCCTTATTTTCTTTTATCAGTTCTCCTTCCTTTTCCCTAGACCTAGCTGTTTTCTGAACATGAGCATCCATTTGAGAGAGATTTCAAATTTTTGGATGGGACTTTGAGCATATGTTTGTCCCTTCATGCGACTTGAGACAGCTTAAACGTGCTGTAATATCCACATGACAATAGCTACAAAATGCTTTATCCGAACCGTCCTTGGCTTGACTAACCCACGTGAATTGTTCCTCCCAATCCTTTCGAAATTTTCTGTCACTGTCGTATGAAGTTTTCCATTTCTTTTTCCTGGACATGGTTTTTGAATCAAACAAGAAATAAATTTATAACTAAACTAGATCTAGTCTTAGGGAAATAAGAACTGGACACTTTCAGTTTCCAAACTTTCAAATAATCAAGATGGGAACCAGACAACCAGACAGATAGGCTCACTTTCAGCTTTCAGTTTTGAAAATTTACGTTGGGCCTAGCCTATTTTAGAGGAAATGTGTAGCCAGATATTTTTGTTGTTGTATGCCAAGTAATAAGTGTGAGAAGAATTGACACACTGTTTTAGAGGAAATGTGAAGCCAGATATCTTTTTGTTGTATGCCAAGTAATAAGTATGATAAAACAATCATGGACAAAAAGTGCTAAAAAAGGGCCAACTTGCCAACCAATTTCTTCTAATGCCAACCATGGTCAAAAAGTGCCAAATTTGAGCCATTTGGCACTAAAAGTGGGTTCCCGCAGGTGGTGGCGATGCCGGGCTGATCCTCGATGGTTTCAGTGGTGGGGACGACTTCTCCGGTGATCCGGTCTTTGTGTGGAGAGAGGGTTTCACTACGGGGGGGGGGGGGGGTTGTCGCTGGTCTTGCTGGCGGTGCAGTTGCGGCGGGGGGAGCCTTTGCTGATTGTGGTGGTGATGGCTGGGGGGGGGGGGGGCGCTCTCCACGTTCCTGCCATCCTGGCATACGAAATGCCAGTTACCACATTTCGGGGGAGGCGGGCTCCGCTCTTCTGCCCAACATCATTTCCGTCTTTTGATGGGCTTTGTTGGTACACTGATTGGGCCAGTGCTCCGTCGAATGACAGTGGTGAAACCTCTGCCTTCTCTCTTTTAGCGACACTTTTATTAGTGCCTCCTCTTTCTTACCGTATTCGTTGATTTTCTTGAATGGGATATAATACGGGATATCCCCCTCATCTCTTAATGGCATGGTCACGTCGACCCTGCTGAGGTCGCGTCTTTCCTCTGGCCGCGCGACCTTGACGTTTGGCCCGAAAACTGTTTTCGCCAGTAGTTTTATTGCCCCTAACTACATGTTTGGGGGCACCCACAGGAGCCTCACTCTGGTGACCAGCTCACTCTTCTTCATGAGCTTTTCTACTAGCTCCTCCTTGTTGCATCTTATGTACCATCTGTTAAGTACTTCGAGCCTGTAGCAGCTGAACTGCTCTTCCATGTTCTCTTCCTTGCTAATGTTGGCTGTCTTCCTTATAATCTTCTCCACGTTTGTGTAAGAGGTGCGGTTGACTCCGCGACCCTCTGTTGTGAGCACCAGCTCATTTTCCACAAACTCTTTGTTGTGGAGGAAATCTTTTAAGTTAAAGGTGAATACAGGCTCCTCCGCCTGTATCCCCGATTTAGCCATTGCGGCTCTTTTGTTACGGTTCCTCCTGTTGGTACTGTTTACTATATGCTTAAAAAAAAAAAAAACCATGGGGTGTGTCGAAGAGGAAACAAAGACACCAGCTGCCTGGCGTCTCTCTCCCTCTACGTGGGTGCTTAGCGTCGGAAACAAAGAAACATCTACCTGGCGTGAGTCGCTAAGCGTGGGGAAAGAAAGAACTAGTTTCCTGGTCAGTCGTCCTCCACGTGGGTACTTAGCGTCGGAAACAAAGAACCATCTACCTGGTGTGGGTGGCTAAGCGTGGGGGGAAACAAAGAAGCCAGCAATCTAGTCAATTGTCCTCCACATGGGTGTCTACCCGTCGGGGGAGACCAAGACTCCAAGGAGTTGTATTCCTTTTACATTAATTGGATCCTAATTAGCTTTTAATTCTACATTAAATCTTTTAGGAACTCTTCTAGATCTACGTTCCTACTTAGATTTGTGTAGTGGCGGGAGGGGGGGGGGAAACAAAACCAGCTACCTGGTATCTGCCTCCCGCCGCCTGATTATTTAAATAGTTAAATAATTTACATCAGTTATAAATGTACAAGGTTTTTATTACTTACTGCAAAAGAGGACGAACATTAGATTTCACTGGCTTATATAGGTTTAAGGCTAAGTCTAAGGCCTTCATACATTCTCGCTTTTCATTCCCCCACTGCTTATGAACTTCACTCAAGGAAACTGTCAGTGCAAAAATTTCTTTGTTTTTTGTTGTCTTTTTTTTTCTGTGCGATTTCTTTTGTTTTAGCTTACAGTTAGTTCTGAGGATTAGAACACAAATAATGTATGGAAGAATCTGCCAATTACAAAATAGCACATTTTGATAAATTGCACGCGACTGGCAGAGTAAATTAATATTTGGAAGTTTCCTTAACACATCTGAGTTTTGAGTACAAAGTTGTTTTGGAAGGGAAAAAACGGATGCTATATATTTTTGAGGTTTTATTTCTGTTGTGCCCCTTTCAGCCTTCTGGTTCAGCATGTGAAGTTTTATTTTAAATAAAGTCCCTTAAGTCACCACTGAAATGGTCAAAGATATAATCTTTCTTTGGAAAAAGGTAGTGCAATTTGTGAGACCAGACTCTTTGTAGTTGTACTGGAAGCAATATTGACGAGCTTTAGATTATCAGTTTAAGAGTTAGCGATGGCACCAGAAAAGTGCACAAGTGTAGGATTTCCACACCTTTGGCCTTGCCCAATGCTCCTGGTGTGAGTGTACACCCCATCCTCACAATGCCTGAAGGCGTGATGAAGCAGTAAAGAGGACAAAATGGAGAAGATGGTCGGCGATAAGATGAATAGTTGCTTGAATAATTTTTTTTAACCAAGGGGTTTCCTAGAAAAATTTGGTCATTGGGAGCTTATCGGAGGAAAAATTGATTGATTGAATAATAAAATTTTCCGAACCAAGATGTGACTGCAGCGCTTCTGTCTGTTAAGCCAAGTCGCCATCAAGTTCCTCAGACATTGTTCTGTTCTTAAATCATATTATGCTTTACAAAGGGATATCAGAATATCACAATATTTTCTTGTGCCTCCGTCGATTTTTCACTGTATAAAATTTCAGATCAACTCTCATCTGTTGTGATGACACCTTATCCTTTTTTTAGTTTCTTCATTAAATATTTTCCTACCAGATAAAATTGGTGTAAACACATTTCTATGCAAAATATGGAACGCATTCCTTACTGTACAGTAAACCATGGATGTTGTACCACATAACTTTTATTATTGTGTATTATGGATGAACACTTTAAGCCCTAGTGGAAATTTAATATGAATAGGAAAAACTCTGTGTAATTAAGAATCTTTTCCAAGGCTAGTTTGTCTATCTCCTATTTTCCTCCGCTTCCCCCCTAATATGCTTGAGTTGTGTTAATTCTTTGTACCTCAAATAATATACGCTGATTGAGATAACTTTTTCTCAAACAATTGGAACAGATTCTTTATTAAAACGTTGGTCGTTTCGTTACAGGAACTTAAGTAAATAGCTTAAACAATTCAAAAGCTGCCATGAATTGTTCCTTGACTAAATTCTAACACTGTTTAGAACATGTACTTATAATAGCAGCAAGTGACAGCAACAGTGCAGCAAGAAACAACAATGGAAGCAATGAGAAAAACTACCCACAGAATCATAATGCTAATGGTTTTGTCACTATGATTATGATCTTTATCTAATCATTAAATAAAGCAATTAAGACACGCTTAATGCTTCGAGGTACACCGTGTAAAGATAACGCCAAACCATCAATATGCACTAAGGATTATTCTATGAAAGCTGCGAAATGTGAAAGATCAGTCATTTATATTTTGCTCATAGACTAGCTGTACTTGGAAAAATATTTTCAAGAATTGTGAAGAAAAAAGTTTATTTGACTTGCAGTAGTTCTGGAATCATGCTTCTTTAAGACATACATAATTTACCTAGATCTACTTTTTGAAATGAAAACAACAATGAGTGCTAGATGTTATGGTGAACACTTACCTTGTCAGTAGGTGTTATCAGTAAAACAGGGTTTATCACGTGTAAAATTAAGAAACATTCTAAGAGGCTGGTAATTTTAGTAATATTGCTCATACTATTGGTGTTTATGATATTAAATATTATTATTATTATTATAATTATTCATCTTTTCTTTTCTTTTTTCACGTTTTCGTCTTTCGTTTTAAGGGAACTCAATTCACTTCATTAAAAGTTATACCTCTCAGTGGACATATATTTCCTTGTGAACTGAGCAGCCAACAACATAAAATATTAAATTACTGCTACTTCTTTTTTTAATGGCAAAATAAAATGACCGTTTTGCGTTGTGTAAATGGTAATGATAGCCTGGAATTTTATGGTGCTTTCTGTGTTTTTCTTGTACCATGGCAGTGAATTTGCCTGTCTGACGGAATATGGGAAAAAAAGTATATACTTGAGGTGGGCCATGGGTTTCAGAATTATTCTCATATCATTTCTTTGAAACTAAAGAACTGCACAGTCATGTCATGTCATACCTTTATCTCTACAGGCACGTGATGTAAACACCTTCCTTATCCAATCAATAGTGCACTCGCGCATTTGACTTAAACACCTTTTGACCTCTATATGATGCAGGGAATAGCTGTCTATGAAATATTAGTACTCAGATGTTGGGGCCAATGACTACAAATTTGTTCATGCCATGAAGGATACCAAGAAACTAATCTTGGACTGATCATAGGAGCAGTAGGTAAGGTAAACCTGTTAAAAATGTTAAAAAATTTTAAGAAATTAGTCCTATGAATATTTTTTTGCAGTATAATATTTACAACAACAAAAATAACTGAATAAGATTTTTCTAGGGTCCGCTTTGTCAACTGAAATGACCCTATGGCCTCGATGGGCTAAACCTTAGGTTATAGGTGCATTGTTAAATGTAATTCAAAATCATCACATTTAAAAGAAAAAATGTTTACTACAGTAGGAAATTAAGTTTGCAATAAGAAGTAACTACCTTAATTAGTTTTATATTAAATACAATTTCTTTTGTCTACAAACTTTTATCCAGAATAGTTAAAAGTCATTATAAATTCAATCATGTTGCGTAAATACGTTTCTTTTCTCTCTTTCTGAAACTACACAGGTGAAATAAGTCTTATTTGTGAATTAACACATTGCATTATTGAATATCCAATCTTCAGCCTCTTTTTTTAACTGCATGCAAATAGAGAGTAACAAAGGAAAAACTCTTTCTCTTATTCAAGACCGAAATTAAAATTTAGGCGAGGGCATGAAATTGATGAATCATCTATTTATCCTGTACTGAGTAACTTAAACCTTTCAAAAGCATTGGTATTTTATCAATGCTCAAAAGTTCGCAAATTCAAGTTACAAAAATAAACTAATATCCCAAATGTGGAGAGAAAAAAAAATTATAAGGGTACCGAAGTAATAATAATGTTTTTGTATTGCTTTTGATAGCTGTAATAATGGCTTCAATGTTTAATTACTCTACAATCATATTGTGGAGTATTATT
Organism: Elysia crispata; assembly: GCA_033675545.1. NCBI lineage: Eukaryota > Metazoa > Mollusca > Gastropoda > Plakobranchidae > Elysia > Elysia crispata. The sequence goes on from JAWDGP010006603.1 coordinate 31,410, forward strand.
GTCATTCTCTCATTTCTTACATTCTAAGGAGCGTTGTATAAATTTAAGTAAAATATATTATTGAAAAGACTGACTCGCATTAAAATACTCCAGATCAATATCTAAATTCTGTAAATTTTTTGTATCTTTACAAGTTGAGATGGTTGATTGAAAACGGGAACCTATGAAAATTTTGAGGAAAGTAATTATAAAAAAAAAATTATAAGAGACAATATCATGACTCTGGATGTCGCTTTATATATAACTTCTCATACTTTCCTTTGGTACGACAGGTGAAATGCAATATTGGTTTTGTTTACCTGAAAGCAATGATGATCAGCAGCAACGTTAAAATAAAGCAACCAAAAAACAACGATGATTATCCATTTGAGTGTGACCATTACGCCTACAATTTGTTGACATGGACAGTAATGAGGAAAATTGAATCTTCAACTTTTCATTGAAATTGCTTGCATCAATCATTTGAGTCAGTTGAAACAAAAATTGTTGCATTGGAATAATAATAATAGATGAAATTGTTCATTTTTTTTTAAAAAGTGCTTTCGTCTTATCCTTTCTGATTGCTCATAAGCACTCTGAAGACACCTGTCAAATAAGAACTTGACAGACTTATTTCTAAATTCTAGTTTAGTCTTTTAGACATAAGACCATTTAAAGAGAACTTTTAAATTTTCCCAGCTTGCATACATTTCAGTACCCGTACTTTGCTTCTTATTTGCAGAAGTTTTAGATGACACCAGATGTAATGGTAATGAAATTCATCTTAATTTTTTTTTCAAATTTGATTGACCTTGGTTTCGGAGAAAGAAAAAGAATCCAAGTCTTTTCAAGAGATAAATGTTTAAAGGTTATCTTACGTCTCTGAATTATGTAATAACATTCGAATCTACATGGGCAGCAGTAATGATTTTGTGTATTGATGTAAATCATGTTTTCATATGAAGTCTTCCGCGAGGCAACCTAACGTGAAAGCCTTTCCGGAGTTTCTGAGTTTTTGGATGACATTAGTAATAATTGAATCTTATTGCGTGACTCAGCATCAAGAAAGAGAAGCAATTCTCTCTACATTTTTTATATGTTGGCACCTATTTGTAAGATGGCAATTGTAAGTGCTTTTTTCAATTGTTTTCTGTGAAAAAAAGTCTTACTTCTTTTCATATGCTTTTGCTTTTGCCAATCTAAGATATTTGGCAGTGGTGTAGACGCTAATTATGTTTATCAGCTTTAAAATCTTTATGTTGATGATGGTCACCATTTTTGTCACTTGACTAACTGATAAAAAAAAGTGACATGGGAAAGTTTAATGATAATAATATCTGTTTTACCTTCAGGTGATGAAGCGGATGTTATAGATTTAAAACTATCACCAATTATATTAATTTCTTAAGGTTTAGTGTGATTTTGAACCTCGCAACAACTATTTTGCTTACATGATACAGTATGATCTCATTCACCACCCACCCTTCCTGTTACTTGATTCTATAGGCTGCAGTCACATGACTGTTTAGTGTGACACTCACAGAGGCCCACAGAATGCTGTCCGACACCCTTTATCTCAGCACCATGGCTGTGTATGACCTGCTCCTCGTTTTGCTGGTGTTTGTAAACTTGAGTGTGAAGTGCTGGCAAGACTAGCAGATTTAAGAGGTCCTTGGGAGGGAGGTGCTCTGCATGCAGGTGATTTTTTCAAGTGGCTTCATCTTTATTTTATTTATTGTTTCACTAGAACGTTAGCTGTGTCCTACAGTCATCAAGTTGTATGCTATCTGATCAAACTTTTACGGAATTCCTTTACCTCAATGGCTGGTGTTATTCTGATGTATACGTTACTGGTTTTATCATATCCTTATCTTCGCCATGGTTGCCTTTGACTTGAATATTGACATGAACTTCCTAATTGCCACAACTACGGCAATTGACACATACAATTCGTCTTTGCTTTTGGCAGATACATACATTATATAACTTGTACCTGGAATTCCTACATCGTCTCTGTTCCTGCTTGTTATGGTCTTTTGACATTATAAATTTTTTATTGAGATTTGTAATCTTTACAAATCTCTGCATTGCAACACACACTAAAATGTTGTTGTGATTTATTATACACAAACCAACAGTGTCATATTGCATTTATATATATTCATATTTTTTGGCTGGTTGTTTTCTGAAAGATTCAGTGTACATAGTGTATCAAGAGGTATATTTAAAGAACAGTCCTCTTAGACTGGTGTTCCAATTAGCAAGACTTTCATATGCTGCTCTTTGGAGCCAATAAAAATTTTATGATTGCAAGTCCCTTACCTTGCAACTTAAATAATTTCAATACATGCTACTCTCCATACTCTAAATATATCAAAAATATGGAAGAGACATACTAGAAGGCTGCACTTTTACAATTCATCTTTTCTCCTTTTGTATTTTTGTTTTAATTTTGTCAATATTACTCTGTATTTGTGTAATATCTTCACCAAAGAACTAATTTTTACTGTCATTCAAAGATGATCAAGTCTGAGTTTCATTGTTCTCGGTTTTTTTTAAACCTCTAAGTCTAATTACATCCCACTTTTTCTGCCCCTTCAAAAATGTTACCAGTACTATATTACGACAGCCTAGGCTTCACTCAATTTATCCTAACAATCCAAAGAAACTACTGCCAAGGAAAGAGAATTGATGGGATTTTGATGCTTACATGGAACAGGTTGCCGGGACCCTGCAAGCTGTTCTCTTCAAATTGGTCGTCAATGCCTTGTCTGTGCTGTGGTTTTCCCACCTTGCTGGTGAGGCTAAAAACACCTATATTAGAGAAACATAGACAGGGGACAAGATTGGTTGAAAAAGAGGGGAAAGTAACAGTGGGGAGCTAGCTAGGACAAGATTGGTTGAAAAAGAGGGGAAAGTAACAGTGGGGAGCTAGCTAGGACAAGATTGGTTGAAAAAGAGGGGAAAGTAACTGTGGGGAGCTAGCTAGGACGAGATTGGTTGAAAAAGAGGGAAAAGTAACAGTGGGGAGCTAGCTAGGACAAGATTGGTTGAAAAAGAGGGGAAAGTAACAGTGGTATTAAAATAGTTATAGCAATAATTTGTAAACCGAATTTTATGTTAATTAATTGGCTTTAAAACCAGTGTTACTTTGTTGAACTTGCCTTTATTAATAATAAGAGTAAGACTCAAAGCTATTGCTCAAAGCGTAAGAATACTTGCTGACAGTGTGGGATTAACTGCCAATTCTTTTACAACAAACTTCTAACTCTCATATCATCATGAACGAATACATAAATGAATTAGTTCTTTGGTGTAGGCCAAAGATCAAACTAAGGAATCTGTAGTGAAATTAAATTAAAAAAAAACCTATCATTTATATATTGTCTGTTTTAAGTTAATTGACACCTGACTTCTTTTTAGTCTAATGTTAAAATTTTGTGTTTTTTCCCTTTAACTTTTGGAATCTGAGCGGCCGCAGAGTACGACCGATCTAGTTTCAGTTTTGGATGAGCGGCTATAGCCTGTGGCTGCTAAATAGATTCTTTATAGAGGCTTTTATTTAATCATGGATTATATAAAGTGAAGTGAAAGAAGAATCAATTTTTTGCTTTCCATAAGATTTATTCAATTACCTTCAATATGATATGCTACATTATATAATATCTATTAATTATATTTCCTTACAGTAAAGCGCTTCCGTTTAAGGCCTCTGTCCAAATGTGAATTTTGGGCACGGACTCAGAGTTAAATCAGGCGACACCGTTTCTTTTCCACAACCCAGTTTTACTGTCCATCTAATTGTTTTCAAAATGATGAACAATAAATTGGAATAACTGTTAATTTAGTGCACAAATGAGGAGATACCAAAATCAAGGCACAGGCCTCGGTTGTACGAGGTAGCAAGACCTTTTGTGACCCCCCATTAAGATAAAGCACACATTGACGCACTCAAAAGAATCTGAACTCGCAATAAATCTTGCTTAACATTGCGTCAGGCTTGTGAAGTCTTTCCATGTAGTCTCAACATTTTTCTTTATATCCACGATGTTTTAAAAAAATGACCTTCTATACTTGAGTTATCATTCATTTTCTATGATCCATCAGTCTGTACAATTATTTATTTACAGGTTGAGAGAAAAATTATATAAGATAAAGAACAGGAAAAAGAAAAAGGGTAGGGGTAGGAGGAAGAGGAATCTTTTCTGTGGTAGGATGGGTTGGAGAATAAAATTGTTTCATGAATAAAGTTAAAAGACAATTATACATGTATTGCAAAAGACTTTTATCAAAACAAAGTGTACCGCTTTCTCTCTTTTTGTAGAAGAATAAGAGTCTAAGAAGAACGAGCCTGTATTAAAATATTTCACAACAGATGCAAGATCTAGATGTAAAGATATAGGTTGCACTTTTAGTGCATTAACACTTCCATTTTTATTTGGTTTCCGAAATATTCCTGTTCCGTTATTTGCAGCTCACAATTTTTATTTCTTTTAGTTTCTTTTTTCTTCTATGTGATAGACCTTCTCCTTAAAAGAAAGTAACACTAATGGACAACATGTGTTATTGCTGTCCTTGGTGCATTTTTTGTTGTTGTTGCTCTTCAAGAATCTGGCTTCCTGATACAGATTTGAGACTCTTTTAATAATAATTATGATCTAATTTTAAGAATGGGCGCAATATTTAAAAAAAGGCAAAGCACTTTGATGGGAGTGAATTAGTTTGCTCGACGAATTTTTTCAATATTTATATGGAGCACAGGCTGTTTTGGTAAAGCAAACACTCGACTGTACTGGATCATGTGCCTCACCTCTAGGTTTTTTTTTTAATTATCTGATTTATTCTTTTCTAACTCTGCTAAAAAATTAAAAAAAAAAGATGGTACTTTCTTACATTGCAGACTGTTTGGCTTAAAATAAGACCAACTGGTGTAGAGCTTATCAGACTAATTTTTAAATTCCACATTTTATATGAAGCGTGTTATGATTTTTTTACCCATGCTGCGCATGTCATTGTTTCAGCACTGAAACTCGCCTGGCACCCATTTAGGCTGGATTTGTCTATATGATATAAGCACAACATTGAGAATATTAATTACTTAAAATTAGCTCTAGAGACATTAATTATAACGCATTTCACATAAAAAGAAGAACCCGATTACAGGTGAAAATTTGATGAATACTGTGAAACACAAATATCCAACAAAAACGGATAAGATCATGACTAAAATGGGTATAGGTATTTTATCACTTGGGATACCCAGAGTAAAACTAGTATATAGGTATTTCAGTAATATATCTCAACCATGTTAATAAATTGAAAAAAAAAAATTATGCGAACAAGTAACCGTGTGATGTTTGAAAACCTATGACCACAATTTACCTGTTCATTAAAAAGTTAAAAAAGATAGATATTTAATTGGGTGACCATTTTTTTTCTAAACAAATGGACCCACTTGGGTCATCCATGAAATTAAAAAATTATTAAAATCCACTCAGGTCTCCTTATACATATATGAAGTAAGAATGTGATATATGTCACCCATGAGAAGTACAATACATAGAAAGTCATTAAAACGATAGCTTCTGTTACATGGGTATTACTTAAGGAGTTGTCAATACTATGAAAAAAGTTTAAAAAAAAAACAAATATGTGAAGAAAACTGGCTTATTTCAATGTAACAAAAGAATCAATCAATCCAAATATGTCCACTGTATATTCTTATGCACATGTATTATTGGGAGAGGCTGTTAACAAAGTAGTGAGGCATCTAATTTATATCCATTTTTTAACATTGTTTTTTATCAATACAGCTAAAAGAAGGAAGATGGTTCAAAGTAACCAGATTGAGGGCTCTGTTAGAGTTACCTGTTAAAGGTAACTTCCAACTAATCCTTGCAAGCAAAAGAATTTCATCTTGAGTATTCCACACAAAACATTCAATGTTAATTTCATCTATATAATTATGCAAAGAAATTTGATATAATTCTTATAAATCTCAATCAATGAATGGCTTCTTGCAAAATTCAGAATAGGTCAACAAATTTAAAATTGCCCTGCAGGAATGATTTTAGTGAAGGAGAAAGTGTTTGGGATGATTAGTCTTACAATCTGTTATAAACCCTTACATCTCTTTTAGATTCTAGTCTCCTTTTTTATAACTAAAAAAATCTGTAAGTGTGCGCAAACTTAAATTAATCTTCCTCGTGAAATTCCAAATGGACATGCTTATTAATACAAAAAGACCTGAATACATACAATAAAACTTCAGGTGAATTGAAAGACCTTAAAGAAATTTGATATTATAGACAAAATGCATAATATGTTTCTGTTTAGAGCTAGGATATTAAAGGAAGGAAGTTTGGGGCAATGTTAAGATTTCCAATGAATGAATAAATAGAGAATATAATAATGGCATTAATTGCGTTTTAAATCACATCTTAAAGCTTAAAGAGTATCATGAAAATAAAGTATAATATTATACATGAAATGTAAAAAAGATATTGCTCTTAGTTTTCTAAAAGCCTAGTAGTGGTAAAAGGAGTTGTTTACATCAAAACTGTCATATATTGTGTTCTGATCAATCTTACGTATAACTGTCCTTAAAAATGAAGTGCAGGGTTTCTTCAGTTTAGAAATTATTCTAAATTTTAAGTCAACCAACCTATCTTAGTAATAGGCCTGTAAAGATGAAGTCTAAAGAAGTCTCCAAAAATTCTTCAGCATGTAGATTAGATGGTAACAAATGTTTTGTTATTTTATTCTCCAGGTATTCCAATGTCTTAAGCTACTTACTCACATCCAGAATTTTTTAATCCTGTTCTCTATGAACGATGATTTTGGAAGAGATGCTGCCAACCTAGTGCTGCGTGGACAAAAAAAAAGCTGAGTTGTTGCTCTGAAGTAAAGCCGTAGTGAGAGTTTAATTAAAAGTGGATAAATTTCAGGATGCCAAAGACCATATTTTATCTTTAAATTTGCCAAAGACTGCATTATGTCTTTAAATTTGTCAATGACCATTATTATATATTTAAATTTGCCATGCATTTTTTTCATCTTCAGGTAGAAATGAATGCAGAGATATTCATGCAAGCCATAATTTGAGTCTTTTACGTTTGGTTTATTTATTTGATTGGCATTGTATATTATAATATATTCTGCCAAATTTCTCAGTCTACTATTTCAAAAACAAGCACATTTTTTTTCTAGTTAGGATCTGTTCTTTAACTTTGAGTTTTTCTCATCAAACAAACTTACTGAGCTATGATCATAAGGCATTCTAAATGTTCTGTAAGGTGTCAAAATGTTATCATTATAGTATCTTCCGTTTACACTGATTGTCATACGTGCTGAGAGAATTGTCAATAAATTTTTGTAAAAGATACCCACCGTTATGTTAGTTATTTTTAATTTAGTTTAATTATCCAGGCAGATTTCTCCATATTGTGTCACATTTTCGAGATAAAGCTCACATGTAAAATTAAAGTATATCTTGTGTAAAAATCAAATGTTGCTTCTCTTTTGCTGTAAAATGTACATAATTTGTCTAAAAACTACCCAGTTTCTGTTAGTTGTATAGGCTGCTTGATTGAAAAGGGTTTGAAGTAAAGTTCCTAAAGAATGAAGACATTTATATATATATATATTTTGTATATTTTGATCAAGGAAAATGTAGACACATTGGATACGTGAAGAAAAAAAAATATTTTAGTACAGTGGGCCCTCGCTAATTGGGAAATGTCAATGGGTTTCAAATTCTTTCCAATCAAATGCGTTTCTCAATTTATCAGGTCTCTTAGGATTCTAGTTTTTTTTCCCAAGGAGACTTGAGTGAGCACCACCTCAGTTGGGCACTTCTATATACAGTGGAGCTTAGGAATAACGATAGCTCTTGATTATTTCATAAAGTATCATTTTAGCAAGAGTTGTCATTATTCCCACCAAAGGGAATAAAGAAGAATTAATTGTGATGAATGGGAGATAAACATTGGCAAGGACTAATCATATTCCCTAAATTGTCTGTGCATTTGATTTCTCCTGTTTCTTAACTGCTTTTGTGTTGATGGTCATGTGCTTTCTCTTGTTAGTTGTGCGTGTTCTGGTTGCGATGATACAAGTAATTGAAAGTAGAAGACTACAGTGCAGTCCTAAAACAATAATTGATTAAGAAACTCTAGTGCCATGTAGATCTATAGAACTTGGAGGTTTAGGTTTTGCCTGTAACAAAGACCGAGACCAGAGTATCACAGTTAGGGAAGAAAGCAAGGTAGTCTAGAACTGGACTGGCTCTCACACTCGAAACCTGTGGTCTTATATATAAAAATCTCTCAATCTTACGTAGAACAAGAGTGTGTAACTTATGTATGGAAGGGATGGACTCGCGGGTGATAATACACATTGAAATCTGCACTTGTCTTGTTCATAGGCCTAGAAACCTTCCTTCTCTCCTCACCCCCGCTATTTTTTCTCTTCTCTGTGGAGCTTGGTGTGCAGGAGTGGAGATCGGGATCCAATCTTCCATCTCCTGCTTGACGGCGCATCCTCGTCCCAAGGCAATAGCCATGTTTCGCATATATAAAGTTACGTACCGTAAGCATAAGTCATAATGTAACTTACATGTGGTTTCCCTAGTGATGTGTGCAAATTGGCTTGCGTTGTTTACATCGAAAGCTGCAAGCGAGCGTTAGGCCTGGTCAGCTGTTGGAACCAGTGAAATCTGCTGCTGCTGGTAAAAATGTCTCGGATCATGTGATTATGTAATGTAACTGTGTGAGCATGCAGAGGAAAAACACTCTAAACAGCACGCTTGTACCTGTTCAAGACTAGTACTCAATACCGGTAGCATTAAAGCATCGTTGGCAGTCATCATGTAACCCATACATAACAGTTACGTTCTTGGTGGGAGGGTTAGCATATTTTCGAAAAGCGATTAAGTACCGCTGGATGGGAGGAGTTTAAGCAAATAATGTCGGCGAGTCTTAAAAATATAACGTGGTAGTCTACCTTAGGGCCAGTTAGCTTTTCCTGCAAAGACTCAGAAGTGTTTGAAAATTTCCCTACCCCTCTGCGACATCCCCTTCCCCTCCTGGTTTGCAACAATTTTCGTTAGGGCGCTCACTGGATTCTCTGTGTATACCATAGTGTATCCAGGTGATACTGATACTAGGCTTGGATTACACTTAACCCACTGGCTACTAGAGGTGAATCGTAATCTACCTAGCTAGATACTGGGTGTTTCGGGACAAATGGCCATCAAGGCAAAAAAGATACAAGGATGACCATTCAAAAAGTGCACATTTTTTACAAACCTCTACCCATAAACCATATAAAGTATACATATTTTGAAACCTTAGAAAAAGCCCTCTCAATTCATATTAAATTTATGGAAAAAAGAATAGATCAGAAAGAAAAAATTGAATGGGAAAGGAGTTCAGAGCACGAGTGATGCGATCATTTTTTTTTTTTTTTTTTTTTACAAATTTCCACTTCAAGTACAAAATACTGCAAATTCTATTCAAAATAGATCAAAGATGTCATAAAGCAAGGAAAGAAAATTTTATTCAACTTGTTAATGCTGCAAACCGTTTTTAGATACATAAAATAGGAAAAAATGGCTTTGAAATGAAACAGGGGCTATGTGATAAAAAAAAGACAAAGAGCAGACACTTGATATTTGAGCAATTTTTACAAATTTAATATGTATCCAACAGCAAAACTATAAATAAAAAAATAAAATTGAGAAAAGACCTTTCAAATGGTGCAAAGATTTCTAAAATTGGATGGCTAGATCAAAAGATATGGCATTTTGAAATAACCCACCAGAACCAAGAATGCGCCAAAGTGAGTGAAAATTTGTACTTTCAAATGCAAATTACTTATTTTTTTTATCAGAAAACATAGGTAGAGTCGTGAGTTGAAAAAGACATTTTTATTCAACTTTTTAGCACAGCAAACCGTTTTCAAATACATGCACTAGCAAAAAAATATGACTTGGAAATGGAAAATGTAACCCTAGTTCATTTTTTGGTGAAAATCTGATTCTGAGCAAATTTCATCTATGCGTATATATAGCTTTAGAGATATTTATGAAATCACAAAATTATCAGTAAAAAAAAAAAATAGGACATTTCTCTGGAGTCTAATACTACTGTCACATTATAATTCATTATCTCCAATATCAGCACATCTGTAAAATTGTAATGTATCAACAAAGTTATTCATAGGTTTCCTGTTCAAGATAAAAAGTGTCCAGCCTTTTCCTTCTGAGTTAGGGACTTGGGACCTGCACAAAGATTTTTTGTGGCCTCATTAGAAAGGATGGAAATGGGATGGTGATACTACGATGAAGATGATGAATGATTAAAAAAATGTCTGTTGGTGACCACAGGAGGTTATCAAAGTTACAGCATTCTCTTCTGATGAATCTGAAGGCACCCAATTTGCACAGGCACTTTGCAGATGGCACACATTGTTTTTGAAGTTTTTCCCTTCAGACCCAGCAGCTTGCTCTCGTAGCACACTTTGTAGAAGCTATCATCTCTAAGCTTGAGGGTGTTGAGGTGCTGTGTTGGCCTTACTGAATGGATGATGGGAGGTGCTCTCACTGTGGTCACATCACAGACCGGGTCCTCTGCCAAGTCCTCCAAAAAGTCCAGGAACCCAGGCCATTCTGAATTGACATAGCCAGGATTTGAGTCTTTAGCTACGGTGTAGGTATTGTGGGCTGCAGCCATCATCAGGTAGTGAAAGATTCTCCTCCACCATTTTTTGGACCTGTGTGAAAAGGAAAAGAAAAATTTATTATTTTCAACACTTACTGTCATCAGAGACAAGTTCCTCCCTCAATTATCTTTACTAATGACACTGGACAACAGACTATCGACATAGCTGCCTACATGCCATATGTCCTCTTTTCAAGAACCTTAATTTTTCTAAAATCATAAATTCTGTTCAAGTACATGTTTCCACATTTGTTGAAATGTTATTGAAGTTTGGCATTAAACTGGCTTTGATGCTGCCTTGGTTTACCAGTTTCACTTTCAAAATTAAATCTATAATCACATTGCTATAAATTATTATCTCATGCTAGCAAACAATTAGATGTGAGGATTGTAACAAGTTGCACCTGTAAAATTAAAAAAAAAATATCATCTAGAACGAGTGCATAATATACAACCAAATCAATATTTAGAAAACAAATCTTAAAAATAAAATATTGAAATCTTTAAAAGAAACACTAATTTCTTTATATAATACTTTATCTACCTGTGGCTGGTCATGTAATAGCCTAGCATCTGATCACACAGGTCAACCCCTTTCATGTTTTCCTGGTAGCCAGCCAGGGCCAGTGGCAACAGTACCTGCTGTTGATCAGCCTGACTTTTTCTCCCCCTCACCACCGCCGTCAGAGTTGGGCAGTGGTAATTGGACATTACCAAAACTGCTAGGTGAGCCAGGCCTTGTTCCTGCCCTTCCTCCTTTCCTGTGTAGACTTGGAAACTGTGTGAGGAAAGCCGTACAGTTAGTTCCTACAAAAGCTTTTCCATACTGTCTTGAAATTAAAAAAAAATAACAAATACACTGTATAAATCTAAAATCAAAGATTAAATTTCAAAAAGAGAGAAAATATGAAAACAAAACTCGTTTTAATTATTAAGTATTATTATACTTGTTTCTTATTCTAAGACACCATAGACATTAATAAACAGAAACAAATGGAATACAACAATAAACAATCAAGACAAGGAAAATTAAAACCTTTCCTCACTGCATATATATATATATATATATATATATATGCACAAAATATTAAATAAAAACACTGTAAAGCTAAGCTACAGCTGCATGCAGAATATGAAACAAATAATTTCTAACCACAATAAAACAGTCCTTGAATCTACAAAAAGAAAAGAAAAACAAGGAAAGACTTGCAACTGCAGGGATAAAAAATCTTGCCCACTCAAAGGCCAGTGCCTCCAAAAAGGAGTGGTATACAAGGCAACTGTGGAACAGAAACCCTCGAAAAAACAAGACACCTATATAGGAAAAATAGAAAATGAGTTCAAAACCAGATACAATCAGCATAAATCGAGCTTTTGACTCAACCACAAAAAATCAGCCATAACTTTAAGTGAATTCTATGGAAACTTAAGGAATCTAAAACCGAATACCACTTATCATGGGATGTAATCGAAAGAGCGCAGCCATACTCAGCAGCAACAAACAGAGTCAACCTTTGCATAGCAGAGAAATATTTCATTCTAAAAACAAAACCGAGCCTCAACAAAAGAAGGGAAATATTTTCATCGCGCCCCTACAGAAAGAAACATTTACTACAAAACTACCAGTGGCCCGGAAACGAAAATAAACAACAACACAAGGTCGGAACGGCAAACAAACACACCTCAGTCATACCCGAAGAGAGCGGAGGACAGGCGACACTTTTGTCCTCCGCTTGAAACACAAGTAGCATGCAGAGAATTTAAGGTAAGATCTTCTATATCTATGAAATGCTCCCACAGCTGAGCACTCTTATCAATTATTCCAAATTATCTTCAAACTTTATACATATATAAAGATGAAGTAAAATAATGTGATGAATTCAGGATGTGTCACAACAAAAAAAACAATAAAACATGATAAATGACATTATTGATGACGATTAGAAATTATTACTAACCTGCTCTAGAGGAGGTTGAAAATTTTATGTACCTTGGCAGTATAGTGGACAAGAAAGGAGGGACGGATGCTGACGTGAGAGTCCGGATTGGAAAGGCGAGAGCAGCTTCCAAACAGCTAAAAAACGTGTGGAAAGCCTCAAAGCTGACGAAAAACACAAAGCTTAGACTGTTCAACACAATAGTCAAGCCAGTTCTGCTGTATGGGGCCGAAACCTGGAGGACTACCCTTTCAACAATGAACCGGCTACAGACGTTCATCAATGGGTGCCTCAGGATAATTTTAAAGATCAAGTGGCCAGAAAAGATCAGCAACCAAGAGCTGTGGCAGCAAACAAGGCAAATGCCAGTAGAGCAAGAGATCCTTCGGAGACGATGGGGATGGGTTGGGCACACACTGAGGAAACCAGGCTGCAGCACCACGAGGCGGGCTTTTATCTGGAACCCACAAGGAAAGAGGAAGCCGGGAAGACCTAGAAAGACCTGGCGCCGAGACCTAGAGGCTGACACCAAGAGGCTGGGTCACACATGGAAGCAACTGGAGAGCCTCGCTGGGAACCGGGATGCCTGGAGGACTCTTGTCGGCGGCCTTTGCCCCACAGGGATTCACAGGCCAAAGTAAGTAAGTAAGCTCATATAGCCAGCAGAGCTCTCTGCACGGCACCAAATTGTGATGCCCCATTTTATTGATTTAGCTGGCATATATTGTCGGAATCCAAATCTCCCCTTGAATTGGACCGTAGACTCGTCTATAATGACATCTCCATGGGGGACGTATACTGACCTGAATTTGCTGTTCATGAATTGAAATCCAGCATAGGCCGCAGTTTAGCCATACGGTCTGGCCTCTCAGGATCATGCTACACAGTATTTTTCGCAACATGGACAAATCGCCATATGGCAAGAAATCTATCCCGGGACATAACAGAAGGGAGTTCTGTTTGGAACAGTCTCTTTTTTTTAATGCCAGTAGTTCAGAGACATGGCAGTTTTATTATGCCAGTCCCAAAGCATAAACCGGAAAGAAAAAAAAAATGATTTTTACTTTTCAAAAGTAAAATCTGATTACCCAGTATACACATGAAAATAATCAAAGGTGGGATTTTTTTTCATATTAAGCAAGAAAATGCAATCATTTTCTTTTATTTTTGATTCTATTTATGTTAATTATAAATAATCAAATAAAAAGAAAAGTTTGTTTTCTTTAGAGAAATAATCTGGATTTTAAATTATTTATTCAATATTTTTTTACATAACCTTGTTGAAGACTAATTATTATACAAAAGACAGTGCTTCAGTTCTGCTGATTTGCTCATTCAAGTTGTAAAATAAAACCCTTTCAGCCTGTCCAGTGACAACTTTGAGCAAAATATTTTTTTTCTACAAGATAGATACCACTACAATCACATCTTGGAATATTTGAATCAAGGCCTAGGGTACATCTGGAGTCTTGAACAAACAAAATTCAAATGATAAAGGGACTCATACTACTCTTACCTTTGAAAGCTTTCATGTCATTTACTGTGACAGGGGCCCAATCAGCTGGAAGATTCTGGGACCTGGCATAACGGTTGGTCCCCGCAGTCAGGTGATCTCACCATCCATCATTCCAGAAGAGAGAAATGTATTGAACTGGTCGAGCATGTTCAGGGTGTTGAACAGTAGCTCCAACAGTAACTGAAAAATAAAATTGCTAATTAAAAAAAAGGTCTGCAATGTTTGTGTCTAATCAACATTGACATGAACTTGAAGATAAGAACAACATACATGTATTCTTAGTTCAGATTGAATAAATATATAAACATAAAACAATATCCCAGCTCAGGACAATATTTTGCAATTCATTTATGTATGATTTATTTCAATAACTTTTGAAACAAACGTAAGTAATAATGTACCTATAGGAAGTAGAAACTAGAGAGGACTAGCGTCCAGGTGGGAGGGGGCTGTGGGGAGGGACGGCACTAAAGACCTCAGGCAACATGGGGTGCTCAAGATCTTTTCCCATGAAGATTGTGGTGCTTCTTTTCCTTTGTACCCCCAGATCTAGTTGTCGTTTTTACAGGGAGAAGCGGTATCGTTATTGCAGAAACAAATTAAATGACTTAGAGAAAGGAAAAAACGGCTCTTTTCATATCTGTTACTATAACAGCGGTTGTCGCTGTTTAAAGGTTTTGCTAAATATAGGTTCCACTGTATCATATATGCCCTAGAAAGATGTGCGAACAGCGTCATCAAGTTGAGCGTCTGTTTATCTGTCACTGACTAGTGGTCACAGAGCACGTCTCTTCTAAAATAGTAACTTTTAGCTCCGTGTAGGCATAAACTAAGCTGCTCATGGTTGTGTGGCATGAAGGTGCAAAAGTTCACAAGTTAATCGATCGTCCTTGTCTGTACTCTTCTTATCATTCTTAATACGCACCGTTGTGACTGCGCCAAAAAGCCCTTGCACTTGTGCTCTGTTCCTAGAGTTCGCACTTTTTTTAAATAAAATAAATTGTTCATACCTCAGGCAATAACTGCTTCTCAAATATTTCGTTTCTTTCTAACTCTTCCCCATTTCCGAGGTTTCCTGATTACCAAGGTTCCTGGTTTATAGGACATAACTCTTTGATGCTTTCTTGGACTTGTACAAAAATAGCTTATCCTGGGTACTCTTTTCTTCTTCTTCTTCTTCTTCTTCTTCTTCTTCTTCTTCTTCTTCTTCTTCTTCTTCTTCTTCTTCTTCTTCTTCTTCTTCTTCTTCTTCTTCTTCTTCTTCTTCTTCTTCTTCTTCTTCTTCTTCTTCTTCTTCTTCTTCTTCTTCTTCTTCTTCTTCTTCTTCTTCTTCTTCTTCTTCTTCTTCTTCTTCTTCTTCTTCTCTCTTCTTCTTCTTCTTCTTTTTCTTCTTCTGCTCTCCTCCTCCTCCTCCTCCTCCTCCTTTTTCTTCTTCTTCTTCTTCTTCTTCTTCTTCTTCTTCTTCTTCTTCTTCTTCTTCTTCTTCTTCTTCTTCTTCTTCTTCTTCTTCTTCTTCTTCTTCTTCTTCTTCTTCTTCCTCCTCCTCTTTCTTCTTATTTCCAATTATTAAAATCTGTGATATCAAGAATCTTGGACAAAAAACTTAAAATGTTATTGAATAAGATAGATCCTGTAAAATTTGTTATGGTAGAAAAGTATTTCCTTTTTTCTATAGATCAAACCAAAACCAATAATGGCTGCAACTGAACATGGATTAAAAAAAAATAGATGTGGATCAAATAAGGAAATACAGATTAAAATGTATTTAGAAAGTAAAAGTACTTGTATGTTCAAAAAAGATTAGTAGGCTATAATGTTGTGCAAAAAAATTTTGAAAGCTGTATAATCGATAATAGAAGCAAAGTTTGGCTGTGGGTATATAGTTTTTATAGTATTCAATATCGTCAGGTTTATGAGATTATATTTGAACGGTAAGCTGGGATTGGACTCTTAATGAAGACATTGAAAATGGTGGGGCAAAGCTTGCATACTCGTAGACACCATATCAATTGAACATCACTAAAGCAAATCTTTGTTTTCCTCTGGCAAATTCATTAAAAACTAAGGGACATAATCAGATATTTTTATTTTTGAAGTCTTGCATCGAAAATTGGGTTATGAATCGCAAGTTATAAACCTTGACTTAAAAGAACATTGTTGCTATGGACAATGATGATCATTTTGTTTTCACTTTCATTCAAGTCTAAGTGGAATAAAATTTATTTAATGTTTCTAAAGCAAGGCCATAAATATATCGAGTTGGCTATAAAGTGTAATAATAACAAAAACCGTAAGATTGTTCTTGACTGGCACAATACAGATCATTGTGAACTGTTGAAGTAAGGACACAATTATCATTTCTTACGTTTCAAGGTAACGAAGTGAACTATACAAGTGGAAATAAAGAGGACCAGCAAGGCCTTTCTTCGTCTGTATTTAGAAAGAGTGGCAGCAGAGGGCAAGTTTTCTCCCACTTAAGAGACAAATTAATTTAGCACAAACTTCACTAGGAAAATCTTTATAATTCAAGGGAAAAAATATATCCTCCAATGAATGCTCTGAAAATTATTTAACTCTGATCAATGGGTTATTTAATACAAAGAGATAAACAGACTACATACAATGTTTGAAACAGCATAATAAATGAATGCTTTCAGTCTTTCAAAAACGACAATTCTTTTTAAGTTGCCAAAAACACTCTAAAAGCTCATCTTATGTACATCAAGTTAGTAGCAATAATAAATGGGGTATTGTGAATGGTGTTCTTCAAATTTTGTTAAGGTATGATTTTCCTGAAAAGGGAGAAAAACATGAGACCAAGGAAGACCAAGAGTAGATGGACAAAAGACTGAACAACTGTTATTCAAGTTCTGAAGTGATCAATATGTTTTATATGACATGATTGGAGATCGGTCCCCTCTAAGATCGACTAAGAATAACTGTTATTCAAGTTCTGATCGAAGTGATTAATGCGTTTTATATGACATGATTGGAGATCGGTCCCATCTAGGATCGACTAAGAATAACTATTATTCAAGTTCTGATGGAAGTAATCAATGCATTTTATATGACAGGATTGGAGATTGGTGTCCTCCAGGATCGGCTAAGAATAACCATTATTCAAGTTCTGATGGAAGTGATCAATGCGTTTTATATGACATGATTGGAGATTGGTGCCCTCCAGGATCGACTAAGAATAACTATTATTCAAGTTCTGATGGAAGTGATCAATGCGTTTTATATGACATGATTGAAGATTGGTGCCCTCCAGGATCGACTAAGAATAACCATTATTCAAGTTCTGATGGAAGTGATCAATGCGTTTTATATGACATGATTGGAGATTGGTGCCCTCCAGGATCGACTTATGGGTTTAAGTATTTTCACATCTACTAGGTGACTTTGCTAAAAACGTTAGAGTGACAAAACGATCTAATGCTAGCTGAGAGGAGGAGGAAAGTCAAAGCACCAGAAATGCTGTGCTTAAGTTTTCATAATTGTTTTCTGAATTTTATCTTTACAATTGTTATAATTACAAGGAAGTTAGGTCAAGTTTGCTGAAACTGCATGAAAGCTATTGTGGGAAAGGCGAGGATGGCCCGGTGGCTTTCAATGCTCAACGACAGAGCTTAGGGTTCTTATTTCGAATGGTTACGTGTTCTTTCACTCTCTATCTTCTCATCTCTCATAGAATGAAGGCAGGAGGCAGTATCTATAGTTTTATTCATTCATTCATTAAAGGCAAATGCTCAAGAAGGTACAGGAAGGCTCAGGAAGGCTCAGGAAGACTCCGGAAGGCTCCTGAGATGAACATTAAACACAGACATAAGAAATGTATCTTAACATATTCACATGATAATGAAATCAGTTGCGACATAGTTGTACTATCTTCGTGATGTTTAGAAATGCAATACGATTCAGTGAAACAAATTACTACAAGGAACATAATGGATAACATTAATACAACATAACAGGACTCATTCCTCGATTAATGTATGGAATTATACATTGATAAACAGACGGATGTAAATTGGTAAGTAGGTTAGTGAATATACTATTTTTCCGTTTCTTACTTGTTTCTCTCTCTCTCTCTCTCTCTCTCTCTCTCTCTCTCTCTCTCTCTCTCTCTCTCTCTCTCTCTCTCTCTCTCTCTCTCTCTCTCTCTCTCTCTCTCTCTCTCTCATCTAATGCTTGTATTCTATATACAAAATACAGCGCGTTACCGGTTTAAGAATGAAACTTGGTCTAATATCAGTTTCCAGGGCACCTCAAGCCACGAAAATGAGCAAAACAATATAAAATGCATAATCTCAAAGTCAGAACTTCATCGCCTGTTTTACTAACAAATCAAACTATAACGGAATATTCTTATAGACTTTTAATCAAATAAATTAAAGCCAATAGTTCTCATAAATGTCGGATGATCTCCTCCAGAGTTTGGTTTAGCATCCTATTGATATATGCAATGAATTATTTAAATAAAAAGATGCTACCAGATCTAGATCACTAAGAATGCTACATTACATATTTGGACATACCCCCAGCACCGACTGCCTCTGGATGTTGGTCAAATTGACGGTCGTTCGTTAGGTGGTCGAATGTAAAGTTAGTTTGAGAGATACCCCTTTTTATGTAATTTACGGAGGGCCTACTACGTGTTGGACTCCACTCTAAAATTAGTATAAATTGCGGGCGTCATTGGTGACTCATATGGAAGGATGGAGACTTGGGACCAATTCTGGCATTGTCTTCAGGTGGGTACGATCCTCCTACTGACGTATCTAATGCGTAACTGAGCTGATTCATTCGGTTTTGACGTCAGGGATTTTCCTAGCGTTTCCGCTCCCATTCTTGCACACGTTGACTCATGAATGCTGGGGATCATTGGGTACAACTTTATACCTTTACCTCAAGACTTAATGACGAGAACGGGTGAACTTAAAGAAGTAATGAGGGGAATTAACGGAGGAATAAAGCGATTAATAAAACTATTAACTTGAAATACTATTATCATTGTTTTATCATTAAACCAAAGGTACCTATCCCACATGCATAACTTTCAACCTTTATCATCAGATTTTCTCTTTGCTTTCATCATTCTTTTCATATGATACTTTGCATTTCATATCTCTACAAAAAAAAAAGAACATAGATTTCAAAGTTCAAGCAGCAGGCTGTATTCTTTTTTTTCAGTTTTATTTATTGTGCACACCTTTGCTTACTCAATGATCAACTACTAGTTATAGCAGGCATAACAGTCAACTCTTTAAAACTTATTAGGACTCCTTTCACCACCACCTTACAATTGCTCACACACTCTAATTATTTACACCTATGTTGCAATCATTTATTAAGGAGTAAGAAACAAAAATTCACAAAAACCTCACCTGTGTTCATTTAAAAAAGACAATTTTAAATGTACGACACATTTCCGATGATATTGCTCACAAATACTTGACGTAACTTTTTAAAATCAAGACAAGGAGAATAAAAAAAACAAAGGGATGCTCAGTGACTTGAAGGATGACTGTGGTCTGAGCAACATCTTCACAGTCCCGCTGATCCAAGATTCTACGGCTATTTTTCAATATCTGAAAATCGCTGCGACTCTACCGCTACTGACACGAGTTTTCCTTCCCTCCCATCCGTCTTACATCAAGCTCATTTTGAAACAGGAAAAAATTGGGGAAGGAAAGATGAGAAAACATAAAATACAAAAAAAAAGCAACCTATATCCCCCATTCTGGCATGACTGGCAACGTATATGTAGATAATTTAAAAACAAAATCAATAAACTGTTCTCACCCACATGATATTACTTCAATTCCTGCCAAGTCTGCGTCATGCGTCTAACCGAAACATGGTTCAATCGTAACACATTATGCATATGTTCTTATATAAACAGTATGAAATTAAGTACGTGTGAATCTGATAGGTCTACATTTTAACAAATCTTTTGTGTGCACCTATAGTAACTATGCTACCAACAAAATTAATGGTGCCATAAAAACAATATTTGTCACGTAAGAAACGATGCATTTGACAACCTTGACCTTTTTTACACTCTAGCGAAAGCGTCACTGTCTGCTTTGAAAATTCTTAAAAGTTTGAATCACAGCCATCAACACAGCACGTGATGCAAACACGGACAAAACAACTGACTCCTATAGCAGGCGCGTTTATCTTCTCTAGACAAAATTATCGGATTGTCCTAATGTTGTCACTGGAAACTTTAATCATTCCCAGAGGATTCAAATTGTTAGACATTATCAATGATCTCAGACTGCCATACTAGTGAATTGTCAGCACCAATCTTGTTCTTGTGTAAAATACAATAAGTTTATCTCTGTTCTCAGAAACCTCTCACAGGCAGACCGGACTATGAATAAGTATGATACATATATATTGCTGCTCATACCAATCTTAATAGCTGCCCTGCAGAGGTCTCTGCTATAGCCATTGCTTCCTGTCGTGATTAAGTACGTCTTTATAACTTTCTCGATGTCCTCATTTCATCTTCTTTTTGGTCAGCCTCTACTCTTGGATTTTCCTTTCTAGAATGATCTTTTCCAGACTTTTGTGCTGTTTGATGTGACCACAGTTTGCCAGTTTCCTTTTCTTTTTTGTTTTCATCAACGTGTTTTTTTCCATCACCAATTTAATCAGAGTAGATTTTTTTTTACTTATGCTATTTTGAGTGTGTTTCTGTACCACTACAGTTTACAAATTTCTCCGCATTTTTGTGCCAGTTTCAGGTTTCATAGTCATATGTAACGATGGAATGTTTACAAGTTCTTAACAGTTTGATTCTGGTTGCTTTGGAAGGGGCTCGCCACAATCTTTTTTTTTTCTTTTAGTTTTAAACGGGCCATTGCAAGTCGTTGTTTTTTTTTTCTTTTACTGTTGATGTTTCCCATTGTGAGTAAATCTTGTACCAAGTTGGGGGAATTCATTGCCAGCTTATACTGTGTCATTATTGACTAGGGAGTGGGGAGTGCTTTGATTTATCTTTTTTCATAGTCTTTTTCTTCTTTGCATTTAGGTAACGATTCTGTGCTTTGCGTGTACTTTTAAAGCGTTAAAATCAACAAGATCTCCCTGGCCTGCTGGAGCAATCGAGACGAGGCTAGTCGGTCCGACATTTCTCAGGTCTGAAAGTTCTTTGCCAACAACGTTGAGGTTATCACACTTCCTTGGATTTGGATCTAAGTAAAGTTGCCTTATAATATTTTCTGGATATCTCCTATATTAGAGACATAAGATGAACTTATACCCGCCGGGCGCACTTCTTGCCCAATTTTGAATCATTGTAATGTTTCACCACTGATCTTCACAACTGCTGTCATGTTCTTGCTGTCTCACATGCAACAGTCACAACATTCGGCCAAAATAGCAAGTCTTGTTTTAATACAGACACAAATTTATTGACTATATTAATACAAGATAGAATATAGAATTAAGGATATAAAAATGTTATAGGATCTACTTGAAGTTAAACACGGACTGAAACATGTTCCCTAAAAGAGAGACAAACTTAGACTGACTCTAAGAGCCAAACATATCAAATAAGAAAATAGAGGAGAAACAAGGATGTGTGGGCGAGAGAAAGATGGTGTAAGCGCCAGAGGTACCCGTGACGGTAGAATGCGCCTTTTGTCCTCTTCCACTCTATCTGATTCAATAAATTCTATTCTGACCACAGCGTGCACCAGTCGACCTCGGTGCGCTCTTTCTCTCTTACTAGCTGTCTTTCTCTCTTTCTCTCAGTGCATCCATCCATTCATCAGCCACTCTCGTCTTTCTTTTTCACCAATCTGCTACATTCTCCACACCATTGAACTGATCACATTAATACTTAATCAGTTTAATCAATAAATCATCAGGAGTAACACAATAAACACATGGCGCAGAATTTCGTATTAATTTGACATGATTACATTTCATAGAGGGAGGATACATTTTCCTTATTCCACACTCTATAACTGCTGTACAACTAAACAGTGAAATGATGCGAAACAAATACTAATGTTCAGCTGAGAGATAGGATTTGTTTTTACCAACAAGTTTCAAGAGCAAATATTATCGCAATACTAACATCAAACGATAAGATACTGGTTCTTGGATCTTCAAATATGCCAATTAAAATACACGTGAAACAATCATACTGTATTCTTCATACGATTATTATAAACGAAAGATAAACAAACGGCATAAGCGAATAATGCCATCTTTTCTCCTCTCTACCATTCTAAATCAATACTGTGGACCATCAGAGCATTGGTAGCAGCTGACAAGGCACTGATTACAGCGACAGCTACATCTTCAAACAAAGAAAGAAGAGAAAAAACAAACTTTATCTATAATTCTCTTATACGTGTTCTCATAAACTCAATAAACTCAAATATTTTAAGGGAGAAAGTGTGTTAGATCTAAATTATTCACAAATATCAAGAAATCTATAGTGTTATCATAAACTCAATAAACTCAAATGTTTTAAGGGAGAAAGTGTGTTAGATCTAATTTATTCACAAATACCAAGAAATCTATAGTGTTATCATAAATCGTCGGGAGCCGTAGACTGCCGACCACTTCTAGTTGTGGACACCTGACCATGTCGTAGCTCAGGCATGTCTAGAACTTGATGTGCATGCAACTCCAAGTCATGAATTCTCTGGAATGGGCGAGAGAAACAGCCCTTTTTGTTTTCACTTTCACTGTTCTATTCACCCCATCTCTCCACTTTATAAGCTCTTCTATGACACCTATTGACCACTATAGTCTTGGACAATTATCCTCCCTGACAAGTACAACTGATCCCACCTCTAATTTTCCATATCTATCTCTTCTTTTAGGGAGAGGTAGTTGTTCAAATATTCATTTTGCCAGCGGTTGCAGAATTGGACGCGTTGTTTTTCCATCAATTCCTTTTGAGAATTTGTTTCGAGTGAAGAGTCGAGTCTACAAAGGGTGATACATTTACCTTTTGAAGATGGTTTCCACGCCCAACAAGGAAATGAGATGGAGATAAAGGGTGGCCGAGGCTAAATTCATCGACCACAAATGTAAGTGGACGAGAATTGATGCAAGCCTCTACTTCAATGAGTGCAGTTTCTAGCCTTGTTCTCTCAAGACATTTCAAACCTATACTTCTTTCGAGTGATATTTTCATCACTTTAATCATTCTTTCCCACCAGCCTCCCCACCATGGGGCGCGGGGTACAGAAAATCGCCAACTGGATGACTCAGGCCCATACTTCATAAACAGTTCTGAGGGAGCACTGTTAAATGTCATTGCATTGTCTGAAAAAAATAGTATTTGGCATTCCTCTGCGAGCAACAATTCTTTGAAAGGCAAGCAAGAAATGAGTGAACTCCAAAGACTCCACAAGTTCAGTATGCATAACTATTATAACACTACAGCGCACGTGAAGAGAGGAACATAAAATTTCTGGCTGGAGGCATCCCTGCAGTAAATAGGACCAGCATAGTCAATATCCACTACATAGAATGGCGGTACCTGTTTTATCCGAGCTTCCGTAATAGGAGCCATAGGTTTTTGGCAAGCTTTGGCATTCGACGCCTGCAGGGCAAACATTCTGCTTTAAAGCTCAGAGAGAACTCTGAGGCCAAGGATTCAGCACTGGTTTCTCGAGGTCGAAACATCTGATTAACACTAGCCCATTTAAATTTCTCGTAAGAATCTCTGACAAGCAGAAGTCAAAGGAGGAAAGCAGGATGGGAAACTTTTCGTCATATGATAGATCACTGTAATTTAGTCTACACTGAGTCTGAGTATTCCTTCTTCTCCAATAGAGTTTGTACAAAATGGGTGTCTTAACGACAGATTTATCAGTCTTTAGAGTGATCGTGATATTGATAGTTCAAAGTTAAGTAAAACTGTATTAGTTGTGGTTAAAAAGAAATAGGAGTTGGCTTTTATAATAAAGATGTTTTGACTCATTCAACTCTGCAATAACATTTCTTAATCTTTTTCGTAAGGCAGAAAAGTGTGAGGATTTCAAATACTTTAGTATTTTGTAACCATTCACTGGTCCTGTTAAATTAGTATTAGCTTTCTTTTTATATCCCATTTTGCTATTTGGCCGTGTTCAGCTTTAGTCTTTCATTAAGCCTTATTCTGCCATTAATTTTCGCTGCGGTATAAAAAGCTTGCAACCAGTTCAATCCTATTATTGGCTCTAGCGTAGCCTATCATTTTTAAATGTACACTAGTATCATAATTTTGTTGCCCAAGGATTCTCTACACAACTGAAGAATTCATGTTGATGAAGGACTTAAGTACTTCTAGTTGAAAAGCATAAATGTATATTCGCCCGTGAATATTACTGTAAAAATGGCTGGAAACAATAGCACGTTTAAAAATTTTAACAGCCTTTCTATGTGGATATGGGACTAGATCCATTTCAATGGGCACCGAACCATTCAAATAATCATCTTTGTGAAGAGTTAAGCCGAACTAGACCAGAACCCATGAGTGTATGTTATTGTTAACTGGCTGTTTGATAAAGCCCGATCAAGATACGTCGCCACCTGGCGGTTGCAACGCGCGATATTGTTAGTAATGTGCTACTAGCTTTATGGTCTACCAATGATCAATCTGGTGATTGGAACAGGAAGAAATAGTTTTGTATGTCGTCCTAGAACTAGACAGACATTTTTAGACCAGTGATTCGTTAGGCCCTTTGCTGTTGGCTGGCTTGTTAGTGAGCCTGTTTCATTCTTAGTTTTGTATTGACTGTACTATTCTTGCCTGTGAAGTATTTTATATCGTTCACTTTTGTTTTTAGTTATGTACGTGGAGAAACATTTTAAATTTGGATCTCAGCTTTATTTATTTATTTTTTTTTTTGCTGCATCATTTTTTTCTTTGAGTGGCCACAGTGTGCAACACTTTCAATTAACGGACGCAACCTGTGAACGGTACGATAACAATTTAAATTACAGTCGACACCCCTGACCTTTCGGATTCAATTAGTTTTGATGACAGTTTTCAATTCTATGAGCCTGAATTAAGATTAAAAAAAATTATTGTATTATAAATTATTCTTAGGACCTCCTGGTTTCCACTGAGGCCACACATTCTTGCCATTGTTTTATCTTTGCATCGCAAATGAGGAGCATTGGCCAGTTGTTTCCATTTTTCTTAAGCAATTTCTCTGACTCTATGACCTTGACATCTTGTCCTCAGTTAAATTTGAGATATAAAGTATTGAGGTAAGGATATCTGTAGACAGATGTTATATGCTTTATATTAAAGGTAACTTCCAATTTAATCCTTGCAAGCAAAAGAATTTCATCTTGAGTATTCGACACAAAACATTCAATGTTAATTTCATCTATACAATTATGCAAAGAAATTTGATATAAATCTTATAAATGTCAATCAATGAATGGCTTCATGCAAAATTCAGAATAGGTCAACAAATTATTGCCCAGCAGGAATGACTTTAGTGAAGGTGAACTTGTTTGGGATGATTAGTCTTAGAATCTGTTATAAACCCTTACATCTCTTTTAGATTCCAGTCTCCTTTTTCATATCTTAAAAAATCTGTAAGTGTGTGCACTTCCCAAGTTGCTCCAGTAACTTTTTGGGCTTTTGTAAGTAAGGTAAGATAAACTTAAATTATCCTTTCTCGTGAAATTTCAAATTGACATGCTTATTAACACGAAAAGACCTGAATACATACAATAAAACTTCAGGTGAATTGAAAGACCTTAAGGAAATTTGATATTTATAGAAAAATGCATAATATGTTTCTGTTTAAAGCTAAGATATTAAAGGAAGTAAGTTTGGGGCAATGTTAAGATTTCCAATGAATGAATACATAGAGCATAAAATAATGGCATTATTTTGCTTTTTAAATCACGTCTTAAAACTTAAAGAGTGTCATGAAAATAAAGTATAATATTATAGATGAAAGGTAAAAAAAAAGATATTGCCCTTAGCTTTCTACAAGCTTAGTAGTGGTAAAAGGAGTTGTTTACATCAAAGCTGTCATGTATTGCTTTCTGATCAATCTTACTTGTAACTTTCCCTTAAAAATGAAGTGCAGGGTTTCTTCAGATTAGAAATTATTCTAAATTTTAAGTCAACCAACCTATCTTAGTAATAGGCCTGTAAAAATGAAATCTAAAGAAGTCTCCAAAAATTCTTCAGAGTGTAGATAAGATGTTAAGAAATGTTTTGTTATTTTATTCTCCAGGTATTCTAACTTCTTAAGCTACTTTCTCACATCCAGAATTTTTTTATCCTGTTCTCTATGAACGATGATTTTGGAAGAGATGCTGCCAACCTAGTGCTGCGTGAAAAAAAAAAAGCTGAGTTGTTGCTCTGAAGTAAAGCCGTAGTGAGAGTTTAAGTCAAAGTGGATAAATTTCAGGATGCCAAAGACCATATTATATCTTTAAATTTGCCAAAGACTGTGTTATATCTTTAAATTTGCCAAAGACCATTATTATATATTTAAATTTGCCATGTATTTTTTCATCTTGAGGTAGAAATGAATGCAGAGATATTCATGCAAGCCATAATTTGAGTCTTTTCCGTTTGGTTTATTTATTTAATTGGCATTGTATATTATAATATATTCTGCAAAATTTCTCAATCTACTATTTCAAAAATAAACCCATTTTTTTTCTAGTTAGGTTCTGTTCTACAACTGGATCATTTAGCGGATCCGCTGAAAAAATGAAGTTCAACCTGGATAGATCTGTGGTAGCTTTATTTTGAGAAATTACTAATTTTTTTAGAATTATCTCTTTGATCGATGATCTTTAGAAAATCTTTGTTCGATAGATCTATATAATTATGTAGAGCAGTTTTTGACGCTCATCCATACCGGATTCGAGAGGCGGAACTGCGCATACACGAAAGAAAGTCTTAGTCAAATCTTTGCCTGAACCTTTGATGTTGACATTAGAACAGCCATTGCTTTGATATTGGAAGTTAGAATAACATCTATATCGTTCTTCTATATAATTAATGTTAATCCAAAGATTAGATCCAAGCCATTGTGCATAATTGATGAGGTTTTTTTTTAATTATTTTTTAATTAGACTTTAATAAATGAATGTAAACTTAATCGGAAAGAGAACTAACGAGACAGAAGTTGGATTGAAGTTTTCAGTCTAAATAACGAATAGACCTTCTTTAGCTAGAGATTTCCATTTTTTGCAGTCTTCTGTGCTACATATCAAGAATGGTATTAACGAGATGTGGAAATAATTCTTGCCGAGAAGAAGAGCTTTGTATTTCTATTATAGAGATGTAGCGTTACATAGGCGGCGCACATCTAAGTCTTTATCAGATTGGTAGTGCTGTGTTCACGTTTTGCTCATTTTCCATCATGGATGAGAATTGCTACTTTTGTAATTATTTGCAAAATATAATGGTGGCAGCAAAGATCAATAATTCGTTACCTGTTCTAAAGATTTCAAGTTATATTACAGAGCTTTAGTTAATTTGATTTGATTATTTTAGCGTGATATTAAGTCCCATTACGTGTGCTTTAAGTTATTGGAGGCGCCTGGTTCAGTATTGTCATGGTGTTCCCCTAATGAGGTCTGTGATATCATATTATACAAGTCTATATTTCTTGCTGATGCATACACTTGTTGATCTGTAGCAATAAAATCAATGTATTCTCGTTGTATAATTATGTCGTAAGAGTTTGTTTATTTTTCAAACCAACAAAGTAAAAGAAAGTGCGACTCAAATGTTAATACAGTGAATTCGAAATTAGTGAGTTTTTAATGGGAATATTTTTTTCATATATGTTTAAGTGTTGGGTTAATGTTTCACTTGGCGTGGAAATTTCCAAGAAAATTTTACACAGCTATACTTTACGTGCATATATTTTTTTCTCCTATATAATGCTTACCAGAATCACACATTGCCCCCAAACTATTAAGACACCCATATACACACCATCCATTTATATTATTACAAGATTTTTTTATCCCTAAAAAAATAAGGGCTACAGAGGTTTGAACACCTTGCTCCGCAGTGATTCTTCTGACAAATAAATGTTAGAACGAATAAAAAAGAATAAAAGAAAGACTCAAAAGATATATTTTGATTGAAACATTAAACATCTTTTTTTTAGTTTCTCTTGTTTTTTTTGTTTTTTTTCTAATTTTCAAAATTAACAGTCAAGGCGTAAGCTGAAATTTAGATATTTCATGGAATTTTCCAAGAGAATGTTAATTACGAAGGATTACTCATAATGGCTTTATTTTACCTTTATGATTTTACCTTAATCACACAATTCTCCTTTATAAACACCAAATGCACACGATCCATTTATTCGGTTAATTGCGCCATAACTGCAGCGGTTGAAAAAAAAAAAAACTTCAAACACAACTTACTTTTTTCGCAAAATAAAAATCCAATATACCAAGACGATTTACGAGGGTTTCCAAATGCAATCTTCGTGAAGAAGAGAGATAATGTGAAAGAATGAGAGTTTTTCATGTCGCCTAAGGTTGTGTATTTCGGTGTAGAACAGTGGAATTCGATAGTTTAAGTAGATTTCGATGAATTTTGGTTGATTTCGGTATTCAGCAGTTGGTAGATGTCGGTATATTTGATGGATTTCGATGGATTTTGAAAGATTTCGGTATATTTCTGTGGATTTTGAAGCATTTCGATAAATTTCGATGGAGTTCTGTAGATTTCGGTAGGTTTCGGTGTTCAGCAGTTGGTAGATTTCGGTCGATTTCGGTCGATTTCAGTGGTTTTCGGTAGATTTTGATGGATTATAAGAGTTTTCGGTATTCAATAGTTGGTAGATTACTATGATTTTCAGTGGATTTTGGTAGAATTCGTTAGATTTCGGTGGATTTCGGTACATTTCGGTGGATTTTGGTATTCAGCAGTACCGCTTTTTTTTCTTTTTAGCTCCTTTAATCAAATGTTTTTTTTACTTTTTTTTTTATTGTTTTTGCCTCATTTCAAGCCTCATGATTCTTTTTTACGATATCTTTGTATATTTTGAAGAAAAAGAAAAAAAAAAAACTTCAAACACAGTTTTTTTCTCCACAAAATGAAACTTCAAAGCAACAAAACGATTGATAAAAGTTTTGTGGAATTCACATTTCAAAAGAAAACCTTGTGTTTTAGTTGTGGATAACTTTTTCTCTTTGTTTCTCGTGGATATCCCATCTTCCGTTTGTCCTCCTACTCTTCCTTTCTCTCTGTCACAAGTAAAGATTTTTATCTTTTCATATTTTCCTTTTAAGCACCTTTAATCATACATTTTGACTTTTTATATTTTGTACCTGAAAAAAAATATTAAAAAAACAACAAACAAGCGAAATTAAAAAAATATAATGATACTTATAATTTATAAAATTGTTGTTTTTCTTTTACACTATTTTTTTCTAATAAAACACGATCCGTTTATTTTGCTGTAAGTATTATATGGGATTTAAACGATTATTTTAAGAACATGAGTATTTTTTTCATTCGATAAAAATATTTAAAAATTTAAGAAACATATTAAGGGATCCGAAAAAAAAACTGTAACTATTCCTATCAGATAAAATATTTTCGTTTTAACATATTCGTTCTAGAAGCATTTCATAGTTTATGCTCGTAACTGACACATTTTTTTCTGGTACAGATAAAAACAATTCGGATATGCCTTCGATTACTTACACAACACGTCGTTATAAGAAGTATTTGATATCTTAGTCTTTGTATGTCGCTCCTTTATCTTTCTCGTTTTCTTGTTTATTATTATATTTTCCCCTCTTACCTCCATGATCGTTCTCGGTCTCTTCTTACCTGTCTCTGTTTTTCTTTTTTTATCTTTCTCTCATCCACTTGCTCTTTGCCTCTTTCTTTTTTCAGTTATATTCATTTCTTCCCCGATAGTTGTTTCTTTTCATCTCTTTTCTGTTTTTGATTTTTTTTCTTTTGGTTAACACCTTCTCTTTTCTATTGTTATGTGCTATGTGCTCTTTTAATATTTTTCTTCTTTATATTCCCGCTCTGTGTTTCTAGTTTCATCTTTTAATGTTTTTTTCTACTTACCTTCTTCACCTATGTTCCTTTACATCATTAGGGAACATAATATTGGTTTTCGCATTGCTCTATGGTATGTCTTGCGGCAGTTTTATAGGAATGACTTATTGCACTTTCAAATATAGTGCTGGCTTATCAGTCTTTCCCCTTCGTTTTTCTTGACTACAGTGAATTTTTCTCGTGCTTTGTTTAAATTGTAAAGATTTCAATAGCAAAGGGTGCCGTGTACATCGGCATTTAAAACTTTTCATTAAAACTTAAAAGACGATCCAGCCGTGTCGTCACTTGCATTCTCTGAACCGCCTAGAATCTAGAACTTGTGGACCAGACTATACCCCGCACGTCTGCTTATAATATAAAGTTTGAAACGATGTAAATTTCATGTCAGGAATGCAAAGACTGGGTATGTGCAGTACCAGCATGACTTTAGTATATCTTAATTTTACCTCATTATTAATTATCATGAAAGTAAAACCCAATGCAACATCGACGAATATAAAGAAATTTGAGTAAGGTTGTTTAATTTACCTGGAGGAAATTCAAAAATGATAGAATACTGAAAAGTAATTATTATGGGATGTCAGCTTTGTTTTTCTGTTAACCTTTTAAAACGATTCCATAGCGATCGTATACATCAGCAAATGAATTGTATCCAAATGAATCAAAGTTAGATACCTACGAAAAATAGTCTTCATGTAAGGACTTTACTAATTCGAAAATAACACATTGTAGGTACATTTTTCAATTCCAATTCAAAAAGAAACACAACAATTTTGAGAACAATAGCTGAAAGCGCAGAAAACGAAAGATATATATATATATATATATATATATATATATATATATATATATATATATATATATATATACTTAAGAGAAAGTGAGAGATAGATAATCAGACAGTGACAGTGACAACTTCCAACTTTGTAAGCCTTTTCAATTTAATAAATTATATAGACATTGATAATTCAGTGAAAACTATTTTATTTCGTAATGCTTGTCATGACTTTCAAAATGAAACTTATTTCTTGGTAAAATCAAAGATTACCTAAACTGTGATGTAATTCGAAATCTGCGCCAAATCTCCGCTATCCGCATGCCACAGTTTTCTTGCAGTTTAGATCTAAATTTTGTTACTGAAATCTTAAAAAAAAACGTTCTTACACCATTGAATAAATGATACTTAGGAGCTCAGAGACTTGCGTTAACTTGCATATAGGTCAGTTACGGTTTCTTAAACAATAATTTACGAATTTATTCACAAGTGGATATGCAAGTCCCTACCACAACACCCTCCCCACATACATAATGCATGTATATATATAAATATATATATATATATATATATATATATATATATATATATATATATATAAGATCTTACCTCAAGTTTTCTTCATACGACATAGGTGTTTCAAGCGGAGGACAAAGGTGTCGCCTGTCTTCCGCTCTCTTCGGGTATGACTGAGGTGTGTTCCGTTGCCGTTCCGACCTTGTGCTGTTGTTTTTCGTTTCCGGCCACTGAAAGTTTTGTAGCACTTCAAACTATATATATATATATATATATATATATATATATATATATATATATATACTAGTTGAAAGCCCACGAATTCGCAGGATTGAAATTTTAAATCAATACTCATGTATTAAAAGATTTAACAGAAAATTGTTGTACTCACCATTATAATATTAATGCTCATTTGAAGACAACATTATTGTTATAGTCAAAGAGTTCTCTGGTGGCATTGCCCATTCAAATTGTAAACTATAATCGCTTTCAACTCTTGACATAGCTACATATAACTGACCATAAGTGAAAACTGACTGTGGAATATAAATTCCAACTTTTGTCAAAGTTTGTCCCTGTGACTTGTTTATAGTCATGGCATAGGACAGTTTTATTGGAAATTGTCTCCTAGTGAGTGTGAATAGGAGATGGCAGTCTTTTTTGTTGTTTGCAATGCGTGTCTGATGTAAATCTAATCCGTAGGGGTCTATCTGCTTCTTGTGGTGGTTTAGCAGATCTAAAGCTTGCGGAGACCCAGAGCTATGCCTGTTTTCACTATCTGAATCAGATGTTGCTTGATCTAAAGATCTAGATCCAGTTTGTCGTAGATCTAGATTTCAATCAGTATCGTTGGTGTGGTTGGAGGGATTTGATTTTGATTGATCGTTTCTACGTATCTGGATCGTCTTAAACGACGTCTATTTTTCTCACCTTCCGTCGTAATATGGATCTATCTTCCACAGTTAATTATATCACTCAGACTGAGGTGGTCTTATCGCTTGTTGGCCTAGGCTATGCGGAAGAGGTAGATCTAGATCTAAATTGAAGAAAAAGTAATGTCAAAGATCTAATTTTGATCTATTGACACAAAACATTGCTTTTTAAAAAGTGGGGGTCATGTAACTAATGTTTTGTTATTTTTAAGTGACTGTGTAAGTCTTTCGTTATGGGCAACGATCAAACTTTTTAGAATTACCGCTATCTAGTGAAATTGATGACCATTGTGGGAGGCTTACCTTGAAGAACAAATAATATCAAAGGTCTAATTATATTTAATGACAACAAAACATTGCTTCTTAAAAAATGGGGTTCATGTTCCTAATCTGATGTAAAGTATTTCATAAAACAACTACTTTGTAATTTTCAAGTATCTAAATAAGTCTGTGCAAAAATTCGAGGAGGGTAGCACACAATAAGCACTAACTTTTTTTTATATATAAGTAGGGATGTATATATTTCAAAAGGCAAATTTGATTTCTTTTACTACTATTACCTCAAAAACTAATCAATGTACAGTGGTGAAGATTACTGAATTTTAATCTTTTGATATCAGTTTCCCACGCGGTACAATGACATTAATGAAAAATTTTGGATTTAGAGTAAAAAATGCTTTTGAAAATTCATTGTATAATTATTTCTTAATATTTATTCACAACAATTTTTTTCGCCTCAAGACTGCACTCAGCGGTTTACAAATTTCACAGCGAGTGTCGTTTTTAAAACAAATTATTGTATTTTTTTTATAAAATATGAATATATAAATAACATTATTTTATTTTAATGAAGTGAAAACCTGGAAAAAAATAATATATTTTGACCTTCTCCACCGTTAAGGACAAAAGTCGTCTGTCCTCCCGGGACGACGCCTGTGTTAATGTAAACCACACTTCTGCTTCTTTTGCAATAGTGTTTAATATCAAAGATATACACCAGATCCACTAAATGTCAACAAGGAACAATAGAGGCATAAATATTAAGCCATTTTAATAATTTGCCATACTTAAATTGCCTTGGATGAGTTACGCAGAATGTGATCACTTCTTTCTCTAGAATAACTCTAAGTTTAGGCAGTCCAGTGTAACCTCATCAATCAAAAAAAAAAAATCAGGGCCTAAACTTTTTTCATCGTAATATTGTTGCATATTTTTACTTTGTTTTTAAGGGCAGGTTTTTCACCATATCATAAAGAGCACCATATTTATCTGTTATGGGTCATCAGCACCACATTGTGGTCTCGGTGGAGAGATTGCACCCAAGTTGAGTTTACTTTTTTGCTTGATATCTCTTCTTAAATTGAATAAAAAACGTAGAATTTTTTTGTCTCAAGGTTCTATTTATTTTCAAACTGAACTAAGAGTTGCTCTGGAGGAGGTATATCTGATGTTGTTGTAAAATTTGCTTTTCTAAATGCTCATTGTTGTAAAGTTTGCTTTTCTCCAATGCAGCTGTTCTGGAGGATATTAGTCTGTTATTTGTTTTAAGTTTGTATTTCTTCAATGTAATTCTCTTCCCCACCTGTTCAGTTGAACGGACAATCATATTTGTATATTATAAAATGCAACTTTGGATTCTTTCTCCGCTATGTCCTCCAAAACCACTCAATCTACGGTAATGAAGTTTACTGATTTTCTATCTGCCAATTTCACTGTCCCAAGCGGTTAAAAAAATGTTGAAAAGTTTAGGATTTAAGCTCAAAAAATGCATTTGAAAGTTCACTGTACTATTTAGTGTCATTGATTTCTCAATTTTAAGTGCCAAATTGGTTATGAGAAACCAAATGGCATGAAAAACACAATTTTCAGTGTTTTCGAATTTTTTATTTACCTAATTGTTTTTTAAAACAAATTATCCTTTTTTTTAAACATAAATGTATATTTTCAATAGAGTGAAAAATATCAAAGAAAATTAAATTTAAACGAAATTTGGCTTCTTGCAAGTTAAGACAAAAGCGTCATAATAATTATATGGTTACTTTCGGTAAAAGCATAACCCTATTTTTCCTTATGTCTCAATAGCTTGCCGAGATGAAACATAAAGTTTTCAAAGCTCTGAGATCAATATTGATTGGAAGATTTGATCGATTGTTTGTTTAAATTCATCTTTATGTAGGAAGATCTACACATTTAATGTTCTTATACTAGATTATATTTATCTTCGGTATATCAATTGGAAAAGGAAAGTAAGTAAGCTTAGTAGGATAAACTAGATTTAGAAATCTAGATCTGGATTTAAAAATAGAATTTAGATCTAGATCTATATCGCTTTAATCTGAATATTTAATAAATGTTTCGATCTTAATTTAGACATAGATCTAATGATTGTCAGAATCTAGATGTAGATCTGGAGCTAACCGCTTATAATAAAAGGTATAAACATAGAGGATCTAAATATAGATTTAAACATAGAATCAAAATCAGGGTAATCTTGAGGACTTTCCAAACAATGAAGCGTAGTCAGAATCTAGATCTAGGTGTAGAATCTAAATGGTATGGAATCAAACTTGGATTGAAATTGGTCATCAATCAAAATAGAGATCTAGATTTTGATAAAGATATTTAAACATTTTTCATACTCCAGCTATTTGATTAATTTTTTTTATTTATTCGAAATGTTTTGAAATGTTTTTGAAATGCAATTAATTTTTTTTTCTGTTTTTTTTCGACAAATTTATGAAAATCTGTTGCCTTTTTCCAATGTGTAAGAAAAAATGATTTTTAATACTGTTTGGCTACCGTACTTAAGTGTTTAGAAATGTACACATAATTTTTTTTTTAATTTCGAAAAGCTTTATCTATGTAGTTCCAAAGAAATCTTTCTGACGCCTCTGGTTTTTTTATACAGTTTTTTTCTTTTTTTACAAATTCCTTCTATAGTTGACATAAATCATCCTCAACATTATTGGTAATTTCCGCGCTCTCTTTCTCTCAATGACTTGCCTATGAAACAGAACGCTCCAAGTTTGCATGATGCTTGCAAGATTTCATCAAACTTTTTTAAACGTAATATTTATCTAGAAAGATTAAAAAAAAAATATTTCGAGGAAGATTGTAACAGATTTTGAGGATCTAGATCTAGATTTAGATCGTCATCAAGTGAGAATGACAAGGAGTCAGAGTCAGAGTCAGATAATGCTAGATCTAGATCTGGAACAAGTAGATTTAGATCTACTCGAATTTCTAATTCTGCAACCAGAATCTAGATCTAGATCTGCTTTTCAAAGTGTGCAACATGTAGGCCTACAAACAGAGAGACGCCAGGCTACAGAAAATGATGTAAATGCAAATCAGACCGCTGTTCACTTCAACACTGATCAATTCAGAAATGAGACCTCAATCGGAGACATGATCCAATGCAAGCACTGCCAAGCCATGAAGTTTAGAGATGAATCAAAAAGTATGTACTGCAGTTATGGAAAAGTAAATCCAGAACCATTTCCACCTCTTCCTCAGCAAATAGCGGTCCTGTTTGAAGGGACAACTGATCAATCTATGCGCTTTCTGCAGGACATACAACAGTGCATTCAAATTGTCCTCTCTTGGCTCTAAAGAAGTGAGAATGAATGGATGGAATCCACAGTTCCGAATTCAAGGTCAGGTTTGTCACCTAATAGGCCCTGTAGAACCTGACAATGAAATGCAAGCTAGATTTTTCCAAGTCTACTTCATGGACGGAGACCAGCAAGTTCAGAGAAGGTCTTCCGTCACTGATGGTCTTTATAACAGCATTTTGTTGGACATTCAAGAAGCATTGAATCAGAATCGCAAATACGTGAGGGAGTTGAAATGTACATTTGAGTTTGCAAGCTCTCGCCAAATAGAAAATTTCCGAATTGCTATCAATGAAACAGAGTGATCATTAGGGACACATAAAAGGACACACAAAGAGTGTTGCATAATGCCTTCATGCAGTCTGGGATGAACTGTGCTTCTTGATCATAAAGGATTTCTTCTGGGACACCAAGGCGATTGTATATATTCATGAGCGCCTCAGCTACTGTCTCAGTGTCGATTCTCTTCAACGGCACAACTTCTGGATACGTTGTAGCATAGTCTACGATATATATATCGTTTTAAATTTTTTTCAGTTTTTCTTTCATCTTTATATATGTGCATATCTTTGTATGGTTTCTTGTTCTTGTTTTTGTGTCTGTCGAAGGCATAAAGCACAAAGCTCACGTGTTTTGTTTTGTTTCATTTGGTACAGTTTTGGAGTTCAACTCTACCAATATTTGTTTTTTTTACAGTGCTTCACAACTAGTAGTAGTAGTAGTAGTAGTAGTAGTAGTAGTAGTAGTAGTAGTAGTAGTAGTAGTAGTAGTAGTAGTAGTAGTAGTAGAAGTAGTAGCAGTAGTAATAGTAGTAGTACTACTAGTAGTTGTTGTTGTGTTTGTAGCAGCAGCAACAGGAGCCGTTTTAGAAATAATTATTGTGAAACTAGTTGTCGTTGATGTAATAGCATCAGTAATAGTAGTTGTAATAGTAGCAACAGCAGCAGCATGACCCGCAGCAACAGGTGTAGTAGTGGTAGTTGTAGTAGTAGTAGTAGTAGTAGTAGTAGTAGTAGTAGTAGTAGTAGTAGGAGGAGGAGGAGGAGGAGGAGTAGCAACAGCAACATCACTTGTAATAGTAGTAGTAGTAGTAGTAGTAGTAGTAGTAGTAGTAGTAGTAGTAGTAGTAGTAGTAGTAGTAGTAGTAGTAGTAGTAGTAGTAGTAGTAGTAGTAGTAGTAGTAGTAGTAGTAGTAGTAGAACTCCTAAGAGTAGACGAAAGTAGAAGAATGATACAACGTATCATAATTCTGGAACAATCACATAAAAGCAAAAAACAAAAAAAATGACAAAAAGTTTATTGACAAATAAATCTGTAACTATGTACAACTTTTTTGTTTACAACTTTCAACAAAAAAGAGACATGTTAAGACCAACAAATGTTTAGAGAAAAATCTTTTTTTTTAAAGTGTTCACCAAAAGCCATTTTCATTATTTTTTTCTATTACTTTTCATAGCTGACAAATCAAAATTAAGCTTAGAGAGCAGCCCTCACAATTAATATTTGTGAAGTTAAAATTATTTGATAATATAAAGTTTAAGAAAAATCAGAAATGAAAATATTGAGGGCTGTGAGCTGGAAATGGAAAAATAAAGCCGATTCATATATTTACAGTCATGTGCATACCCTTTTATGAAATTTAGTTATGTGAGACCCGCACTATTTTTTTTTTCGTTTTTTCCTTTGCTTTTAATGAGAAATAAAGCGGGGAAGGACGAAAAGAAAAGAGATCCAAAGATATATTGAAAGTTTGGAGTGAGATTATCAATGCTTTTTTAACTATGTGCGTACACACCGATGTGTGTGAAGCGGCGGCTTAGATTCGTCGATTCCCCTATGATCCCTATGAATTGTCCAGTATCATGATTTACAGGAGGCCGGTTTTGCCCGTCGCAGGTCTGATCATAGTTATAATAGAATTTTCTCTGATCTATGTATGGCCTGGTTGCCATCACGAACGTTCTATGGTTACGAACAACGCATGGGTGACTTAGACTAAATGAATTTATGTCAGCATATTTTATAAAGAAGCAACAATGTTCAGAAATTTCTTTTACAGAATTTGCTTTGTAAGTCCTGATAAAATATGCTTTAAAGTATTTAAAGGACTACAAAAAATAAAACTATTCAAAAATGTATGTACTGTTAGGTTTAAAAAACATATAAATCGAAGCGCCAGGTGAAATCTTATATATATATATATATATAAGTGAACTATTCCAAAGACCTTCAAACTTGTAAAACAAAATTAAACCTCGTCGTGTCAGGCCCTTCCGAACCAGTACAGGAGAAACGCAAAAAGGCAACCAAGAAAGCCGAAAACAAAGTACATGTAAATGTATAACACATAATGATAAACTTCAAAGAGATTACAATATAATTAATACCCTGACCAATAAAAAATTCAAAGTGAGAGGATCCTACAACAAAAAATTTCAAATCACAACTCATAACTAATTAAAAAACAAAACTGTAAGGAAGCTAGACACTACACTTTAGAACATAATAATAATAAAAATAATAATAATAATAATAATAATAATAATAATAATAATAATAATAATAATAATAATAATAATAATAATAATAATAATAATAATAATAATAATAATAATAATAATAATAATGATAATAATAATAATAATAATAATAATTACAACAGCAGTACACCACCACCACCACCACCATCAACAACAGCCGCAACAACACCAACACCAACAACAAAAACAAAATTCATAGTAATCAATACCATCAAAATTAAAAAAAAAAGGAAATCGTTATTCTAGGAGTTGAAGCACTGTTTCATTCACAAAATATTTTGTCCAATAATATGTTAGTTACCGAATTCCCTATTAATAGGTTTTGCTGATAACTTGATTTATCTATAAATAAAGAATAAATTCTTATTTCAAATTTTCCTCAATAGACTATTTATTTTAATTGTTTTTATTTCCAGAACATAATTTCTTTCGTTTCATAAAAAATGAGAAATCAAGAAATTTGACTTCCGATTTCTTCAGACAGATAATATATCTTTTCAAAAAAACAATTTTCAGGGTCCATAAAACATTCAAGCTGGCCTCTCTGCGATTTTCATACAGATTATAGGCAATCTGTTGGTTTCGTTTCCTTTTTTTTTTACACCAGACAGAATCCTGAGGATAGATAAAGAGAATTGAGATCATTTCTAAATCTTATTCCAATAAACGTTGATCCAAAGACACATATGGCCCTCCTTTACACCATTTTGCTCAGGCTGGTAAAAGAGTCGGAGGTGACGTTATGGAAATAATACTTAATCAATTACATGCATTTTATTTCTTTTGTATATAACCATTAAGTATGACTGCTATGACCTCATGGCTTTTTTTTTATTGAAAATCATTAAAACCAAGAGAAAGGATAGACTTAACATGCAACCTCATCTCCGAATTATATTTTCATCGAGAACAGGAGCATGAAACATTTTTAATTTCTTATACCTGCTTAACCTTCAACCAGAAGTATTGAAATATGGAGGAAAAGATTTAACACCAATATAAATGAGAATGAAATATTCATTAACCTAAAAAAAGGCAACTGCAGACGCTGCGCTGCGGCGGATCCTATACCGACTACTACATAATGTTTTAACTACAAATAAACTAGTGGCCAAATATGTTAATGGACAGAAAAGAAACTGCTTACTTTGTGGCAAGTATCCAGAATACATAGTGCACCTCTTTCGGAACAATCAATTAGTAAAAACCTTCTGGTCAAACGTGAACTCAGTTATAAATTTAAAAAAATGCAAACACATTCACAACTTCAAAGTTATCAAAATCCTGGTTTCACTTGGAGGGGACACAGAAATTGAAACAGACACAGTGTGTGGTTTAATAATATTTCTTGGCAAACATTACATCTATTCATGTAAAGTGAAGAATCACAAACCAACCAAAGACTGCTTCTAAAGTATCGTATATAGACGTTATATTATTGAAAAAGAAATACCCAAAACTAATGACTCGATTGAGACATTCAGTAAAAGTAGGAGCATTAAAAGAAAATCTTCAAGTCCTCGTAAGATAGCCGGCAGGATAAATATTATAAAACCTAAACCTACTAAATGATACATACGCCTATATCTAATCAAAGTAGAATCATTGAGTCTAGTCGAATGAAATATACATATTTAAATTACATCTTAAAAAAAAGAAAAGAAAAGAATATTTGCACAATAACTCCACTTCGTACAAATACAGGTAGGATTTAAAAATTTAAGATCAGTACCAAACGCAATTAAGAAAAACTTGATCATCATGATTATTATCACAATCACCACCATCACCATTACCATCATCACCATTATCATCATCATTATCATCATCATCATCATCATCATCATCATCATCATCATCATCATCATCATCATCATCATCATTATTATTATTATTATTATTATTATTATTTTTATTATTATTATTATTATTATTATTATTATTATTATTATTATTATTATTATTATTATTATTATTATTATTATTATTATTATTATTATTATTATTATTATTATTATTATTATTATTATTATTATTATTATTATTATTATTATTATTATTATTGTTATTGTTGTTATTGTTGCTGCTGTTGTTGTTGTTGTTGTTGTTGTTGTTGTTGTTATATAGTTGTTAAGAGTGTTGTTCTTGTCGTTGTAATATTTTTAATATGTTTGTGATTTAATATTTTTTTTAAATTTTTTTGTGATTAACTTACTTACTGCTCTCATTATTATGGTTATTATTATTATTATTATTATTATTATTATTATTATTATTATTATTATTATTATTATTATTATTATTATTATTATTTTTTTTTTATTATTATTATTATTATTATTATTATTATTATTATTATTATTATTATTATTATTATTATTATTATTATTATTATTATTATTATTATTACTATTATTGTTGTTGTTGTTGTTGTTGCTGTTGTTGTTGTTCTTGTTGTTGTTATATAGTTCTTAAGATGGTTTTTCTTGTCGTTGTAAGTAATATTTTTAATATGTTTGTGATAAATTTACTTACTGCTCTCACTATTATGGTTATTATTATTATCTTCATCATAATCATTTTTATTATTATTATTATTATTATTATTATTATTATTATTATTATTATTATTACTATTATTATTATTATTATTATTATTATTATTATTATTATTATTATTATTATTATTATTATTATTATTATTATTATTATTATTATTATTATTATTAGTAGTAGTAGTAGTAGTAGTAGTAGTAGTAGTAGTAGTAGTAGTAGTAGTAGTAGTAGTAGTAGTAGTAGTAGTAGTAGTAGTAGTAGTAGTAGTAGTAGTAGTAGTAGTAGTAGTAGTAGTAGTAGTAGTAGTAGTAGTAGTAGTAGTAGTAAATTTCAATCAATTGGATGGAAGAAAATAACTCTCACTTGTTTCTTTGAACAACATTACTTATTCACCAATATTGTCAAACATATTTCATGAAGGTTCTTAAATAAACTGTAAAGGATTTGTAAACCATTCGGATTTAACAAACCTTTGGTGGAAGATTAAGTTTTTTACTGCTTATCATGATTGAATAAAAGGAATGGAACTCTTTTTCGAAGATGAGACTGTTAAAAAAAATTTAAAATCTAAATCTCACAACTATGTCTCCTCCCATCCACTCCCAGCGTTCACTAAGGTTGAGTCGACTCGTTAGTGACGAACTCTCGGACCACCCCACAGTTGACATACAAATCTTTTTTTATAGTGGCAGGGCGTAAAGTGAAATTTTATGCCTGTTCCGGGGTGCATAGAGCCGCATTGCGAATTCTGGAATCCATGGGGCTTTGTTGAGACCCTCCTATCTTCATGATTATAATCCATCTGTAGGAGAAAAAATTATTTATTTAAGAATTGCTTCCTAACTCCACGATTCTTGACTTTTCTCTTACCATATTTTTACAAACAAATATACTACTGCAGATGTTTAACGTAAGATCAAAATCTTTTATGACTCGAAGACTTTATGAACTAAAAGTTCAACATTAATCGGTGCCTAGTTTGCACCAAATAGATATGAAAAACTAGACGACAATCACTGTGCGTCACCTTCGTAGTTATCTCCCGTGGCTGTTTTTTTTTTCTAAGAGAAGTGTCTAATGTGTCAGCATAGTCTGAAGGTGGCTAGACGGTTCCCCTCTCCTCCCCCTGCACACAAACACACACTCCCAAGGGGGGGGGGCACATATATGTCTCTTCAAGTGAGGCGGGTGGCGGATGAGTCGACCTAAGTGCGAGCTTTGCTGCTAAGGCTTCAATCTTTAACGAGAGGATGCAGCTAAAATGCGAGGATGCCTGGTTCTTCCGAATAAAAAATCTGTCATGCCCACGACGTGAACAGTTGAGAGAAATCCAAAGGTACAGCTCTCAGACGACCAACAGATATCACCTCTTCTCCTTTGCCAATTATCATACGAAATATTTTGGGTGCAGGACAGTTGACCTTGTAACGGCCGTCATAAAGAACGCTATAAAGTTCCGCGGTGAATGTCGCGGTGGACAGACACAAACTGTGAGAGTTCACGTGAGCTGACAGTCCACGGTAGGATCTTTGAGAGGGGTATAGCCTTTTAAGAAAAGAATGAAGAGAGTCGATTGTTTGAGCCATGGGTTTAGGGCGTCGGTGAACTCACAAAAGTCCCAAGAGGACCCGATGGAAGTCATCTGCGTAATTTGGGCGGTGGAGGCGAGTCTTCAATGCTGCTTTCAATGTTCTGTGAAAACATACCTTTTCACACCACAATCCACAGCGTTTCAGGAAAAGATTGGTTGGAGTGAAGCAGGAAAGTGCTGTGTTCTTACGTAATAAGAGCTTAACGAGTCAGTGTTTGCGACGTTGCTGACAGTGCACAGGTAGGATAAATACGTATCCGCTTTAATAAGTCGTTGGACCAGCAGATCAACAAGGTGGTTGTGGCATCGGAGAAAATCAGCTGAAGGGTCGTTGCGTGACCCATACATGGAAATCGAGATACCATTTAATGCCTGCAGTGGCGTACCAGTTTGGCCGGAACGCTTCTCAAACTATGTTAGTGGGATAATTGACCTTGAGCTCCAGAATCGTCAAGAAAACGGCGACCCATGTTGCTACCTATGATGAAACAAATGCTACTGTTGGCCCGCCTCTTTTTCTTTTGGAACTTGTCACAGGTCGGAAGACATTTACTTGCGTTTTTTCCTATAGTACTAGCAGTGCGCACTGTGTTCCGAGGTGAAGTTTTGTCCTATGGGGTATTCTATTACTGTAACTGGCAAGCAAGGAAAAGTATATTGGCTTCTTGGGCGAGAACACGCTAGGCTGATGTATCTTACAAAGGTGTGCGACCATGTTCTGTCTGTTGCCGGAGAAAAAGTTAATTAAAAAGAAAACACAGCCTGTGCTCATCTAGCAGGAAGAACGTGTTCTCCATAAGCTCTAAAGATTCTGAATCCTTTAGGCCATAAAGGTTTGGTAAAGGTGGAGGCTCACACTCGAACCATAATATTATTATAGACTGGCGACAAAAATGTTTTGATTGATTTGAGTTTATCGTATGCAGGTGGTGCTGATGAAATCGGCAGTGCCGTTTTAGCAGTGTCTTTATCTACAGATGCCGTCACATCGTAGTGCTTTGTGTGGTCTTGGGTAATTTTAATGTTGTGAAGGGCGAATAGCGCCTCTTGTGCAAACCATTTTGTTGCCCTTGATAACCAAAAGGTAGGTTGCTCCTAATCTGCACTGTTGAAAACCACTATTTGGTTTTAAATAGGACGAACTGACGCACAGAATGAATATAGATCTAATCTGGTTAAATAGAACGAAGTTGTAAAGGAGGTGTAGATCTAGTCGGGGAGATTGTAGATGAATCGCTTTAGAGTAACCCAAACGTTCAGTGTGGGTCGTCAGAGTCACTAATATAGATGTGTAACGTCAAATCAAAAGTGTTTCTATCTCGAAGATGTTATAAATTACAAATAAACTCTAGTTTAAGAGAAACAGATATGAGTAGTATATATAAGGCTGGTTCTGGCGCAGCTAGCACGAAAAACATACCACATCTACATACACTCGGACCCCAATTCTGCATGTACGCAAAACACGCCCGGCCTACATACACAATTGACCCAATTATTTATGTACGTGGAACACGCCCGGCCTACATACACAATTGCCAACTACTTATGTACGCGCCAAGTACTTATTTACCCCATAGGACCGATTAACCAGAGGGCCCGCCCCACCCCCCTGGCGGGCCCCCCCAACCATATTGCTTCGCAACAAAAAAACAACCAGAGGCCGGCCTACATGCACAATGTACGCGAAGCCTTTGCCGCGGCACCCACCCCCACACCCTCTGCCATGCCCAGCGCAGCCCCCAAGGCTAGTTTCAAGATTCCCGCACAGGAAAAAATTCGGAGGACAGATCAATAAAATGGAACCAGGCCTAGAGCGGAGCTACAACCGCGGGGAGCCCCAGGGACGGT
This sequence comes from Elysia crispata, assembly GCA_033675545.1. Taxonomy (NCBI): domain Eukaryota; kingdom Metazoa; phylum Mollusca; class Gastropoda; family Plakobranchidae; genus Elysia; species Elysia crispata. Next base: position 75,986 of record JAWDGP010006603.1, read on the forward strand.
CCTGCAAAGAACGCGGTATCCAAGGTAAACACACCATAGCAACGGCGTTCTTTGTATGAACGCGGTATCCAAGGTAAACACACCATAGCAACGGCGTTCTTTGTATGAACGCGGTATCCAAGGTTAAACACAACATAGCAACGGCGTTCTTTGTATGAACGCCGGCTATTACCAAACTCCCCTCTCTCACTTCATAGAGCGAGTACAGCCTGAACACAGCACAACGGCGGCGCGAGCGGCTCGCGAGCAGCTGCTCGCGCAGCCACCCCCACAGCCACTTGCTCTCAGATCCTGGGCCAGTGAGGATCACTAAACCACCAACTTCTGTCAACTTGTTTCTGAGTAACTGTGTATGGAGGCGGGCTGTGTGTTGTTGCGACGGCACGTCGGCAACACGGCCCTTCGTGCCGTGGCCTACAAAGCAGTTTATGGCGCAGCCAATTTCTTCATGAAACTGGCCCTGGCTTCGTCCCGGCCTCTCTGAATAAGCGCTTCCTCGTCGAGAGTGGAATGCGTGACAACTTACAGCTTATATATAAGCTGATAGGCACCACAATCCATAGTTGTGAATATTCCGCTACATCCTGCTATATTACACCAGCTGTACCTTCTAGAAGCCAGATAAGACTGATGGTGCAATGTACACACAACCAGCTATCTAGAAGCCAGATAAGACTGATGGTGCAATGTACACACAACCAGCTATCTAGGACAGGGGGTCAAAGGCCAACTATAGCATACTGGCCAGGCTGGCTGATCAAACCAGGAATTAAATAGGCGAGCTATTTGCAGTTTGGTTCAAGGGGCATAAATAAGAAAAATGTGGATGAAAGTTAGTCTTACAGAGTTACGGAGTATGGAGGGGCGAGACAATCCACCTTGCACAGAAAACACGCCCAGCCTACGGGAAATTCAGGCTAAAATATAAACAGGGAACAAAAACGTCTCGCCCCGAGAGGACGGGCCACTTTTGTATGCCGACCTAGGGGCGAGACAACCCACCGAGGGCTCCCAGGGTTTCCCAAGGGTTCCGCCCCGAGAGGACGGCTTAGCTCCAAAGTCGTGCCGACCTCGGGGCGAGAAAACTACCTTACATGTAAAAAGCCCAGCCTATGGACGTCCCAGTCTCACCCTAGAGGACGGCTAATACAGCTGTGTGCCGGCCTAGGGTGAGACACTAAACCTAGCATGCAAAGCATTTTTGGCCTACGGGCGCCCTCGTATCGCTCCGAGGACGGCCTTGCCGGTCTCGGGGTGAGACGAGGTACAAGGTTCCCCAATGCGAAAACGTTTGGTCTACGGGGAATTCAGGCTAAATAGAACCAGGAACAAAAAACCCCACCCCGAGAGGACGGCCTATTCCACCCCGCCGGCCTCGGGTGGGGTGTAAAACATAGAAAATTAGTTATACCCACACACCCTTACCTAACAATAGCCCCAAGGTCTGCGCGCCCTCGCGCGAGGGTAGGTTTAATTATTTTTAGCCAACAAAAATTTTACTGATTTAGATATAGGAAGAATATAGGTATCTAAGACCAAAGGGTATATCGATCAATAAGATTATGATAGATATACCCATCCAACAAGATGTATGAGTACATAGAGCAAATACTGGCAGAGATGCCAGATTCGGCTTTCCGGGATGTAGTAAAAAACATCCTGAATGAACCTATTCCCTAGGCTGTGAAAAGGCGTTTGTTGAGACCTCTACAGCCTAGGAAATATCGGCCTATTCCTCTACCGCGCAGGGCAAAAGAGAGGAAAAGGAAGGCTATTCAAGAGGAATTCGACCCTATACCTCGACAAAAGGTTTATAGGTCTGTGGGGGATTTTCAGAAAGAGCTCCAGGGTTTGTTTGAAGAACCGGAAGAACACAACTTCCGGCAGACACCATGGGCAATAGGAAATTTCCTGCGCGGGTGGCAGATGGATGTGCCCCAGGGGCACCCACAGGGTGCGGACCCCAGGACTTTCTTAGAGAGGGTAGAACCCCAGATTCGCGGAAAGCTCGAGGAGGAGTTCGTAGCACTAGGAGGGGATTAAAGTTCCAGCTGGCTATCAAGGTGGAACTCGTTAAGGTTAATCCAGACGGCAGCGAGGAGTTCATGGAGCCAATTATACGCCACAAACAGGAGGCCGTCCTTCAGGAAAGCGAGATCGCAACAGCCCTCGAGGAAGCATTCCCGAGGTTGTTGGAAACTCTCGAAAAGTGGACCCAGAGAGGATCTGGTTGGGTTGTGGTGCAGGTTCGCACCCTCTGGCTAGACATTGCCAGATACCAACCTCTTCGGGGCGGGTCCTATATTCCACTGCCAAAGAAATTGCAAGATAAAAAGGCGGTGGTAAATGTGAAAAACACGGACGACCAATGCTTGCGATGGGCCCTCCGGTCTGCTATATTCCAAGTCGCAAAAGACCCACAGAGACCCGCCAAATACCCCACCATAGATGGCCTAGACTTCACCGGCGTTGATGCCCCCACACCCATCTCTCAGATCGACAAGGTGGAGCGCCAGAACGACCTTGCCATCAACGTGTTCGGCTGGGACAAAGGGATTATCGTGCACCACGTCTCCAAACAGCCAGAAGACATGCCCAGGATAAATCTACTGCTTATACAGAAGGCCGACAAATTTCACTACACCTGGGTCAAAGACCTCAACCGTCTCCTCCACGACCAGAACAAAAACGGAAGGAAGAAGCACTTCTGTGAGCGATGTCTTTATAATAGCGCATTTTTTGCCGGGGCTACCGCTGTTTCGGCTACCATATAGTGGGGTTCTGGACCACCTTGCACACAAAACACGCCCGGCCTACATACACTCGGACCCCAATTGTCCATGTACGAAAAACACGCCCGGCCTACATACACTCGGACCCCAATTGTTCATGTACGAAAAAACATACCTGGCCTACATACACTCGAACCCCAATTGTGCATGTACGCAAAACACGCCCGGCCTACATACACTCGGACACCAGTTGTCCATGTACGAAAAACACGCCCGGCCTACATACACTCGAACCCCAATGTTCCATGTACGCAAAACACGCCCGGCCTACATACACTCGAACCCCAATTGTCCATGTACGCAAAACACGCCCGGCCTACATACACTCGGACCCCAATCTTCCACCATAGGCACGAGGTTCTGGACCACCTTGCACGCAAAACACGCCCGGCCTACATACACTCGGACCCCAATCTTCCACCACCGGCGCAGCTTGCACGGAGAACACACCTGGCCTACATACCCTCGAACCCCAATTGCCCATGTGCAAAAATGCGGTTCGGTTTCGGTTTCGGTTTCGATTGTCCATGTGCAAAAACACGCCCGGCCTACATATACTATAGCGCATTTTTGCCGGGGCTACCGCTGTTTCGGCGACACAGATATGGTGCCACCATAGACAAATGCACCACCATAGACAAAGCACCACCATAGACAAATGCAACCCAGGCACACAGGTGCAACCCGATATAGGCAATTGCAACCCGATATAGACAATCGCAATTCCCGGCACGCCGAGGCAGCAACCACCATGGAGCATACCTGTGGGACATGCGAGCGCCAGTTCCGGAGAAAAGCCGAGCTGGACCGCCACACAAAGCGACAAACCCCATACAAACCGCCAGCCTATACATGCTCGCGCTGCGGGAAGGGCTTTGCGAGCTACCAAACCTTGTGGAGACACAAAAAGACACTCCACGGCGAGCAAGCACATACACCACGTGTCGCGGACATCGCAACCGAGCAAGTACAGACATTACGTGCCGCAGTCGTGCAGCCAGAGACACCACGCGTCGCAGATACCGCAGCCGAGTGCGAAGCCCAGGACCAACAAGCCGAGTGCGTAGCCCAGGACCAGCAAGGCGAGGACAATGCGGCCATCCTCCGAGACTGCATAGAGCACACCCAAACCGATACGGACAGAATTTTAGAGCTGGAAGCCGCATACGACGACCTTGCAGAGCTACAGCGTGCAACAATTCGAAAGCTGCTAGAGCGGGGCGCCGAAGCCGAACGCGCCAAGTACGACGCCAAACAAGCACGACGCATGACCCAGGAAAGCCTGGAAGTTCTCGAAGAGAGGCTTCGGCGCATAGCGACACTCGAGAGCCAAAACGAGCAACTACGGGAGAGCCTGGCGGAAGCGCAGTCGGCCCGCCTCGTCCTGTCGGAACAACAAGAGAACCGCCCCGCAGACACTCGGGTCGGCAAGAAGCGTGCCAGGGGCAAAAAGAAGTAGGTATACCTACGGCAAAGGGCAAGGGCAGCGTTGCACACAGAGAGAAAGGGCCCCACCGCGTTTTGGGTTGCCCAAAACTTCGATTTAGAGAGTTGGTAGCCCAAAGTATACCGAGCAACCAAAGCAATACCCTAGAAAGTAGAGCAACCACAATGGCAGTGCAAGCAACATTCCAGTCCATGGGCCTACGGGTCGAAAAGGCCGTGGCTGCCCATCTTCTCCTGGAGAACACGCACGAGAGCAATCTTGTGCCCGACATCGCCCGGGTCGACTACCTCACCGGCAACCTGGGCCGCATCCACCTGCGCCCCCTGGAGGGGCTTTCGACGTTCGTCGACGACGTGTACGTCTTTGGCTACCTGCGCCGCGAAGACTGCGTGGTCCGTGGTGGGAGCCTCTCCTGCACGACCGGAGAGGGCGGGGCCGCGAAAAACACAATCCACCGCATCGCGAACGCCGTATACGAGAGTGTGGGGAAGGACCCCGATGGCTCCACCCGCGGCCATATCCAGACGAACCTCGTCCACACGATTGCGGTCCGAGAAAGGACAGAGGGGAGTGCCATCCGGGAGACCATTGCCCGGATCGAATTCGACACCCAAGAGAAGGCCCTGGGGAAGTGGCGGGAGCTATACCCAGGGGACGAACCGGCCGGCCTCTTTGTGGCCAAGGTGGACGTGTCCGAGATCCCTATGGGCGAGCTGCAGGCCTCCTTGTCGGCGTTCGAACGCCACCTGCTGCCCTATGGCTACGGCCTCTATTCCATAGACTACACGAGAGACTTCTCGGGGGTCCTCGACCGGGAGACGCTCGTAGAGCATCTCTGCGCGTTCGAAGGGTTCCGCGAGCAAGGCGACCTCGCCGACGCAATGCGCGACAGAACCCCCACGATACTGGAGAACACCGATAGCGTGGGGAACCACGTTTGCACTTGGGTCTGCACAAGCGAAGCCGGCTACACAGTCCGCACGAAGATCTACAACAAGGTCGTGTCGAACTTCGAAGCGGGCGAGGTTCGCGAGCCGATCGGTGGCCACCTGGCCGACTATGTCGACTGCCCGAACCAGCACCTGCGGCAGACATTCCTGCACCCAGATGTGCAGGCCAGAGGATGCACCCGCATCGAGGTCTCTCTCTACGCTTGCAGTGGGTGGGACCTCTCGGCCGAAACTGCTACCGAGGTGGTGGAAGAGGCCTTGGCTTTGGTATCCCCCCAAGATCTGCCGGAAGAAGAAGGCCTCTTCGTGGTCCAGCCACCGGCCAAGCAGTGGGAGAACCTGGCCGCCTGCCTCGACCGGTGTCTTGTGCTGGCCGATCGACCACAGGGCACGATCTTCGTCGCCTGGTATGCGCACACAACAACGGGCAGGGTCTCGGGAGTCCGGGTCCGTCCCACCAAGGCAAACGCAGACGCGTCCTGGGAACGAGCAGTAGAGTGGGCCGCGGCCGACTTTGGGTTCCGGGCGTGCCCAATCTTCCGGGTCGACATCCTCGCGGCAGACGAGGAAGGCGTGGAGCTGGGGCCGCTCCGGTGCTACACCAAGGACGCCGACGCGAGCACGATCTTGGCCGCCAGCAAGCGGCCCACCCAGCTGCATCCGGATGGCCCCAACCCGGAGACACTCTTGCGGAACGCGGCCGACCCAGATGCAGTCGCAGAGGTTGTATGGGCGACGAAGGGCCTCGGGGCCATTCTCGACGGGTGCGCCGACCTCTTCGAGTCGAAGACCGACAACCGACATGGTAGAACCACATACTGGCTTCCCCCCGCTGGCAGGCTCGCACGGCTGGAGATCGAGATATAACCGACTAGAGTATTCCGGTCGAGGGACGGTCGCCAGATCTCTTGGAATCCGATCCGGGTTGTTGCCGCTCCAGACCCCCAGCGCCTGGCCGCCCTGCAGGCCTTGGCAGAGAAAGAGCAGGAACACCGGGCCATAGAGGTCGCACACCAGGAAGCCGAGCAACGCGCCACACTGCTAGAGGCCCCCGCCCCGAAACCCATGGACACGACGAAGGCGATCGACCTGCCACCCGGCGAATACATCTGCCGACGATACGCCTCGACGACCTTCCGCGGCGCGCCCCGAACTCTCCTCTTCCTAGTGCCCACCGGCGAGAACGGAGAGCCCACGACCGACATAGAAACACCGACATACGGCCACTTCCTCGAGAAAGAGGTCGGAACGCTGGGCGGAGTCGAGGCGTTGCGGAAGGCGCGCGCACCCCTGCTCTGCAACCTGGGCGCGGAGTGAACAACGCCGCAAAAGAAAAAGGACCGCCTGGCCTCTGTCGCTGTGGCGTAAGTGGTGCGCGCTAGACGACCACAGTCCCACCGGGGAGGCAGAACAACACGTCTCCGCCATACCCCACGGCGTTGAGCTCTCCATACCCCCACGCCAACAATTTTTTGGCTGTAGCCCGGTCGATGCGGCCAAGTATTGTCCCTCCAGGTGTACCGGCTTGTTGCAAAGCAGCCGCCGCGCTCCGCAGGTCTTCGCGAGACTGCCATCTAGCAACGCTGTCGGCGCGACTATCGTAGCTGCGTTCCTGCTCCCGGAACAGCTCGAACGGGAAACGCGGTGCGCTACCTCTCTTGCGGACTAGCTCCATTTCGGACGGGTATACCTCGTGTATATAGCATACGTACAAAACTCCAAAGGGCGCTACGCCCTGTGTGCAAGCACCTGTGCAAGCACCTGTCCAGCGCCTGTCCAGCGCCTGTCTAGCGTCTGTCTAGCGTCTGTCTAGCGTTCGTACAGCGCCTTGCAAATGCTCGACGCTTGCAGGCGTTTTTCTAATTTTGCGATCCAACGCTGGACACTTTCCCATCTAGATACTTTGGAACTTGGGTGGCAGAAACTTTGTTGGGAAACAGCTATGCCACCCAAGCGAGAATTGTCCCAGGAACAGGTCCAGGAAATCCGCTCCCTTCGAGGCCAGCTACCGGCGGCCGAGGCAAAGAAGCGCTTTGGTATCGGGACGACGAGACTCTACAAGATTTGGCGGAGCTGCCCGCCGCGGCACGAAGTGGCAAGCCCCTTGCCCGTTGTCTTGCGAGCGCCCCCGCTGGCAACAGCCTCGCCGCTTGCGAAGGCGCTTGCGGGGGCGCCAGATGCAGGCGGCAGCCGCGTGGAGCCTACTGTTGTGGACTTCTACAACCGCCTAGACCGACTCGAAGCTCGCGTGGAGCAAGCTACGAATCTGCTGGTGCAGGCGTTGGCAAAACTACCGAAAGACGACGACTCCGATCTTCTCGAAGAGCTTCTTGCCGACGAGCAACAAGAGAGAGCAGAGCAACTGCGGGAGACCCGCCACGAACAGGCAGAGACGCGCATGGATCTCCAGAAAGTCGGGCAGATGGTGGAAACAGCCCAGAATTGGGCCTATATATCCATTGCCGCGGTGCTCGTCTGGAAAGTAGTCGCAGCGACCTGGAACCGATGCACGCCGCCGACGCCGCAGCAAAAGCCCCAACCGCAAAAGCTCCTGCTAGCGCTCCTGCAAGAGGCGGAAAGCGAGGGACCGGGGGATCCCTTCTACATGGCCAATCTGTCGTGCCGACATGGGTTGTGTTGCTGGGTAGACTAGTCTACAGTGGGTTGCGTTTGTCTATGGTGGTGCAGCATGGGTTGCGATGTCCGCGACACGTGGTGTCTGTGCTTGCTCGCCGTGGAGTGTCTTTTTGTGTCTCCACAAGGTTTGGTAGCTCGCAAAGCCCTTCCCGCAGCGCGAGCATGTATAGGCTGGCGGTTTGCATGGGGTTTGTCGCTTTGTGTGGCGGTCCAGCTCGGCTTTTCTCCGGAACTGGCGATCGCATGTCCCACAGGTGTGCTCCATGGTGGTTGCTGCCTGTCGTGTTGACGTCTTGTATGCCACGGGTTGCACTTGTCTATATCGGGTTGCGATTGTCTATATCGGGTTGCACTTGTCTACAGCTGCGTTTGCGGGTGTCGTGCCGACGCTCGGCGCTTGTCTATGGGTTGCGTTTGTACGCCCGGGCGCTGGTGCACCGCCGTCTGTATCTGCGGTCTCTGCGGTGCCTGGGTTGCATTTGTCTATGGTGGTATCTGCGGTGCCTGGGTTGCATTTGTCTATGGTGGTGTGTGTGCCTATGGTGGTGGTGTGTACCTACCATATCTGTGTCCTGGTATATGCCAAAAAAGGTAGCCGAAACAGCGGTAGCCCCGGCAAAAAATGCGCTATAGCAGGCGTACATGGACAATCGAAACCGAAACCGAACCGTAGGCCGGGCGTGTTTTTGCGTACATGCAGAATTGGGGTCCGAGTGTGTGTACGCCAGGCGTGTTTTGCGTACATGGACAATTGGGGTTCGAGTGTATGTAGGCCAGGTGTGTTTTTCGTGCAAGCTGCGCCAGAACCCCGTGCCTATGGTGGTGAGAGAATTGGGGTCCGAGTGTATGTAGGCCGGCAAAAAATGCGCTATAGCAGGCGTACATGGACAATCGAAACCGAAACCGAACCGTAGGCCGGGCGTGATTTTGCGTACATGCAGAATTGGGGTCCGAGTGTGTGTACGCCAGGCGTGTTTTGCGTACATGGACAATTGGGGTTCGAGTGTATGTAGGCCAGGTGTGTTTTTCGTGCAAGCTGCGCCAGAACCCCGTGCCTATGGTGGTGGAAGATTGGGGTCCGAGTGTATGTAGGCCAGGTGTGTTTTTACGTACATGCAGTATTGGGGTCCGAGTGTATGTAGGCCAGGTGTGTTTTTCGTGCAAGGTGGTCCAGAATCCCGTGCCTATGGTGGTGGTGTGTACCTACCATATCTATGTCCTGGTATATGCCAAAAAAGGTTGCCGAAACAGCGGTAGCCCCGGCGAAAAATGCGCTATTATAACTAAAAACGAGTTGATTAAACGAAAAATAATCCCCGCTAATATTTCGGAGTAGCACAATGGCTAGCGTCGCGATGATGGTCGGAGGCGCCTTCGTGAACGCTCTGGCGTTCTCAGGTAGCAACTACCTGTTCTCGAAGCTCGACAAAGGAGACACAGCCGAAGAACAGAAAAGACACGACAAAGCCATGGAGCAGCTGCAGACCTCCCAGGCTGAATGGTCTCAGAAGCGTACTGAACGCCTTGACTGGATCAACAAAAAGCTCAGGGAACAATACCAGGCAGTCCAGGACTTCCACGACGCCGACGCAGCATGGCGCGAGTACACCCGCATCACCGGGGAAACCCTTGACCCGCTAGGCCCCGAGCCCCAGCTTTCCGACTTTTATACACCTAGCAGCGCCCAAAAAGACCGCGAGATCGTCTTCATCGTCCTGGGGATGGCCGCAACCGGCCTTGTGACATACTATATCGCTAAGAGATAGACGGTGTGACCCCCCAATTTTTCCGGCCGCGCGCTCGCGATGGGTTGCCCGTGGTATCGGTGTGTTGGAGGTTGGTTAGGCTTCTGGAGTACGTGGCAATGGACTCACACCTGTCGAGGATTTACTACAGCCCCGGGGGCTACTGGAAAGGAATCGCCGCCGTCAAAAAGCTGGCGTCTGCAGCGGGGGTCCCTCTCGATGTGGCTAAGAACTGGCTGAAGAAACAAGCCATCTGGCAGATCTACCTGCCTGCGGTGCGGCACATACCGAGACCAAAGTTTGATGTCAGGGTGCCAAATGAGGTCCACCAGGCCGACCTGCTCTTTCTTCCCCACGACCGCGTGGGACGGAAGACTTATAAGTACGCCCTCACCGTAGTCGACGTTGCCTCGCGGTACAAGGAGGCCGAGCCGCTGACTAGCAAGGGTGTAGCAGGGTTCGCCGATGCTCTGTCTCGCATCTACAAACGGGGGCCTTTGAAGTGGCCCAAGCTGCTACAGGTGGACCCTGGACGCGAATTTATGGGGGCAGTTAGCCAACTCCTTGCTATACACACCGTCGAGGTAAGGCGCGGCCGGGTCGGTGACCACCGGGACCAAGGAATCGTGGAGCGGTGGAACAGAACTCTGTCTGAGAGGCTCTTCGGCCACCAGTACGCCCAGGAGATGCGGCTGCCTGTTGGTGAACGATCCACAGAGTGGGTGCGGCAGCTGCCTGCGGTTGTCTCTGCTCTGAATGGAGAGGTCACCCGGCTGACCGGTAAGCGTCCTTCTGAGGCCATTAGGGTAAAGTCTGTGAGTGGAGAGCCCTCTTCTACGGTTCCCGGCCGCCCTGTTGGCCTTCAAGAGCAGAAGCTACCTTCGGGGGTTGGTGTTCGCTTCCTCTATCAGCCCGGCGAACTCGAGGGTGGGCGGCGTCGCGCCACAGACCCTGTGTGGTCCCTCCGGGTGTACCGACTAGGGCGCACCGTGACCAAGCCCGGAGAGCCTGTGCTTTATTATCTTGACTTCGCAGGTCGAGGACCTAGTCGGGGGTTTGTCCGTGAGGAGCTTTTGGTTGTGCCTCCTGACACTCAACTGCCTCCCGATGGTGTTCTCAACCGTTAAGAAATTCATCAATGTATGCGTTCATCTCGGCTGTACCAGTCGGTAGGGCATCCCTATGTCCATAAGCAAGAGTTTCCACCCCGTTTTCTGCGATCCACCGCTTGGAGTCGAAGGGAGACAGCGATACCTTGTGGAGGCGCTGCCCATAGATATGGTGGCGCTCTGATCGCAGGACATTCATGCTGTGGTGGAAGGTCGCTTTCTCGTAGAGAGCCTCCCTGTACTGTTTGTGTCTTATGTGTTTCTTCACGACGTACTTTTTCACGCCCTTGGCTTTCTTCGTGTTGTCCCCGTTAGCCTCGAGGATCCTGTACATCTTGGGGCGCAAGCCGATGTATTCCGCGATTGGGCGCCCGGCACATTCATCTGTCATCTTCCCCAGAACCTTTTTGTTTTCAACGCTGTGCAGAGGGTGCTCGCGTGGGTAGTCGGACGTGTCGTATAGACCTGCATGCGCAATCATATCCCGATAGACGTCCTCCGTCTCGATCTCGAGGAGGAGGCTGTCGGTGTCGGTATAGAGGAGCTGGCACCGGTCTCCGTACTGGTTCTTCAGCTGCCCGTAGTAGAAGTCGTACATGAGGGTCTTCGATAGGTCGAGAATGCTCATGCCCACGTATACGGGGCGGTTGAGGACTAGACGGCTCTTGTGGACCTCTATGGCGGCGAGGTCGTCGTCGAAGATGTTTGCTCTGGCGAAAGACGGGCTGGCGATTAACCGGCGGAGTTTGTCCTCCTCGTGCGAGCGCACCAGCTTAACGTCGACTCGCTTTCGCAGGTTCTCCATGGTCTTACCGAAGACAGAGTTATTCATCAGTTTGTAGAGATCCTTCTCGAAGGCGTTGGTGGCCTGCTTTCGCAGCTCTGTGTTCATCCGAATGTAGGGCTCCATCCAGAGGCTCTGCTCGAAGCGCAGGGCGCGGTGTACCTTTTTCAGCTTCATCCCGAGTCCCAAGTAAAGCTGGAGGTTGCGGTAGTGGAGCACGTAGTAATTCTTGTCGCGGATTTTGGGGACCAGCTTTTCGACCTCGGCGAACACCACCCCTGCGCCCAGAAGGCCATGCTGATACTCTGACATCCACTTTTTCTGAACCACCATGCGCTCTGGAGCGAGCGGGTAGGCGTTGTGCTCATCGTGAAGCTCCTGGGGGTACTCCAGGTCCACCTCGAGGATAAAACCCTCGGGCCCATCGGCCGGTTGGTCTTTTATTGTACCAACCAGCCCATCACAGTCCTCTACCCATCGAAATCCGCCAGTCGGAAAGGGCTGGCTCATGGCCCACCCGTAAAGGTTGTTGGCGTCAAGGTAGAGAATGTGGCTGTTGGGCCTCTCCGGGTCGTACCCCTCTACTGCGGGGTTGTTCGCCCTGGCGTGGCGCTTCGACACCATCGAGATGCCTCCACGCATCCCCTTCTCGATGAAGAGGTGTTGGTCATAGTCTGTGAGCAGCTCCAGTTCTACTCCGGTCTTTTTGAGGAGAGCATCCCAAGATAGGCCTGGACTGGTGTAATAATTCGCCGGGTCCAACCCATATTGTTTCTGGGAAGTCTTTCGAAAGTTCTCAAAGACATCGGCAAGGAGCAGCACGTCGGTCCGGCAGTAGAGGTCGGTGTAGTTGCCTAGGGTTTGACACCCGAAGGTCTCCCAGACCCTCTGGGCATGGGTGTAGTCACTATCGGAAATATTTGTGCCTGTGAGCTTGGAGTAGAAGTCCTCCTTCGGTGGAAGCTGGGTCTCCTCGAAGCGCTCCCAGGAGTCCATGTACTCATAGGGGTACACACCTTTGCGCATGAGCAGCGCGCGGTCGGGCTCGTAGTGGGCCGTGATGTGGAAGGCCTCGGGCTTGTTTGCGGATACCAGCTTGTCGAGGCTCGCCTGCAGGAACTGGGCGCAGCTGAAGCGCAGCTGCCCCAGGGAGAATGATATGTACTTCTCGGTGTTGTTGGGGATGCAGGAAACCCTACCCTCCACCTTGGATATCGCCTGCATAAGGAGATGACTGTCGTACCCCCGCAGGTTTTGGAACACAACTGGTATGGTTGTGGTTTTGGGGCTGAGCCGCAGTTTGAGGTTGCAGGCGCTGTGGGCGGCTCCTCGGTACTTGCCGGTGATGTGGCAGTGGTCCTTTACAGAGTCTCCTTTCAGGAGTCCGTCACATACATGGCATCTGCTCGCAGTCCTGTGGCTCTCCCAGTCTGTGTTTGTCATTCTCATGGCTTGCGGTTTCGCCAGCACTTTCTGGATCCCACGCTCTTCCACTTGGAGAGCTCGGAGGAAGTGTTCTGCTGCGTTGGGCCCCCGGTATTCGGCAGGCGCCTCTGTCTTCCCGTCGCATCTCACCACCACGTAGCAGTAACTGCATGCCTCGTGGTGTTGTGTCCTCTGGGTGTTGCTTTTTGTCGGGTCGAGCTCCGGCCCTTCGACTTTCGTGGTGAGGGCTTCGAAGTCGGCGTAGATAACGTAAGGCGCGGGCAGCTGTTTGTGGTGGTTCTGAAAGGTGAGCTTTACCTCTTGGGGCATCTCCACCCTGACGGCTGTCTGGCCGATTCCTTGGCATTCTGACCTGTGGGCTTCCAGCAGGTCTTCCCTGGAATAACCATGAAGACAGCGCTCACAGAAGTGTTTCTTCCTTCCGTTTTTGTTCTGGTCGTGGAGGAGACGGTTGAGGTTTTTGACCCAGGTGTAGTGAAATTTGACGGCCTTCTGTATAAGCAGTAGATTTATCCTGGGCATGTCTTCTGGCTGTTTGGAGACGTGGTGCACGATAACCCCTTTGTCCCAGCCGAACACGTTGATGGCAAGATCGTTCTGGCGCTCCACCTTGCCGATCTGAGAGATGGGTGTGGGGGCGTCGATGCCGGTGAAGTCTAATCCATCTGCGGTAGGGTAATTGGCGGGTCTATGTGGGTTTTCTGTAGCTTGAAACAGGGCAGATCGAAGGGCCCATCGCAGGCAGTGGTCATCCATGTTTTTCACGTTGACCACTGCCTTCTTGTTTTTCAGTGCCGGTGGTAGTGGGATGTAGGATCCGCCCCGGAGAGGTTGATATCGAGCGATATCTAACCAAAGTGTGCGAACCTGCACTACCGCCCACCCAGATCCTCTTTGGGTCCATTTTTCGAGGGTTTCCAGAAGCCTCGGGAATGCTTCCTCGAGGGCTGCCTTGATCTCGTTTTTCTGAAGGACGGCCTCCTGATTGTGGCGTAGGATGGGCTCCATGAACTCCTCGCTGCCATCTAAATTAGTCTTAATGAGTTCCAACTTTATAGCCACCTGAGAATTTCAACCCTCCTCTTAAGGCTATGAGCTCCTCCTCGAGTTTTTCGCGGATCTGATGTTCCACAATTTCGAGGAAAGTTCTGGGATCAGCACCCTGTGGGTGCCCCTGGGGCACATCCATTTGCCACCCGCGAAGAAAATTTCCGAACGCCCATGGCGTCTGCCGGAAGGCGAGTTCTTCCATTTCTTCAAACAGGCCCAGGAGCTCCTCCTGGTAGTCCTTTACAGACCTCAGAACTTTGTGGCTCGGGATGGGGTCAAATTCCTCCTGGATGGCCTTCCTTTTCCTCGCTTTTGCCTTTCGTGGTGGAGGAATAGGCCTATATTTCCGAGGCTGTAGAGGCTTCAGCAAACGTCTTTTAACAGCCTCGGGAATGGGCTCATCCAGGATGTTTTTAACCACATCCTGGAGAGTCGAATCGGGTATCTCTGCCAGTAGTTGCTCTATGTATTCGTCCATGGTCACCATTTTGGACTGGTATGCCTAAGATAAAACATCTATCTAAATGAAAAAATTTTTTGCTGGCTAAAAATTAAACCTCTACCATAGGCATGACTAAGATAAAACACCAGTCTAACAAGAAGTTTCTATGGTGTTTAAACGTTTAACCTCTGCCAAGAACGCCCTATTATCCCTTTGCCAAAATCGCATCCATGTTTTGACATAACCACAGCCTCTACAAACCATAAACTGGTTTTTAACACCCTTACCACAAATGGTGCAAGCACTGGTGCCTCCGCCCTTTGCTATCCGGGCATTGTGGGCCTTGCAATATTTCCCCATGCAGCTCTTGCCGCACACCTCTACAGATCCCAACAACAGCCATTCACAGCTGTTTGTCCCCCTCATGTTGACTTTTGTGTATATACATAAAACTTGTTTGTCTTTAAAATACTGGTAGTTTTTGTTGCGAAGCAGCCCTCGTTGGGGGACCCGCCAGGGGGTTGGGGCGGGCCCTTTGTCTTGTCAACCCTCTCCTCGTTGGTAGTTGAGTATATGTAGGCCAGATGTGTTTTGCGTACATGCAAAATTGCCTCGCGAATGCGTGTACGAAAAAAGTGTTTTTCGTACATGCAGAATTGGGGTCCGAGTGTATGAAGATGTGGTATGTTTTTCGTGCAAGCTGTTCCAGAACCAGCCTTATATATACTACTGATATGAAAAGCTGGATGACACCATTATTGTTGGGAAATTCTCTGTTTTAGATGTCTCTTGTGGAAGCTTTTAACAAAAGAAGTGTGTCATGTGTCGGCACGAGAAAGAGGGTCCCTACACAAGAACATTTTTTTTCCGGGTTATCTTTATGATCGAGTTAAATCTACATGTGTAACTTTTTTAAACTACAGTTATCCGAATAAATTTCTTAACAAAAATCACTTCTTACAACTTAAAAAGTAGATTTATTTTAAATCCTATAAAAAAAACTGTTGTTGTTTTATGAAGCCCAGTTTTCAAAAAAAAGGATTGGTGATTGGAGTTACGTGTGCTTCATTTTTTATGTCTTAAGCACAAGAGAAGTAGGATCCTTTTATGACCTTATGTTAAAACTTTATCAAAATAGACTCAAAGCATGGGTGAGTATGATTGTTCGCTACTTCGACCGAAAAATATTCTACTGCACGTATCATAGTGGACATAGTTACATTCGGGGAAATCATTCCATTTTCCGTGGATTAAATGCCTGAATACAAAATGGTCTTACCTTTTTTGTTTCGTAATATACTATTGACAATGAGTTATGCTGAATAGGAAGTGGCTGCGGTTTTTTTAAATATTACCACTTAAGAGGGAAAAAATATCTTTTACCACCATTAAACTGACTCTAGTCCAGTATCACAGAGCATATATTCAAACCCGTTGCTATGATTATATAGTATAAGGAGAAATCCATTTTTCAGTATTATAAAACAGGCATTAGTCCAAGATCATAGAGCGTGGATTCAAGTCCTTTGCTATGGTTCTATTGAGTGTTAGTGTTAAGTTAAAACGCACGGTCCGTTTAAAACTTAAAAATAACTTTTGCTTACCAAGTGCATATCATTAACCCATATAGCTGTTCCGCGACCTGGAACATCCTTAAGTAGAATCCAATAGTCGTCGTATTCGAACTGATCTGGGA
Source organism: Elysia crispata (assembly GCA_033675545.1). Lineage (NCBI taxonomy): Eukaryota > Metazoa > Mollusca > Gastropoda > Plakobranchidae > Elysia > Elysia crispata. The sequence goes on from JAWDGP010006603.1 coordinate 92,084, forward strand.
AGAATAAACAAAGGCAATTGTTGTGAAAGCTGCTAGCCAAGCGGTTATGGTAAGTCAAGTTGAGCATGTTGCTCTTGGCTAGACCCTTTTATACATGTATCATAAACTCAGAAAGTAAAAAAAAAAATACTCAGTTTGCGTGTTCATAACGCTTTCTTTTTGATTACTTTTCCGATTGAAACAAAAAAAAATCATGAGAATAGTGAGCCCGTGATAGACGTAAAGAGAGCGTAAGAAATATGTGTTTTATCTGTTGTGTTTAGTTTGATGGACATGATAATACTATTCAAACCCTTTTGCAAATTTCTGGACACAGCTAAATATCATATAAGGGTTTAAACATTCTTATTCCTGAAATGGCAAATTAAGTCAAATCGAAAGGAGCAGGGGGAAGCGTCGGACGTAAAAATCTCAGTTACATATACCTTCTTTAGAAAGTATTCGTGAACGACACTATCATAACGTACTCAAAGAGACTAAACATCCCAATCGTCATGGTGTCATGAAATCTTATTACTTTGATGCAGAATGCGATTCAAAACAAAAAAGTCCCAGTAAGGAAAAGCAAACTAAATATGGCAGAAATATTCGCAGTAGTCAATTAGTTGATATAGTCTGTCAAAAAAAAAACGGTCATAAAATGGAAAACTAATGCGACTCTTGTGTTAAATAAACTAAGAGAGGATTAGAAACTACATGAATTAAAGCCATCGAGTAAATGTGGGCTGCAGTATAAATTTAAAAATTAGTGCTTCCAGTCCGTATCTATACCTAAGATTCTCTGGCCATTACTTATATCTTGCATCTGCTCATGCAAAGCAATGTCAAGAGAGATAAGGAGCAAAAAATATCACAAATAAAATGGTAAGGTTTTCTTCAGACTTTTCAGGTCAAGAAATGTACGTTGCACAGCTCCTACTTAAAGGCGGCTAGTCAAGAACGCTGACAATATTTTTGTATTCGCATGATTCAATGGCAAGAAGCAAACAATCAATAATTAAAAACATGAAAAAAGAGGAAATATGTATCAGGTGTAGAAAAATTTATAAGAACGCCTTTAGGAAGTAGTTGACTCAAATCAAACAGATTGCATAGAATTTAGGTCATGTGTCGTAAAGTGGAAGTGCATTGCAGAGATTAAAAGAAAAAAGACATGATTATTATTGAGATGCAGCATAATGAAGATGGTAAGACAGTTCAGAATGCAAGTCAGCAATCTCAGCATTAACATTGGACACTTTATGTCTATTCTCTAAAGACACCCTTAACATTGATTGACATGTGGCATGCGGCATCGGGAAGGACCAGCTTCCTCGTTATATCAGTCCATGATTTTCCAACGCTAATCATCTCCACTGAGTAAAGAAAGAAAACTCCACATGCTTACTCTATAAGTGCAGGCACCACAGAGCACGTTCTGACTTGTTTTAAGATAGCTCTCTCGCATGGACACTACACATGGAAGCACAGGAGAAAACTTTTAGAAGTTGCATCAATCATTAAAACACTAAAAGCATATTATACACGTCCGCTGACAACTAATAAAATATAGGCACCAATTCATGGCATGAAAAGTCGATCAAAGCAACAAGACCATTCAGAGAAAAATTAATTTGAGTGGTTGTGACGACTGGGAAACTTGAACAGATCTTCTGGAGCAAAACAACCACCCCGATGCGGTTGAAACCATTTTCATTGTGTACTTTTTCCATTCAACTGCGTCACCTGAGAATATTCTGGTTGACGAAACCGTTCAAAATGGAAACAAAATAGAAAAGGCTCAATATTACAAAAAAAAAGGAAAAAAAATCCTAAAACTGATTAAAGAGCTAAAATTACCTCGCTGCAAGCCAAGATTATGCCAGACGAGCTTGTTATCAGAATATTTCTTGATATGGCAGTATAATGCAAAGACTCGGAAAGGACTAGCTGATACAGTCAAAAAAGATCTTGATGCAGGAGAAAAATGTGGATACTATATAACGAAAAAAAATTCTCTAATCATTGACAGCTCAATTATAATGTGGTAATTCCTTTTAAATGTTTTGAAGGATTGTAAATTAGTTCATATTAAAATTGAAAGTTAAGTAGAGTCATCTATGTTCTACTGCCAATTATAGCTGAAAACCAATTTGAATGATAGAACTGAAAAAATAATTATAACTCTTTAGAGAACAAAGATAAATGATGCTTAGTGGTCTCCAGTAGTTGATGGTGTGCGCACACCCAGTTTCGCAGATAGATAAATATGACATGATGTTTAAAATAACAATTCTCAAGATCGCCATTTTCTTGAAAGATAATTGTTCAGAATAATTATGTGTCAACTACTTCGATAACTATTTTTTTAGGCACAAAATCCTCTCTTCATCAAACACATGCAGTTTATGATACACTGCGTTTAGAACGACAAAACAGCAGGTAAAGTAGAATCTGTGAACAATTAAGAAAGTTAAAGAAAGAGGTGTATACAATTTTTAAATCACAGTTTTGTATCTCAGAGATTTTTTTTCTTTATTCGGTAGCTATGTAACCAAGGAAAAAGGTTGTATTTACATATTTAGAAATAAAATAAAAACTGGACCGATGTTAGGAAAAACGAGTTGAGAAAGAAAACAAATCTTTGTCTATAGGTAAAATACAAAATGTTGTTAACTAATTTTTATCTAACCCAAGATTGTAAACTCATACGATAATCTCAAAATATAGAGTTTACCCTCGGGTTTAAATCTTCACTTGCACAAGTATCAAGAAAACAAAGATACACACAGGTCTAAAAGAATAACATAATCTTTTTGATTCTGAAATGTGAGTATGTAACTTTCTGTTTATTACTGGTAACTCAATATTTTGTAATTTTCTGATACACTAATGCAACCAAAAATTTGCCAAATTTTATCGTTTTAAATTTTTAGACGTTCTTTTTGGCTCTGCAGGTTTATCTTCTAATACTCCGAACAAAAACAAAATTATTTACCTTTAATTTCTTTAAACATATCGTATTCACGAAATTCCCCGAAATTCATCAGGTCTCCACCTTGCGTTTGGCATACTTTTCTTGCATCCGGCCAGCTAAGCATATCATCATAAACCTTAATACAATATCTCCGTATGCTTTGAAAATTAATCCAAGTGTCAGGACAGAAAGCTAGACAGAAAAATCGAAATTAAATATCAAAATGTGCTTATATTAATAAGAAAGATCTTCAACAATATTCCAGTGAGATTAAAATGAAACGTTAGTGCACAAATAATCTGCATAAGGAATCTTCAACCTCTTGTTAAGAGACAAAACCAAGAAGATTGAGAGGAGAAGATGGGAGGTAAGGAAAACATATTGTAAAATGACGAGTAAAGAATGAGTCGATGAGAATGTGGAGGGGAAAAATGGTAGAGGAGATGAGGATGAAAATATTAAATACAAGGGATAGAGGTAAAGAACATTTGTTTGGGTTTGAAAATTTCAAGTGTAATCCATTGACTATTATTTTTCATGTAATAAGGGAGTAAAGAATTATTTTATCTTATCTCTGCAACTAGTAGGAGCATTGAATGAAAAAATTCATTTACAGCGACATTCATAACTACCAGCAGTATTCACACATCTTCTTAATTCATCACAGAGAGATTCTGGTGTCTCGTAACATTCATCAATATCTGAGATCAGCAAGCAGGAGAAACTCAAAGTGCTTATACAACTTATGTCCTTAAGAAAACATAGTTGACTTCAAGGGGTATTTTTTTTTAATTAATATTTTTATGGACCTCCCCATAAATACCGATCGAGCAGTAAAAGTATCTACGACCTTATTGTGTAAAGTAATTGGTTTGAATCCATAAAAATAGTGTAAGGTTTGTAGATAAGGTCATAAATTTCTTTTGATCAGGCATTTGGTTTCCGTCTGTCCTGGACAAGTAATTCAATAAATGTAAATTGCATAAAGAAATTTAAATTTCGTTAATTATTAGTGGAACATGCTCCGTATGTTGCTTAGAAGCAATGTATCAACCTAGGGAAACAGAACGCGAGACGACAAAATATAACTTTCAAGTACCTTTACAAACGTGTTGTGTCGTGATTGTCAAATCAAGATCATATCCAGGTTTGCACAGACACATCCACCGCTCACATAGTGGATGACAAGAACTAGGTGGAGTAATCGCGGTACAATCATCAGGATCTGGACGATAAAAGTTGAAAACAGAGATGTTTCAAAATCTAAATGTAAAATTAAAGGCGACACACCGAATACTGACCAATGGGCTACTTCATTTTTTTTTAACTGTGCATCAGATACGGAGTGTACAGTTATTGATTATACTGCATCGATTTTACTTGTATTAACATTGCAACAAGAAGACTTTTAAGTCAAAATCGCTCATCTTTAATATTGTTTCGATTATATTTGACTGTCTCTTTCTTTGATATATATATATATATATATATATATATATATATATATATATATATATATATACATATGCGTTTGATCTAAATTAAAAAAAAAATCAAATCATTTCACTGCTCAATTGTTGAAATCTTTGCATTATCCTTTATTTTGGTATTGTGTTTGAGTTTTCTTTTCTACTAAAAGAATGATATTAGTTTTTACAAAAGATAATAGAAAAAAAAGGAAACAGATGTATGTCCTGTACGTTTTAGTAAATGCAAAAAAATATGTATTTTGATTTTGTCATTATTCAAGAAAATCCTTACTAGATAGAGTTCACTTTATCGTTGAAATGCTTTATTCATTATTAAACCCAAACAAAAGTTCAAATAAATAAAAAAAACACCCTTTGTTTACATATTACAATAAATAAGGACAAATATTTTGAATCCATTAACAACGTTAAAGAGATCATAAAAGGATGCACATATAGGGACTGAGGTGCCTTAATATTCAAATCCAGATCTGTAGTATTCAAGCTTACAGCTGTTGGTAAAATAGTTTTATGAAATTGGAACAAAGAAATGCGCAGTCCATATTTCAAAGTTCTCTCACAATGCGGCCTGTATAGTTCGGCATTCATGTGACAGTTTATCGAGAGATTCAACTTTCAAATGTCTTGCGAAACATACGTTTATTAGAAAAATGAACGCGTTCCATCTGCATGTTTTTTTTTTTTTTTTGTTCAAATCTATGTTATTAATTTTCGACGAAGTAAATAATCCAGTGTTTTCCCCCTCTCGAAGAAATTAAGAGCCGCAAAAACGTATCACTGCTCTATATTTTTTAAAGTAAAAGTCAGTAATTCTTTTTTTTTTTTTTGTATTCCAATATCATACCCGGTCTTAGGAAAATGTAAAATATTTATTTCGAAAAAGATGCTTATTGATCGTATGTACACAGTTTTTAGTCAAATCTCTGCAAGGCTTTTATAACATAGAAAGTCAGAAAGGTTTTAAGAAATTATTCTGAAATACAAGATCTAACGCATAGAAAGTCTTTTGTCTCCCAAAAAGGCGTTTGAACCATTGAAATGATTTGTTTGAAACGCCTCTAAAGAAAACCAAGCTCTTTAAAAAGTCTTGTGAGGATTAGTATATATATATACTAATCATTATTAAGTTCCTTGTGTCGAGCACTGTCACAAAATGCTAGAATAACGATGAAATATATATAGAATATATATATATATATATATATATATATATATATATATATATATATATATATATATATATATGGCTCATAATAGAGGTTGACATCGAAATTAAAGGATGCCCCAGAAAATACAATATATATATATATATATATATATATATATATATATATATATGCTCATTTTAACTTAAATTGTTCTTCATTGCCATTGTTTCCTTTGTTTTAAAGCTAGATTACAGGTTTTATACCGACTACATTGTTTTGTTTGATTAATTGTTGTAATTTAAGAGTTTTCTATTCCTTTTTTGTCATATTCCTGATAAATAAGCTTATGTTCTAATCTGGCACTTGTGACAAGGTTAAAAAATTTTAACTTAAAATCAATAAAATGCTTGAGGCCCAAATAAACTGGCAAAGAGTTTCACTCAGTCAAAGAGCACTGATGTAAATGAAGTTTCTTGTAGAGACAAAATAATGCAAGTTAACACCGTTAATAGTATTGTAGATGTTGCACTTTCGTCAGCGGAACAACTTACTGACAATCGAGGAGGTTAAATTGCCTCACACTATTTTTATTAAAGCTGACAGATTGAGATAATACATATACAAATCCTCAAATTCAAATAAGGTGTTTGACGATGTACAACAGGTATTAAACGAATTTCTCAAGATTAATCTCAGTTCCATCTACAGCTAATTTCCAAATTCCTAAAGTTGACTCCAATGCATATTTCTTCCCAATTGATATGTGGTGTGAAGCGACCAAACGTGGTGGTCGTTAAAGCAAATAATTTATAAATTGTACTCTGTTAAATCTAACTGATTTTCTGTTTCCTTTTTAGAAAACATTTTGAATCTGAGCTATAAAATATTTTGAGATAAACTAAGAAATATCATGGTCAAATCCATTGACTTTATTTAGCTATCTTTTTTAATTCATGGTAGAATAGTAATATTTGATTTTGAAAGTTAAAGAACGCTTTCAACAAATGACATTTCAGCACAGTACAGAAAAATAGATTTTAGACTAAATTTACCATGTGTCAGGAAATGACGTCCTATAAGAAGCAACAGTGACCTATGATCGAGTCAGTTTTCATTATTAACAAAATATTATTCTGTTGTGTTCTGGTGTGTACTTAAGAAACACATTTCTTTTCGCTTAAACGATGGTTTACTTAGTAGTATAAAAAACTGGACCAAGAGAATTTTTGTCGCTGAAGTTATTTGAATGCATTGTTTTCAGTGAATTGTATTTGTATTTTGATTTTTATACTTTCTGTAATCGACTTAACATTACCCCAAATACAAGCACCAGGGCGAGCGTCTTTGCAAGCACATGCACTGATGCCAATGTAGCTTGTACACAGGGAATTATCTCCACAGCGTAGACATTCTTCACCCACTGGATACAAAAACGGTACAGAGATATAAAAATGGTGAGAGGGAAAAAAATAGAGAGAAAGAGAGATAAATAGAAAGAGTATATTAGCTGCTTAATGTATGATGTAGCAAGAACATTTTTTTTTAACTGAGCAACAGTTTACTGACCTGTGACTATTCTCGTACGAATCAAGACCCGATTCAGTCATTAATTTGAAAAAAAATATGGAGAAAATGATGAGCTAGATCACCAAAGCAATCAAAGTCCACCAAAATGCTGTGTAACTTTATGAGAGACTTGCGATCCTTCTAGTATATAAAGAAGATAACAAAAAACGTCCCCGTTACCACTTTAACATAAAATTGGTTGTTCAAAACCCAACTGTTTTGCACTGGAAATTCAATATGCGTAAAGGGGGCTAAGATACATTTTATTCCAAACGTGTTGATTTTTATCATGAAATTGCTCGACCACATGCCAGGCTTACATGACTCAAAGCAAAAAAGGAAAACCCATTAGATTCTGACACATTTCCGTTGCAGTCTACAGAAAGCTTTTATTTTTTACTCCAGATTACGAGAAATGAAATCAGTGTTTTACTTACAAAGCAAATAAAACTTGCGAGGGAAGGCTAAAGAAAGCAAACATTTTCTTTCTATTTCTGATGCAATATGATGTTTATGGGTTGGCATTCAGTGGTCATTTAAAATCTACTAATCAGTTTCAAGCTTCATGATATGATAAAATACTTAGCAGAAGCTGGATCAATGCCTTATTTTGGCAATGAGTATATCAAAATTAAGTTTAAGCAAACCTACGTGGACAGGAGCGGAAATCGTCATCATGAGCATATCCAGGCAAACACGCGCAACTAAAACTACCAACAAAGTTTTCGCATCTGGTGTTGACCCCACATAGATGTTGCATGCACTCGTCGATATCTGGCACAAAAGGCAAGGCTTTAATGTAATATACACTAAAGATTTGTATCATCTTATCTTTCTAATCTGATCTTTCGCGTACGTTTTCAAGAGGAACCGAGCACTCGTTTATGTCTGTTATGATTTAAGAAAATGTTCACATGTGTTCCATTATGTTAGGTATTTTTTTTTCATTTGCTTACAGAAGTGCTTACAGTTGCATATTCGCTCCAATCTTAAACAAGCATAAGATATGAAGTTCGTAAAAAATGAATAGGTTCAATAATGCCAACCTTGCCTAGATTTATACATACACTCCTGATTAGATTCCACCCTAAGTAATTCTTGTTTTCCTTAAATACTCATTCATAAATGAAATATAGCGAGATGTTGTTTTTGCGTGTGTTCGAAATGTTTGATGACGCCTTATTTTTTGCTAAGGTCATAATAGTGATTTTCCAACAACAAGATAGTCGTAGATCTTTGTTTTGATATTAACACACACTCGTAAATATATATATATATATTATTGGCCTCTACATTGACGTTATCATTTTTCTTCTAAACCTCTATATTTCCTGCAATTTATTTTTTTTCGTTTCTCACAAAAACTGCGTTGTTAACTGTCAATGAATCCTAAATACTGCTTATCTTTGCTCTATATTGCAAACTTTACTTACTTTTTCATTACTTGAACATGAAGATGGAATGGGTAGTAGAGCTAACAAATACAGAGCTGTCATTTGAATTTACTAAGTTTTTATAAAAGGATGCTTAAGCAATTTGGATAAATCTGGACTTGAAATCTCGATTATGCTGAAGTCGCCTATACACACGTAATAACTTCCTTTGATTGTAGATTATCTTTTATATCGCCCCCGCCATGGATTTCTGTTGTTCTAGTGCAATGTACCTGAATAACCACTTAAAATAAATAAATTAATAAAAGGCATTGGAAATCAACATTTGGACCGAACAAGTAATGTGAAAATCTAGCAAAATTTATTGAAAAAGTGATTGGTAAATCAAAATATTCGTAACATTTGTTTCATGAATAGTTTATCGAAATAAATACCTCCTAAATTACTTTTTTGAAAAAAAAAATATTTTTATAGATCAAATTCTACCAATTTTTTCTAGTAAATCTTTTTGTTTTTTTCATTCAGTGTTATTATTCGTGTCTATGGTGAGCTAAACAAATATTGTGTATGATGCACTGCTAAAAGATAAAAAGGAAAACGAAACCTAAGAATAATGAGTTAACATTATGATGTAAAGACCAAAATAGGTATATAAGATGTCACTGTTACATAGGCTCCGAAACTTTCTTCTCCAGATATTATTACGTTCTTCAATTGATAAAATTGGTACCGCTCTTGTCAATTATATGAAACTGCAAAAAGATACTCATCGGTTGAGATATGTCCTCCAGCTTTTTGGCATTGTAAAATACTACACACAAGCTGTATAAATGACTTTATCTTTGAGAATGAAACTGTCGACATCAAGATTAAGCTGAAACTACCTTTACAGTAAAAATCGTCCACACGTTTAAATCCAGACGACAAACACTGGCATTTATAACCACCGTCCGTGTTGATGCAATACGTGTGGGCGCCGCATTTATGAGCATGTGGCTCTCCCTCATACAGACACTCATCTATGTCTGGTATAAAAAATACAAGGCAGGTATGTGATAGAAGTTGAGTTTTTAAAACCTACTAAGTATTATCCCACCGTTTAACTTACAATTAAGCCTACATTAAATTTATCATTAAGGTAAACTCTATCCTACAGCCGACGCAAGTTTGCAGACAATGTAATTTGAATGAACATTACAGAAAAACCTCAGAAAATCCGATGCTCAAATATTATCAATTAAATCATTAACGGGTGGAAGATATCACTAATAGAGTTGTTATAATATACTCATATCTGAAAGAAAAACTGAAATTCTTAATATTTTAGGCTGTAAGTTGCAATCCCTTAAAAAAAACAACAAAACATGTATATGTTGAAATAAAAAATTTAGAAACAAGTGATGCCATAAAAGTGAAAAATAAGTTCAACCCCTGAGTTACAGAATAACTATTTATAATATGATTAATAATTGGAAGTTTTGAGCGAGTCTTTTATTTTTTTTTTCAATATAATTACATAGACACGTTAAGAATCTTTACTTATGTTAAAGCTTAACTGAAGATAGATCATGTATTTAGCATAAAAAATAATAGATGATATTGCATCTACATTCTAATCTGTAAGCGTCTACATACTCTATGATAAGCGCTGGCAATTGCAATGATTCCAAACCACCGGCAAAGTTAACACAACTGGCGTTTGGATGACATTTATTTGCATTTTTAACATGCCCGCTCTTTCAATATCGCCGTCTTGTACGGCTTCGACGACGATAAGAGCCGCATAATCGATGACTAGAAGAAAATACCAACAAAAGCCAAAGTCTGTGCAGTTGCTAAATATTTCTTTATGAGGAAAGTATAACTTAAGTTGGTTCATAGACAATGATATTTGAGATTTAACTATGACCATTCTCTTTTACACAGCACCTATATGTACCGGCACCTTTTTCCGCTTATCTTCGGATTAATCAAGTCTAAGTATACAATATCAATATAGAAAACAAGCTAAACCATATACTATTCTATATTAAATTTTGTAACTGTTTATTAATTAGGGTGATTTTATAGTCGTACATATTTTTTATTGTACATAATAATGATTGTTTTAAAAAAAACCTACACGAGGGAATAATGATACAATCTTGAAATTTTGTCAGCCTTTAGATTCTTTCTTTGAAATGCGAGATGCAAATTTTCAGGAATATTCAACGATAAAAGGACACTCGTAAGTGCCTTTTTTTTAAACCAAAGAAGAAAAAAAAATCTGTTGTTTTTCTTCACTAAATTTGAGTGATGGATCCGGTTGAATATCGCTCGCTTATCAAGTTTTCACGCCTGCTAGGAAAATCTTTCCTCTGATATTTTCAGGAAAAGGCCCACGTTTATGGTAAAACATGTGTTATCTTTGATCAAATACTGTGACACACTGAAAATAAAAATACACATCTGGATTCATGTCGGTAGTGGATGAAGATCGTGAAGGCGCCACATTCTGCCATAGTTAAGAAACTTTCTATTAGATCGATATTATAACTGTAAGAGGTTTCTGCACGCTGGGTAGCTCGGCTTTTCACCAGTGAGCAAATGAAACAGAGGGTGGAGTCCTGCAAAGTTCTCCTCCGAAAAGACTCAGATCACACATGTTTTTTATACAAACATAGTTACTACGAATGAAACATGTATTTCTTATTATTTTGACTTAGACCAAAAAATGTATATATATATAAATACAAACAAAAAAAATATATGAAATTCGTTTGAACTTTATTTATCGGCATTGCATTTCTTGAACCCTCTTTTATTTATTATTTGTAATTTTTCATAACTCTAAAAACGTCCTTTGCAGAGAAATGTTTTATCTAACCACCAGTTTGAAAATCTTTCATTATGAAGATTAAAATCGTTTTCATTGCATTGATTTACTACCGGTTTTCTAAACAATTTGATATATTATGATTGGTTACTGTAAAAAAATAAAATATAACAGTAAACTGTATATTATGCTGCTTCCAAATCTCTTTTTTATTTTTTTATCTTTTTTTTTTCGCTATCGAAGAGGCTTTAAACCAAACAAAGTATAAATATCCTCCATAAAATATGTATTATTATACCATGACCCTCAAGAACCTATAAAGTATTTTACTTTTGTAGTTTTAAAAAAAAAATATGTTTTAAAATTTTGAACAGGAAAAGCTTTTTTTTATATTTACATTCATGCTACAAAAGAATTTGAATATTTGAAGGGAAAAAAGTATTGGATACTCAAATGTTTGCAACAATAAGAATGAAGAAGATAGATTTGATGATTTTGAATAATGCAAATTCTCATCCCTCTCGTTTTTAAATTCTCTGACTTGATTTTTGCTTTTCTCATTTTGAAACCATCTAACAAACTGTTCCTATAACTACTTTAAATCCCTTTATTTACCTAATTTAACTGTGACACTCCGTAGATCTCCCCGTCTACATACCAATTTATCGACCTATCTATCTATCTGCCAGTCCAGTCAGCTAGTTATAAATTATGTTCGTCAATGTAGCTATGTGCATCAATGACTCCAACCACAGTTGTATTCATAACCAGTAATGTTTTATTTACAGAAGAATCAATAACTATAAATTATGTTAGGCACTCAAGAAGGTAATGCCAACCATTATCTATAAGACTGGGACAACGGAAAACTCTGAATACCTCTACAATAAAGCTTGTCCGTCAGCCTATATCCATCAGGACAAGTGCATCGGAAAGATCCTGGAAGATTCTCACACACAGTGTTGAAAGTACAGTTGTGAAGCGTTTGGCAATTGTTTATTTGGCACTCGTCTATGTCTAGAGAGAAGTAAAACAATTTGTCGGCTTAAGACACCTTTAATGTCAGGTTAAAAAAGAAACGAGATAATAATATTATTAAAGGATTTTAGTAGAATATGCGTCTGTGGTCAGAGAATTGGAACAGAACAATTCTTGACAAGATTTTTTGATAAGGCTAGTTGACGTTATCGGGGTTTTGTATCGACTTAAAAGCGAAATATGACCTTTATATGTTAGTTAAAGGCTAGAGTCGAAATAATTGATATTATTATTATTACTATTCTTCTTCTTCTTCTTCTTCTTCTTCTTCTTCTTCTTCTTCTTCTTCTTCTTCTTCTTCTTCTTCTTCTTCTTCTTCTTCTTATTATTATTATTATTATTATTATTATTATTATTATTATTATTATTATTATTATTATTATTATTGTTATTATTATTATTATTATTATTATTATTATTATTATTATTATTATTATTAATATTATTATTATTATTGATATTATTATTATTACTATTCTTCTTCTTCTTCTTCTTCTTCTTCTTATTATTATTATAATTGATATTAATATTATTACTATTATTATTCTTATTCTTATTATTGTTATTATTATTATTATTATTATTATTATTATTATTATTATTATTATTATTATTATTATTATTATTATTATTATTATTATTATTATTTTTATTATTATTATTATTATATTATTATTATTATTATTATTATTATTATTATTATTATTATCATTATTATTATTATTATTATTGATATTCTTCTTCTTCTTCTTCTTCTTCTTCTTCTTCTTCTTCTTCTTCTTCTTCTTCTTCTTCTTCTTCTTCTTCTTCTTCTTCTTCTTCTTCTTCTTCTTCTTCTTCTTCTTCTTCTTCTTCTTCTTCTTCTTCTTCTTCTTCTTCTTCTTCTTCTTCTTCTTCTTCTTCTTCTTCTTCTTCTTCTTCTTCTTCTTCTTCTTCTTCTTCTTCTTCTTCTTCTTCTTCTTCTTCTTCTTCTTCTTCTTCTTCTTCTTCTTCTTCTTCTTCTTCTTCTTCTTCTTCTTCTTCTTCTTCTTCTTCTTCTTCTTCTTCTTCTTCTTCTTCTTCTTCTTCTTCTTCTTCTTCTTCTTCTTCTTCTTCTTATTCTTATTATTATTATTATTATTATTATTATTATTATTATTATTATTATTATTATTATTATTATTATTATTATTATTATTATTATTATTATTATTATTATTATTATTATTATTATTATTATTATTATTATTCGGAACTATTATTGATCTCAATAAAAAGATCAATAAGATAAATGATAATGCTTTTATGTAATAATTTTACCTTAGTATATCTCCTTATACACGACGTTTGTGCTAATGTGCTATTCGCATTTTTAACATAAAAAAAAAAAGTTTTGTCACAATTTTTTTTATAAAACAAGGTAAAGCTAACACAATATTTTTGCTTTACCTTTGCATGTAAAACTGTCAACCTGTATATATCCATCATAGCATTCACATCGATAAGATCCTAGTAGGTTTTGGCACTTGCTGATCGAGCTACAATTGCGGCGTTTACCATCAGTGTTTTCTTTGCATTCGTCAATGTCTAGGTAAAAATGAAAGATGATAAATTTACAACAATGTGTCGCTTAAATACGTTTCAAGTTAGAGTGAATTGGTAGGAAAAATTGCAGTGTTTAACATTAATACTTGCTTTGCTTATCTCATCAATTTGTCTTTACTTACAGAAATTTTAATGACAATTTTTCAAATTTCTATTGCAGAGCAATGATCAAACTTTTGCTCAGTTTGCAAAATTTTTTTTTCACAGTTTCTTTCAGAACAAATTAATTTGATGCTTTATACATAATCAATTTCAAAGTCGTTTCAGCAGAGTTTCAGCAAGTTTAGAATAGTTCGAATGATCCCCTGCTGAGATGCATCTATGTAGGCGGAAATATCTTATATCCGTTATCACACTTGTTCTACGCTTTGTGTTGTCTATTGCCGAAATCGTTGAATTTTTTATATGTTTTTGGTCCTATATTTAGTGGGAACACCAGCTGCTCTACTGGGCCAACAGTAGTTCATAGCCAGATAATAGAACCTGAAATTTCTTTTTTTTTAGTAAAGATTCGAATTCATGTTTTGTTGCCTATTTAAAATTAACGCTCATTCTCTGAGTAAGAGTAAGTGTTTTGATAGTATTAGATGTGAATGTGGGGCTTAATCTAACAAACTGTGGTCTATGCGTAAGATAATATAGTACCAAACGAATAAGAGATGAATGAGCATTCATTTTACCATCTTCTCACACTATAAAATAATGTAATTGAATGGTGTTAAATGGGCAAGAGATGTCATATAACATGAGGAATACTACTTGTCCAAGGTTTTCTCAGTGCGCGTATATATTATTTAAAATATCTAGTATTGCCTCTTTTTGCTTTTTATGCATATTTATATTGGTAGGATCAAGGAAATTGTAAACGATTTTGGTAATATGAGGCATAATACATTTTTCAAATACTGTCATAACGCAAGATGTTAGAGCGACAGGACGTAAATTATTCATATTGTTCACAAGGTTTTTTGGGGGCACTGGAACAAGACATGATATTTTCCGTAATTCTGTCACTGCAACTTGAGGGATTATTAAAAAATGTACAAAGGAAGCCGGTGCGTGAAGGCAATATTTATGTTAGAGCCGTTGTAGATACCGCAGCAGAGGTAACTAAAATTTTTACAGATATCTGGGATATGATCGTTTCAAAACCCAAAGTTATAGGGAAAAGGGCACTTCAAATGACCGGGAAGGATCATCGAGCTGAGGCCTTGTTAGTGGGTTCACTTTCAATCAAAGTAGGATTTTTAACCACTAATGAATATTGCTATGTCTCTGCGCTGACCGACGATATGCTACTAGGTGTAGATTTTCTGGAAAGGCACCAGGCCGTTGTTGATTTTGCAAGGCATACGCTTACAATTTACGGCTCTAGCATTACTATGAATAACGTATTTCCAGATATGGTGTCGGTAAGTTCGACAGAGGATATGACTATTCTCCCTAGAATTCATGTCTGCATGAGTTGTAGAGCATCGAAATCCGTTCCCAGGTTGATCTTATTGGAGCCAAGTTCTTACACTAACATTATGTCACCTCGGATTGTTTGTAAGGACAGTGATAATATAGTTATGTCTCTCTATAACTGGACGGACTAGGATGTTCAGTTGGGGGCAGGCACACAATTGGGTCTGGCTTCTAACTTAACATCCATAGACATTTTGTCTGACACTGTCGCTTATTCACATGCGTCTTGCATACCCAAAGTACGGGTATGTGAGCCGACAAATGCGGAGCAGGATTTACCTGTCCATTTGTATGCTTTGTTTGAGGAAGCCCAATCTCAGCTTTCTCCCGCGGAGATGATTGCACTAAAGAGTCTCCTGTTAGAGTACGCAGATGTATTTTCTCAGTCTGGTTTTGACCTTGCTGCGTTTGATGCTATGAAACATACTATTGACACAGGCGATTGTGCTCCAATTAAGCAGAGAATGCGTCGCAGTCCTATCAACTTTAGGGAAGAGGAGGATGGGCATTTAGATAAGATGATCCAGGCAGGCGTCATCAGACCATCAGTTTCAGAGTGGGCTTCTCCCCCAGTTTTAGTCCGGAAACGGGATGGTTCGGAACGCTTGTGTGTGGATTATAGAGCGCTGAATGCTATTACCCGCAAAGACGTGTATCCACTGCCCAGAATAGAGGACTGTGTAGATACCCTCGAGGGTAACTTTGGGTTCTCTAAACTAGATGCGAACTCTGCATATTGGCAGGTTCAAATGGATGAGTCGTCCATGGAGAAAACGGCATTTATCACCCGTCGAGGTCACTATGAATTCGTTAGAATGCCTTTCGGGCTTTCTAACGCTCCCGCCACATTCTTTAGGGTGGTTAACCTCATTCTGCCAGGCATTCATCGGGCAAACCAACTATCACAGGTCATTCATCAAGGGGTACTCGGAAATGGCCGAACCTCTCCTTAGCATGCTGCGGAGCAAGGAGTTCCGATGGGGCCCGTCGGAACGCCAGTCTTTTCAGGATTTGAAATTGGCATTAACCACTCCACCGGTGTTGAGTATTCCTACCAGCACCGAGTTATTTATCCTGGACACAGACGCATCTGGTTTTACGGTAGCTGCTGAGCCAGGTCCAAGATGGAGTGGAAAGGGTAATTGGCTCTGGCAGTTACACTCTCTCGAAAGAACAAAGGAGGTACTGCACAACGCGCCGAGAGCTTTTGGCTGTAGTTTTTTACGCGCCAATTCCGCCCATACGTTATCTGTCGTCGGTTTATGGTAAGGATCGACCATAATAGTTTCCGATGGTTAACCAGTTTTAAGGAACCGCAGGGCCAACTTGCCCGGTGGCTTGAGGAACTCAGCCAATAGGACATGGAGATTGTGCACAGATCTGGAAAGAGTCATGATAATGCAGATTTCTTGTCCCGGATGCCGGACCCAAATGACTGTGGCCCGGTCGATATTAGCGTTCCTCTTCGCTCCCTTCGATGCGGGGGATGCGGTCATTGCACACGGGTGCATCACAAGTGGACAGAATTTTCTGAAGATGTAGATGATGTGGTGCCTATCTCCGTTACTGCGCGTCAGATCGTGTCTTCTTCCGCAAATGGGGAGATACTCGATTTGGACGATACGATTGTCTTGCAGCACGATGACCCATTCATAGGTACATTCCTGTCATTGTTGTCGGGTGAAGGACCTACTGAAGGAGTATTGTCCTTGTCTGAACCAGCATTGAGACACATGTGGATGAGCAGACAGTTGTTTCACATCCTAGCTGGCCTTCTGTACAGGATTCACCCGGATACACGGACACTCCAATTAGTGGTACCGAGTTGCTACGTAGAGCTCATGATATCCCCACTGCTGGACATCAAGGTGTTAAGCGAACAAAAGAGCGCTTACGAGGCTGCTGGTGGTACAGATGTAGCTCCCTAATTTTAAGAGATACGTTAACACCTGCTCTCAGTGCAACTCCCAGAAAAAGAGTTTGACACCTACACCTCGTTACCCCATGACGGTCTATCACGCCAGCACGCCTATGGAAAGCGTACATCTTGATTTTCTCGGCCCCATGCCTCAGATTCCCAGAGGAAATGTCTATGTGCTGATGATGGTAGATCAATTCACTAAATGGGTGGGGTACATTCCTCTGCCTTCTCAGACGGCGGAACATACAGCTACGGCGGCTGTGAATGAATTTTTCAGTCGGTTTGGGTGTCCCTTACACATCTTCACGGATCAGGGAAGGAATTGTGAGAGATTGAAAATCCAAAAGTATAGGACCACTCCATATCACCAATCCTCCAATGGCCAGGTAGAACGTTTTAACAGGACACTGTTAAATGCAGTCCGTTGTTATCTGACCGACAGACAAGATCGCTGGGATAATTGTGTGCTCCAAATAGCGGCCGCAATCAGGGCATCAGTCAATCGGCATACTGGTTTCACCCCAAATAAATTATTGCTGGGAAGGGAAGTAAACATGCCTCTGGAGCTCATGTTTGCCCAATCAGTCTCTACTCAGACCGATCTTCCCATAGAGAACTATGTTGCCCAATTGCAACAGGATATACTTGATTCTAACCAGCAAGCCAGGGAGGTATTGAAGACCTCGCAAAACGGATGAAGGTAGACCACTATGTTAAGTACCGGAAACTCGAATACAGGAAGGGTGATGCCGTTTTTATTTGTGACAGGGTCACAATTAAAGGCCTTAGTAGCAAACTAAGGTCACTCTGGAAGGGGACAGGACTAATTGTTAACATTTTGTCTCCATATCTCCTGGAAGTCCAAATTAAAAATAGGACTAGCGTGGTGAACCATGACCATGTCAAGAAGTGTCTTGTTAGAGAGTTGACTAAGTGGCTGAGAAAGGCCAGATCAAAACTGGATGAGCCAGAAATATACTGCCTTTGCCGCAAACCGGACGATGGGCAATCAATGGTCCAGTGCGATACTTGTTTTGAATGGTTTCTCTGCAGATGTGTGAAGGAGTCGGGAAGCAGACACATTGAATCAGTTCTTGTGTCACGAATGCCAGGATTAACTTAAGTATGAATAGTCTACCTGCCAGTGGGAGGGAAGGAGTTGTAGACATGTAGGGAAATAAATATGTAAAATAGATACGATAAAGACTAACTAAAATATGTTCTACTATTTTCTGTAATCGGTTAGTATTTATGTAGATAAGGACATTTATTTCATGCTGGCGGGTCTCATGTAAATGACTGTCTGCTTGGGTAGACCAGACGCAGTACCTTATTTCGACATGGTTATTTACTCTTCGACTTTCCAGATGGCGAACCATCCCGGTCATGTCCCTCAAGACCACATGGGCAGGTACCCGCCTGAGGTGAGGCGACTGGTATAGTCCTTGGCCAGTCGCATGGAAGCGGCATCACGTTCCCCAGCTGGGAACGGTAAAGACCAATGTCGCGGTCAATGGGAGGGAGCGCATCATACTCCCCGGGCAAACCTCCATGTTTCCCAAGGTACTGGAGGAGCGCATCATACTCCCCGGGGAAACCTCCATGTTTCCCAAGGTAGTGGAGGAGCGCATCATGCTCCTCGGGGAAATCTCAATGTTTCCAAACGTAGGGGGGGAGCGCAGAATGTTCCACGGGGACGCAGTGGTTTCCAGGGCCGACGGGGCACGCAAGGTAGAGGAAGAGCGCAAAATGCTCTGACCCGTGACACCCCCTGGTGAGAAGGACGGGGCCGAGTAGGTCGCGGTCGCAGTGGCCGAAGATCGGCAGGCCGGGGCGATACGCTAGCCCAGACTCTGTTGGGGACTCCCCACACAATATACAGGCTGAGAGAGATGGGTTCTAGCTCATTAGCCCTGTATAGGCTTGTGCGTTCTGAGACTAAAGATCAGGGGTGCTAAGCTGATGCACGCCTGGACGCACCAGAAGTTAGACCAGGTTCCGCAGTGAGAACCAGGTTTTCGACTGGAACTAGTCCCATAAATGGCTCTAGTTCCACACCCCAAATCCTGGAATCTAGGTCGTCTGTACCCCTAGATATAGTAACTCCTGAACAGGATACCAGTGCCCCAATTGGCGCTGGTTCTGAGTCCATGCATGAAAACGTTGGCACCGCAAATGAGGCCAGCTCAAGTCCTGAGTGGGTGGTGAGCAACAAGGAGATGCGATATGACATAAAGGTCAGTCCCGTCCCAAATTGTTGTTACGCTGATAACAACATAGAGAAACATGTATATGTTTCCCACTTGCCGGCCTGCCTGAACCCGATTCTAACTTTTACCCCGGGGCAGCTCCATCTACCTGAGGAGAGGTGGCAGGCTATCTGTTATTTAGCATCTCTCCTCGATGTCAGTCACCCAGGAGACTGGCAGAGATGGCATTCACGGCCATCCCTCACAATCACTTGTGGTTGGGTGGAGGGCTGTCCACAGGGATGGCTGCGTTGGCCCAGTATAGAGGGTTGGAGGACCACCAGAGGGGTGGGGAGTGGATCCGTGGGAGATCACCGGCCCTCATTCTCCATTGGGTGGTCCTAACCATATTAGCGAATATGATGGGAGCTGCAGACCAGGAAAGATTTGCGCGCTGGACCCCTTTGTGAACAAATGGGGACAGCCATAGGGAGCCATAGGGTGTGCAGCTGAGTCTGTGTCCCCCGGAATCAAACCAGCAGAGGTTGGATTCGAGCCAGTGGCAGGGCCCAGTACGTCTCAGCCCGGATTCAAACCAGTGGCAGGGCACAGTACGACTCAGCCCAGCTTTGTTGAAGTCCTTGCCCGGCCAAGCACTGCTCGAGTGGCCCCACGGCATCGGGAGGCTCTCGATGCCCACTTCCATAGTAAGATGCCTGAGGCAGGGGTAACTCTGAGAAAGTACCTCGATTACCCGATGTCTCATCACCACTCCTACTCTATCACGTTGCGCGGGGGGGGGGGGAGGGGGGGTTGTTGTAATTTGCTGGCCACAGTTTTACCCTGACAACATTTCACGGGTAATGAATGTGCCTGGGTTCGTAGCCGCAATTGGCAATCACCCATCACAGGCTGCAAGAGTCATGTCCCGTGACCTTGAAAAGCTTGGGATGTTGCTCCGGAGCCCAAAAGTAAGTGCCCTTGGAAAAACTATCCTTGATGGTCAAAACGGGGTGGACATGGGGAAGCAAGAGGCGTTGCTAAGGCAATGCCTTGCCACAGCGGATTAATCCAAGCCAGCGAATCTCCACATTCGGGGGCAGGTGGGGCAGGATGTCGAGCTGAATGCTCGGTGCCGGACGATGGCACAAAAACATTTAGAAAAGGAGCAGCCCATTCAGCTGCACTGCTTCTCCTGCAAACCGGGTGTGCTCGCTGCTTGGAGGAATGTGTTCCCCCAGGTGTACGCCAGCATTTCCGGAATGATAGCTAGGTTTAAGATGCATTTTCTATATAAACAATAAAAATATATAAAAAAAAATATATGAAATTCATTTGAACTTTATTCATCGGCATTGCATTTCTTGAACCCTCTTTTATTTGTTATTTGTAATTTTTTATGATTCTAAAAACGTCCTTTGCATGCAGAAAAATGTTTTATCTAACCACCAGTTTGAAAATCTTTCATTATGAAGATTAAAATCGTTTTCATTGCACTGATTTACTACCCGTTTTCTAAACAATTTGATATATTATAATTGATTACTGTAAAAAAAAAATAAAATATAACAGTAACCTGTATATTATGCTGCTTTCAAATCTCTTTTTTATTTTTTTATCTTTATTTTTTTCGCTATCGAAGAGGCTTTAAACCCAAAAAAGTACAAATATCCTCCATAAAATATGTATAATTATACCATGACCCTCAACAACCTATAAAGTATTTTACTTTTGAAGTTAAAAAAAAAATGTTTTAAAATTTTGAACAGGAAAAGCTTTTTTTATATTTACATTCATGCTACAAAAGAATTTGAATATTTGAAGGGAAAAAGTATTGGATACTCAAATGTTTGCAACAATAAGAATGAAGAAGATGGATTTGATGATTTTCAATAATGCAAATTCTCATCCCTCTCGTTTTTAAACTCTCTGACTTGATTTTTGCTTTTCTCATTGTGAAACCATCTAACAAACTGTTCCTATAACTACTTTACATCCCTTTATTTACCTAATCTAACTGTGACACTCCGTAGATCTCCCCGTCTACATACCAATTTATCGACCTATCTATCCGCCAGTCCAGTCAGCTAGTTGTAAATTATGTTCGTCAATTAAGCTATGTACATCAATGACTCCAACCACAGTTGTATTCATAACCAGTAATGTTTTATTTACAGAAGAATATATAACTATAAATTATGTTAGGCACTCAACAAGATATGCCAACCATTATCTATAAGACTGGGACAACGGAAAACTCTGAATACCTCTACAATAAAGCTTGTCCGTCAGCCTATATCCATCAGGACAAGTGCATCGGAAAGATCCTGGAAGATTCTCACACGCAGTGTTGAAAGTACAGTTGTGAAGCGTTTGGACATTGTTTTTTTGGCACTCGTCTATGTCTAGAGAGAAGTAAAACAATTTGTCGGTTTAAGACACCTTTAATGTCAGATTAAAAAAGAAACGAGATAAAAATATTATTAAAGGATTTTAGTCGAATATACGTTTGTGGTCAGAGAATACTCGCCTTTAGAATAGAATAATTCTTGACACGATTTTTTTGATAAGGCTAGTTGACGTTATCGGGGTTTTGTATCGACTTAAAAGAGAAATATGACCTTTACATGGTAGTTAAAGGCTAGAGTCGAATGTTATAAATAAAATAATTGATATAATTTTTATTATTATTATTATTATTATTATTATTATTATTATTATTATTATTATTATTATTATTATTATTATTATTATTATTATTATTATTATTATTATTATTATTATTATTATTATTATTATTATTATTATTATTATTATTATTATTATTATTATTATTATTATTATTATTATTATTATTATTATTATTATTATTATTATTATTATTATTATTATTATTATTATTATTATTATTATTATTATTATTATTATTATTATTATTATTATTATTATTATTATTATTATTATTATTATTATTATTATTATTATTATTATTATTATTATTATTATTATTATTATTATTATTATTATTATTATTATTATTATTATTATTATTATTATTATTATTACTATTATTATTATTCAGAACTACTATTGATCTTGATCAATAGATCAAATGATAATGCTTTTATGTAATAATTTTAACTTATTATAGCTCCTTATACAAGACGTTTGTGCTAATGTGCTAATCGCATTTTGAACATAAACAAAAGTTTCTGCACAATTTTTTTTATAAAACAAGGTAAAGCTAAGACAATATTTTTGCTTTACCTTTGCATGTAAAACTGTCAACCTGTATATATCCATCATGGCATTCACATCGAAAAGATCCCGGTAGGTTATCGCACTTGGTGCTCGAGCTACAATTGTGGCGTTTACCATCAGTGTTTCCTTTGCATTCGTTAATGTCTAGGTACAAATGAAGATGATAAATTTACAACATTGTGTCGCTTAAATACATTTCAAGTTAGAGTGAATTGGTAGGAAAAATTGCAGTGTTCAATTAAAATTTAATAGATGCTTTGCTTAACTCATCAATTTGTCTTCACTTACAGAAATTTCAATGACAATTTTTCAAATTTCTATTACAGAGCAATGATCAAACTTTTTTTCAGTTTGCCAATTTATTTTTTTCGCAGTTTTTTTCAGAACAAATTAATTTTATGCTTTATACATAATCAATTTCAAAGTCATTTCAGCAGAGTTTCAGCAAGTTTAGAATAGTTCGAATGATCTCCTGCTGAGATGCATCTATGTAGGCGGAAGTATATTATATCCGTTATCACACTTGTTCTACGCTTTGTGTTGTCTATTGCCCAAATTGAATTCTTTATATGTTTTTGGTTCTATATTTAGTGGGAACACCGGCTGCTCTACTGGACCAACAGTAGTACATAGCCAGATTATAGAACTTGAAATTTCTTTTTTTTAGTAAAGATTCGAGTTCACCTTTTGTTGCCTATTTAAAATTAACGCTGATTCCCTGGATCATTTTTTTATGAGTAAGAGTAAGTGTTACTTATATTGGGACCAGATAATTTCTACCCCACCAGTCATTGAATTGTTTTCTTCTTTAAGTTTAACATCTTGATAATTTATAATAAGTCCTTATAGTACAGTATAGTCTACGTATTTGTTAATAAAGAATCATTATATTCAGATCTGCAGTATGATGTGTATAAAGAGAACAGAAAAGGTGATCAGACTGCTCTTTGTGGGGCTCCAGTGTTTGTCTTGATAGTATTAGATGTGAATGTGGGGCTTAATTTAACAAACTGTGGTCTATGCGTAAGATAATATAGTACCCAAAGAATAAGATATGAATGAGCATTCATTTTACCAGCTTCTCAAACAAAAAAATAATGTAATTGAATGGTTTTAAATGCGCAAGAGATGTCATATAACATGAGAAATACTACTTGTCCAAGGTTTTCTCAGTGCGCGTATATATTATTTAAAATATCTAGTATTGCCTCTTTTTGCTTTTTATGCATATTTATATTGGTAGGATCCAAGAAATTGTAAACGATTTTGTTAATATGAGGCATAATAACTTTTTCAAATACTGTCATCACGGAAGATGTTAGAGCGACAGGACGTAAATTATTCATATTGTTCACAAGGTTTTTTGGGGGGCACTGGAACAATACATGATATTTTCCGTAATTCTGTCACTGCAACTTGAGGGATTATTAAAAAATGTACAAAGGACGCCGGCAATTGCTCGGCACATCGTTTTATGACACTCGATCTTACACCATGTAGCTCCGAATATTTGTTTGGTTTCATTTCTTTAAATAGATTGTATATCTCATCATCTTTCTAAACAATCTTTTCAATTTCGTTCTTAAGTCTTTCTTCCTGTGTATTCTTTATCTCCTCCCTTTGGTTCTCAAAATCGAACCGTTTATAAAACCTGTTTAAACCAAGTGTCAGAGAAACACATACGACTTAATGTACGAAAGACGGGTCATATCTTACGAATGAACACATTTCGTCTATTTTGTTGTAAATCCATGTAACGTTCACAGTTTAAACAGATGGTTAAAAAAGGTTTTTTACCTCTTTTTAATTTCTTACTTTGATACATCCTTTTCTTCCTCGCTTCCTGATCCTAATATCTTTAGGTATAAAAATGTTCACTTTCTGAAGTGATGATAATTGAAGTCCATTTAAGATAGATTTTGAGCAGCATGTAGTCGGCAAAGTGGCACACAGTAATATATTAAACATTGAAATTAAAAAAGAAACCACTTCTATTGTATACTTTCATCATTAAGAAAAAATATATCACATTATTTTTTAAATCAATCCTTGGAAAATACAGGGAATAATAAAAAAAATATAAATTATCTGTTCATGGGCCCATCATGGTCGCCGCTCAAAACAGCACCCGGAATTTGACGCTCACACTGTTCTTGCTACGAATTGTAGATGGCGATTTTCGGAACTATTCGCATTTCATTAGATGTTTTTGGCACTCAATATCAATTAAAACTTAAACATGCTCCGCGTGAAAACTGTATATGTAGAGTGAGTTGCCAAGATGTTAAAAGTGGCGATCTGACTAGCCGTATTTTTTTAAAATTTATTTTTAAAATTTCCTTTATGACTATCATAAAAGAACAAAAAAAAAAAATAAAAAAAAACAACTGCACACAGTGTTACATCATCTAAAAAAGTAGGTTACATCAAGTTGTCTTTTTCACAAAACAGAATTTTTTGTTATAATGAAAAAATAAAATAACCCCTACCAAAACATTGATACCTTTCCATATAAAAAAATCAATCAAGTTATATCTATATCTATCTATATATATTTCTTTAAAGTAACGGATATGAATTGCATGGATCTCTTTCAGTTGTAAAAAGCAGCCCTTTCTTAAAAAAAAAAGAAGAAAATACTTTAACTGTTCTCTCCATACAAACTAAGCAAGAGTTAAATCAATATATGAACAAATGAAATTGCCTTTCTGGTGCTATCTATCTTTGCATATATAACGAATTGATGCAGACAAATTTCACAGTGGCTATTCTGACTCTTATCATGACACCGTTATTCATACCACATTAAAAAAAACCTTGATAAAATAAGTGAGTTATAAAAACAGAGTTGAGACAATTTTTACAGGTTAACTTAAAATAGGTTAACCTAAGAAATTATGCAATGCTCAGATATGTTTTTTTTTAATGGGCATTCTAGAACTGCAACTTTTCAACGTCTAAATGTGTGACTGTTTTCATAAGATTTGAGAAAAGAAGGAGAGCTGGCCAATCGACAAAGCTCAAAGGATAATTCATCGTAATATTTGCTATGACATGAAAATAAAAATAAAAATAAACATCATCATTTTAACTTAAACAACTGAATTCAACCGATGCTTGATTACTTTGCATGAGGACCTTATAATTAAGTAAAAAGGGTAAAGACGTAAGAAAATTCCTGTTTTTATCTATAATTTTCTTTAAAAAGACGTATATGAATCCTTGCATCATTGCTTTTATTTTAACATTGGAAAATTACAGGTGCGCCCTAAATGACATGGCCATACGTTTTATAGAAGAAATTAACTATAGCTAAATATATAACAAAAGACGAATGATACTTTCTAAACATAGGAAATATTAAAATATTTCAAAGTCCTTTATTATAGTGATATTAAATAGCCAAGTCGGTAAGGCGCACGCTAATGGGACCAATGTATAAGTCTTATCTTGACACTCGTCTATATCTAAAGATCTAAAAACTATTACACGGAAAAGAGATGCTGGTAACAAAGGCACAAGATGTTTCTTATTGACATGAACAAGATTCTACGCAAACATCAGATTATGTCGATTGTAATTTCCAATGAATCAAATCGCCGTGGGTAAAAAAGGCAATGTGCGATAAATACCTGCGCAATTTAAACTGCTCGCCTTGCTGTATCCATCCTTACATTCGCAGAGAAATGTTCCAAGCATGTTCTTACATCTGCTGTTAGGGCCGCAAATGTCACTGTTCTCCGTACACTCATCTTTGTCTAGATATCACGTTTGATTTTAAATTAGAAAAAAATCATATGTAAAAACATTTTATATTTTTTCGAAAAAAATGGGTGTTTATTTTTTTTTTTAGGTTAAAGAAAGTAAATACGATTTAAGGAAATACACGAAAGATTGAAACTTTCAATATTAGAAAACACCACAACAACCATTAATTACATTTCTTACTTTGTTAACATAATTAAAATCAGCAGGTTTTTCGAGTCTTTTTTTTATTGTTCTCTGAATCTGCTAATTCCGAGGTGCCAAACTTACAACTAAGTAGATCTATTTTGCCAAGAATAAAGGCTTGGGACTGTACATTGTGCAAAAAAATATAAATATTAAGAGGCTCTGAAAATAACATATTGTAGGGCTCGTCGGTCAGGGTGTGTCTTATACACATCCCTTGCCAACTATCAGGGGTGTGCCCTATGCACTACCCCTGAAATAAGTGTCGGTTATGTGAGCTTGCGCAATGGGCATTTCCCTTCGGTATTGGCCAATGGGGAGCAAGGAGTGAATACCTACCGGGAAGGGACCTTTGCTTTCACTTAAGTCTTCACGTTCCTCACCAATCCTACAACATGTGCCCAAAATCTTTTTGATCAGCTGAGCAGCTTGAGAGGGACCATCAAAGGTGAGGGCTTATGCAACCACGTCTTGGCTGCGCACAATAATTGGCAATGTCGGCCTCGTGAATGTCTAGTTAGCTAGTTAAGCTCTTTTTCTAGATCTAGATCTAGTCTCAGGGAGTGGGTTCTCATACTTGGCGATCTAGAATCAAGATCTAGATCGGATCGCTTTCGAGGCCCATCCCTGAATTCTTGCAACCGGTTTAAGTCTAGTTTAAGTAATAGATCTAGATCTAGTTTGTCTGAATTCATTTTAGAATTATACTTCATAGATCTAGGATCAGTATAAGTGTTGTTTAGATTAGGGAGCAATTGTATTTGCCATTATTTTACCCTAGAATTATACAAGTATTAGAATCCATTTTAATAGGGTTAGTGATTTCCATGCTTAACCTTATGTTTCTTGATCTGGAGTTTTAGTTTCTAGATAGTTAGCAGGTTGCGTGAGCCAGGGCTATTAGGCATTGATATACATGAACTGCTGTCCAGTCTGGTACCAGGTATCGTAAGTTTACCTTGTCTACGTTCAGCTCTGAACTTTGTTGTTGTTTGTGCTTAGCTAAGTTTACATTGAACTGGTTCTGGTGTAGTGTTTTAACTGTGCCTGTAAAGTGTGCTGGCCGTCCTTGTTCTTCTCCCCTATTTCGCTTGCTTTCCTATTCTAGGCCTAGATCTCATTTGTTTTTATCTGTAACACTGTGTGCTCTCGATTTCTGCATATATTTGCTTTCTTTCACTCTAGGCCTAGACTTGTTTTTGTTTGTTGCTGGCCATTGATTATTAAAACATTGTGTGCATTATCTGTATCTCTTTTATTTCCCTTTCGGTCTATCACCTTTTCCCCTTTTGCATTCCTTAGCCTGACTGATAACTAAAACTATTTTCAACAAAGACTCTTTTCACGTGTAGATGTTTTAAAGGTTTATTGTAAATTGTACTTACACTGCATTTCATTTCTTTAATACTGCAGTTGCACTTGCTTGACAATTTTTGTTTCTTATAATTAACCTCAGCACACATTCTATTTTAATTTTCAAGATATCTCATTGCGCTTGCAGCACTATTTCATTTCTAATTCGCCATCTACATTGCACTGTTTTTTTTCTCCCTTTGCTTATTCAAATCAAATCAATGTGACTCATCCTCATTGTGACTGTCATTCATCATCAATCATATATTTCTATAGCCACAGGTAGCGTTTGCATTGATACTTCTTTAAAAAAAATAAAAAAAAATAAATAAATGTATACATCAGATCAAATCATTAATTAAAAATTGTTAATTTAATATCAGACAAAGTGTTTGCAGATAGCTGTCAATTTCTTTTGAGTATAAACTGATTTCATAATTTGGCAAACTTACCACATTAAATTTTGTCGATTATTATAAGGGTAAATACAACTTAATTTTCATTTAGTTCCAGGTCATCTTAGTTTTTATCTGTACTGGTTATTAAAATTTTGTTAGATTACAAATTCTTTTTATTATTCACCCACAAGTCTTTTCCCCATTTTAACTGTCTCCCGTATAGTGTTTGATTGCGTTTTCTTTTTTTTTCCTTGGTGTTGTTGATGCGTTATTGCTTGAGTGAGAATGGATGAAAATGAAAAGTTCGTTCCGGTATATGTGAATGAGTGTGGGGAGTTGGATGTTTTGAAAATTCCCGGTGTAGGCTTGCAACTAGCGCAAAAACTAGCAGCTACACGCCAACAAGAACCCTTATCTGCCCCAATCATGGCAGATATCATGGGAGCGTCTACTGAGTGTCACCAAATTTGACACCCCATCACGTACTAAGAATACGCCGGAGGGCATGAGCCCATCTATCGAGCTGGTTGGTGCTAAGAATCGGGCTATCTCTGGCTCCA
Source organism: Elysia crispata (assembly GCA_033675545.1). NCBI lineage: Eukaryota > Metazoa > Mollusca > Gastropoda > Plakobranchidae > Elysia > Elysia crispata. Next base: position 121,175 of record JAWDGP010006603.1, read on the forward strand.
ACTTGGACAGAGAGCGCTCCGAAGAGCGGGGGGGCGTTCCCAATTTGTGCCGCCTCCTAAAACCCTTATCTACGCGGGTAAGAATGATTGGTCGTCGTTTCGCCTGAAGTTCGACCGTTTCTGTACACACATGCGTTACACAAAATAGGAACGCGTGGATTACATGTGCTGGACACTTAAGGGTAAAGCAGCAGAATACTATACTTTGCTACTCCAGCAAAATAAGCGAATCCCATATGATGAACTTATTAACATGATGAAGGCCCGATTTGCCGTTCCTCAGTTACGGGAGGTAGCAATGCTAGAATTCTGTAATGCCTTGCAGACGCCAGGCGAGTCCCTACAAGAGTGGGGATTGAGGCTGTACACGCTGGCCGTTCATGCTTTCGGCAGAGGAATGGGCGCCAGAGAGACAAATGAGGTAGTCTCTCAGTTTTGCACCGGCTTGTTAGACAAGCAGGCTGGCCTGCAGGTAGCTAATAGACTACCTGAATCTGTGCCAGAGGCAATTAGATTTGTTCTCCGGTTCCAACATAGCCGAGACAGAATCTATGGTGCTTCATCTAGCCAGTCCCCAGCTGTGCGACTGTCTAGGCAACAAAGCCCATCACCCTATCGTGAACGCGAACAGGATCCTCGCGCTTCACGGGAGATTCATTTCCACGACGGGATTATGTTTCAACATACCGCAGATCCCGGGAAGAGGAGACCCCTGTTCGAGGCTATGACGACCAAGAATATCGTCATAGACTCAGGGAACGGGATTCGTGGCGCCGTGCAGAGCCGAGGAACGTCTATAACAGAAGTCCCTCACCCCAACCACGCTACCGATCGTTGCCCAAATTTGGTGACGATCGTCTCCGCTCGAGACAGTCTCGGGAGGAAGAACGCCCCGCCGCAAGTCTTGAGGCGGTTATATCCCTCCTAGGAAGGCTAGACGCTAAGGTCGAATCTCTTTCCAACAAAGTGGAAAGGGACGTCAGTCGCCTGGAGGGAAGGATGGCTCGAGTGGAGAGGGGACGGTCTCCAGATCCTGACCGTCGCAGCTCCAGCCCGAGAGCTCTCATAGCATTAGCCCTGAGGTTATTTAACACGGTTGCAGTAGACCGGGCCATATGGTAGCTCAGTGCCCAGATAATCGTGTGCGTTTTAATGATTCAAAAAACCTCCAAGGGCCGAGCTCGTCACCCCGCAGCCGGTCCCCAGTGTAGAAGGTTCACAAATAGACCTGCAGTCCGTTTCGGGTTCCAATGTCTTGGTGCGGAGGGATATCCCTGCCACCCTAATTTTGGTGTGCAACGTTCTTGACCCCTCCGAAGCGGATTGTAATGGAGTGGGTTGTCCCCAGGGAGCTAGTCCAAAATTACTTGACTCTCAACGTGAATATTCTCAGAAGTCCACTCCAGCTTACGCAATACCAGTGCGTGAAGGCAATTATTATGTTAGAACCGTTGTAGATACCGCAGAAGAGGTAACTATAATTTCTACAGATATCTGGGATATGATCGTTCCAAAACCCAAAGTTATAGGGAAAAGGGCACTTCAAATGGCCGGGAAGGATCATCGAGCTGAGGCCTTGTTAGTGGGTTCACTTTCAATCAAAGTAGGATTTTTAACCATAAATGAATATTGCTATGTCTCTGCGCTTACCGACGATATGCTACCAGGTGTAGATTTTCTGGAAAGGCACCAGGCCGTGGTTGATTTTGTAGAGCATACGCTTACAATTTACGGCTCTTGCTTTACTATAAATAACGTATTCCCAGATATGGTGTAGGTAAGCTCGACAGAGGATATGACTATTCTTTCTAGAATTCATGTCTGCATGAGTTGTAGAGCATCGAATTCAATTCCCGCATTGATCATAGTGGAGCCAAGTTCTTACACTAACATTATGTCACCTCGTATTGTTTGTGGGGACAGTGATAATATAGTTATGTCTCTCTATAACTGGACGGACCAGGATGTTCAGTTGGGGGCAGTCACACAATTGGGTCTGGCTTCTAACTTAACATCCATAGACATTTTGTCTGACACTGTCGCTTATTCACATGCGTCTTGCATACCCAAAGTACAGGTATGTGAGCCGACAAATGCGGAGCAGGATTTACCTGTCCATTTGCATGCTTTGTTTGAGGAAGGCCAATCTCAACTTTCTCCCGAGGAGATGATTGCACTAACAAGTCTCCTGTTAGAGTAAGCAGATGTATTTGCTCAGTCTGATTTTCACCTTGGTGCGTTTGATGCTATCAAACATACTACTGACACAGGCGGTTATGCTCCAATTAAGCAGAGAATGCGTCGCACTCCCACCCACTTTAGGGAAGAGGAGGATGGGCATTTAAATAAGATGATCCAGGCAGGCGTCATCAGACCATCAGTTTCAGAGTGGGCTTCTCCCCCAGTTTTAGTCCGGAAACGGGATGGTTCGGAACGCTTGTGTGTGGATTATAGAGCGCTGACTGCTATTACCCGCAAAGACGTGTATCCACTGCCCAGAATAGAGGACTGTGTAGATACCCTCGAGGGTAACATTTGGTTTTCTAAACTAGATGCGAACTCTGCATATTGGCAGGTTCAAATGGATGAGTCGTCCAGGTAGAAAATTAAATAAATTAATTCTGCTAAGGAAAGTAAACATGCCTCTGGAGCTCATGTTTGCCAAATCAGTCCCTACTCAGGCCGATCTTCCCATAGAGAACTATGTTGCCCAATTGCAACAGGATATGCTTGATTCTAACCAGCAAGCCAGGGAGGTATTGTAGACCTCGCAAAAACGGGTGAAGATAGACCACTATGTTAAGTACCGGAAGTTCGAATACAGGAAGGGTGATGCCGTTTTTATTTGTGACAAGGCCACAATTATAGGCCTTTGTAGCAAACTAAGATCACCCTGGAAGGGTACAACATTTTGACTCCATATCTCCTGGAAGTCCAAATTAAAAATAGGACTAGCGTGGTGAACCATGACCATGTCAAGAAGTGTCCTGATAGAGAGTTGACTAAGTGGCTGAGAAAGGCCAGATCAAAACTGGATGAGCCAGAAATATACTGCCTTTGCCGCAAACCGGACGATGGGCAACCAATGGTGCAGTGCGATACTTGTTTTGAATGGTTTCACTGCAGATGTGTGGACCTAAGGAGGCAGGAAGCAGACACATTGAATCAGTTCTTGTGTCACGGATGTCAGGATCAACTTAAGTATTAATAGTCAACCTGCCAGTGGGAAAAAAGGAGTTGTAGATATGTAGGGAAAAAATATGTAAAACAGATAAGATAAAGACTAAATAAAATATGTTCTACTAATTTCTGTAATCGGTTAGTATTTATGTAGATAAGAGCATTTATTTCATGCTGGCGGGTCTCATGTAAATGACTGTCTGCTTGGGTAGACCACACGCAGTACTTTATTTCGACATGGTTATTTACTCTTCGACTTTCCAGATGGCGGACCACCCGGATCATGTCCCTCAAGACCACATGGGCAGGTAACCGCCTGAGGTGAGGCGACTGGTATAGTCCTTAGGCAGTCGCATTGAAGCGGCATCACGTTCCTCAGCTGAGAACGGTATAGACCAAGGTCGCGGTCAATGGGAGGGAGCGCATCATGCTCCCCGGGGAAACCTCAATGTTTCCCAAGGTAGGGGGGGGAGACCATCATACTCCCCGGGGAAACCTCAATGTTTCCCAAGGTAAGGAGGGGAGCGCAGAATGTTCCCCGGGGACGCAGTGGTTCCCAGGGCCGACGGGGCACGCAAGGTGGTCCATGCATGAAAACGTTGGCACCGCAAATGAGGCCAGCTCAAGTCCTGAGTGGGTGGTGAGCAACAAGTAGATGCGATATGACATAAAGGTCTGTCCCGTCCCGGATTGTTGTTACGCTGGCAACAACATAGAGAAACATGTATATGTTTCCCACTTGCCGGCCTGCCTGAACCCGATTCTAACTTTTACCCCGGGGCAGCCCCATCTGCTTGAGGAGAGGTGGCAGGCTATCTGTTATTTGGCATTTCTCCTCGATGTCAGTCACCCAAAGAGAGTGGCAGGGATGGCATTCACGGCCATACCTCCCAATCACTTGCGGTTGGGTGGAGGGCTGTTCATAGGGATTGATGTGTTGGCCCAGTATAGAGGGTGGGAGGACCACATGAGGGGTGGGGAGTGGATCCGTGGGAGGTGTCCGGCCCTCATTTTCCATTGGGTGGTCCTCAACATATTAGTAAATAGGTTGGGGGCTGCAGACCAGTAGAGGTTTGCGCGCTGGACCCCTTTAGAAACAAATGAATATGGAGCTCAGTCCGGCTCTCCCAGACTTAGTGGAGGGTATTTCTCAGGTGAGGTTGCCAGCCTCAAACTCGGATAACAACCCCATAGTGATCGAGGAAGATGACCCTTCTCCTTCTCAGTGGTTGAAGAAATTGACATCAAGCCAGCCATGGTGAGCTTTGCACCATCCGCTGTGAATACTCTGGCGCAGCCCATTATTGTTGCAACCCAGACTCTCACAGCTGATGAGATCACAATGGATGGAGCTATGGAGGCCGATAACTGCAAGCCGGTGGTGGAAGCCATTGTACCACCCAGCCGACCCGTTTCCGGGCAACTTAATTTTGTTGCATCACTGGAGGCTAGGCTGAGTGGGCTGACCACCGATGGGTCTGTGCCTATGAAGGGTGTGCAGCTGAGTCAGGCTGTGGACCGCTGGAATCAAACCAGCAGAGGTTGGATTTGAGCCAGTGGCAGGGCCCAGTACGACTCAGCCCGGATTCAAACCAGTGGCACGGTCCAGTACGTTTCAGCCCAGCTTTGCTGAAGTCTTAGCCCGGCCACGCTCTGCTCCAGTGGCCGCTCGGCATCGGGAGGCTTCTCCTCCGGAGGCTCTCGATGCCCACTTCCATATTAAGATGCCTGAGGCGGGGGTAACTTTGAGGCAATACCTCGATTACCCGATGCCTCATCACCAGTCCTAGTCTATCACGTTGCGCGCGCGGGGGGGGGGGGGGGAGGGTTGTGTTTTGCTGGCCACAGTTTTACCCTTACAACATTTCTCGGGTAATAAATGTGCCCTGGTTCGCAGCCAAAATTGGCATTCACCCATCACAGGCTGAAAGAGTCATGTCCCGTGACCTTGAAAAGCTTGGGATGTTGCTCCAGAGCCCAAAAGTAAGTGCCCCTGGAAAAATTGGCCTTGATGGTCAAAAAGGGGTGGACATGGGGAAGCAAGAGGCGTTTCTAAGGCAATCCACAGCGGATTCATCCAAGCCAGTGAATCTCCACATTCGGGGGCAGGTGGGGCAGGATGTCGAGCTGAATGCTCGGTGCCGGACGATGGCACAAAAATATTTAGAAAAGGAGCAGCCCATTCAGCTGCACTGCTTCTCCTGCAAACCGGGCGTGTTCGCTGCTTGGAGGAAGGTGTTCTCCCAGGTGTACGCCAGCATTTCCGGAATGGTGGCTAGGTTTAACCCTCGGCAGAAACAGGGGCTCCGGGAGATCCCTTCGGATCGACTCCTGTTGGAGACCGATTCACCCTACCTGCCAATCGTGGGTAAGGAGAATAGGCCTCACTTTGTGGGGGATGTGGCTTCGCTGGTGGCAGCACACCGCGGTGAGAGGACGCAGGACATCCTCGCTGCGGCAAATGCCAACTGCCAAAGCTTGTTCGGCCTCTAGAGAGCCGATGCTTGGGAGGACCTTGCTTGGGTGGCTGCAGAGCCCAAATTGCTTTGCAGATTCCTGACTCTGGGCCACCTCTGCTGTTTCCCCAAATTGGGAGTACAGATTTTCGATGATAGGTATGCTGTTTTTCCCCAATTAGGAACAGCAACGGGGTCCAATTGATCGCGGATGCCCGACCGATGAGCTTGTCAGGATCAGTTCCCCAGTTTGGGAGTTGACCTTTGCCGCGGAGAGCTATGGCAGTTCACAGTCAGGACCCCGGTCTCCCTATTGAGGCCGCTTGAACAATGCTCCGTGAGCCTCCTCCTGTCTCTAGTTGCCCATGCTCCTTTTATGACGGGGAAGAGTGTAGGGCTCATCGGTCAGGGTGTGATACATACACATCCCTTGCCAACTATCAGGGGTGTGCCCTATGCACTACCCCTGAATAAAGTGTCGGTTATGTGAGCTTGCGCAATGGGAATTTCTCTTCGGTATTGGCCAATGGGAGCAAGGAGTGGATACCCAACGGGAAGGGACCTTTGCTTTCACTTAAGTCTTCACGTTTCTCACCAATCCTACAACATGTGCTCAAAATATTCCTGTAAAGCTGAGCAGCTTGAGAGGGAACATCAAAGGTGAGGGCTCATGCAACCACGTCTTGGCTGCGCACAATAATATTAATTAATTTAGACACTTGCAAATTTTAGTTAAAAATGGGAGAAATTAAAAATAGCTCATGTGTTTCCAAAAGCCTTCTTCTAGATTGAAAGCTTCAATATACTTACATAATTGTATCTCATAAAGTCATACTGATTTATATTTAATGCTCTTAATTTAAAACCTGATTGAAAGAGAGATTTGTTGTAGTTTACCATATCTGAATAAGAACTAACGGACTTTTTTTTTAATTCTCCAGTAATGTTGGCACTTCCAATCTATGAATATCTATACAATTCTGATTTATAATCAATCTGTGATGCTGGTATGGTCAGCCCAATGGTAGCATATTGCGAGACAGAATAGACATTTGCATCTGACGACAAGCAACCAAGAAAGCATGATTGCATGAATGTGTGAGCCTATGGTCCCAAATACGTCGCAAAGTGCAACTTTCGAGGAAAGAGTTACCGAAAGATAATCGAACGGCTTTTGCTTGAGGCAAAGGTTGTGTCAAATGCATAAAGAAGAATCCAATTTAAGCAAAATACACTTTGAGAATCCTTCTCTTGCACGAGACGTATTACTCAAGCAGCAAAAGCGATTACGTCATGAAGATCGTCACAACTCCAAAGTCAAAGACAGCTGCATGTGTTGTCAACCGAACGCATGTTATACCAGATTTCACCTCGACAAAGACGAGTACTTTAACACAATAAACAATGCTTGTCGATACTCAGCCATCTTAACCATTGACAGAGCAACTTGTAATGTGGAATACACGAAAAAGAACACTTGGTAATACGTTCTTTATCACTCAAGATAAAGAATGTAAAGATAGCCATAGTTTTTGTCATTACGTACCATACTATTAACGATGAACTTTTTTCCTATTTGTAACTTTTGGCAATCTAGCAGGTGGATTTGTTGAATAAGAAAGAAAAAACTTCATAACACGGATCATACATTATTACACATGGCAAAGTTTTTTGTGCTTACTTTCATTTTTAAGTCCAAGTTTTGGCCAATGCAATGTAATAACTTTCGACATACATAAAAAAGATTCTTTTTATTATAACAAAATATCCACGTCCTAAAAGGAGAAATGTTTAATTTAACAATCTTGACTGTGTGCTCTTCTTTCAGATTCAATAATTTCAAAATGGAAAAATATTTTTCCACACCCATTTTTCTACAAAACAATTAAGTAAGATTTCCCCGGAAAACTTTCGACCGTTTTGAGTGTTCATGTGATTTTACCTATATATGAGCTAGGCATCAAATGAGGACCAACTAACCGAGCATTTCTAGACTACCTAAGCATATCAAAATTTACATAAAGTTGTAAATTGTCCTCAAGATTGGGGTGGAGATTTTATTATTTTTTCATCAAAATTGTATTTCGAAACTTAAAGGTAGATGTGTAATTAATTTTTTAACAGAGAGGTAAATATGTGGACTTATTCCTGTTAGCACAGCTTGAAAGAAATGGCACGAATGAAACTAGAAGGAAACTGCAATATAGTTGGCGGCAAATGTTACAGCGTAAGATCTCAGTAAAGAATCTAAAAAAAAGTTGCTCGCAAATAGGTTTTAGATCTAGCGCTTACATATTTTCAACTATGAACTCCCCGCTACAGCTGTTTTGTGTGTGCAAAATTTAATCTTTCCAAGAGCCTCTGGCGAAATTTCATTGTAAAATATGGTTTCCAAAACTTCACTTGCCGTCATTAAGAACTGCCATTCCAGTAATGAAATATAGCTGCTATCAAATTCGTGGGCATCAATATCACTCTGCATTTCTCTCAATTTGAAATGTAGTACTTCCATTATTTTTTCCAATGCTGAACAAATATGGTACATTCACAGTACATGATTTTCTTTAATATTGATGCAGCCAGTTTGATTACATGCCTGTTTAAACATAGAAAATGATGAATGTAGAATTTCCATC